>VXAD01006710.1:321436-419522 GCA_013399195.1 Dicrurus megarhynchus
GCAGCCGGACGGCGGCGGGGCGGCCGCCCCCGCGGCGCTGCCCGGCAGCGCGGAGAGCCTGCGGAACGGATACGTGAAGAGCTGCGCGACCCCGCTGCGGCAGGATCCCCCGAAGAGCTTCCTCTCCTTGCTGCTCTTTCCTACCGCCTCCTCCTCCCGGGCTCGGCTCGCTCTGGGCGTCCTGGCCGCCGCTGTCCTCTCCCTCCTGGCCTTTCCCGGCCGGGGCAGCGCCCGGGGCCAGCAGGACGGGAGCAGCTGGCGGAGCCCGCGGCCACTGCACGCCTTGCTGTGCCTGTCCCGCTGCCTCAGCCCCCTCTTCAGCATCGCCTGTGCCTTCTTCTTCCTCACCTGCTACCTGGCCGGCGGCTGGCGCGGGGAGCACGGCGGCGGCGCGACCCGCTGGTGGCTGCTGGCTCTGCCCCTGTGCTGCTACTCGGGGGACTTCGTGGCGCTGCAGTGGCTGCTGCCCGAGGAGGTGCACGAAGAGGAGCCGCAGATGTTCCTAGGAAGGCTCCTGACGGTGCTGGTCTCGGTGGCAGCGCTGACCCTGCTGCAGAGCTCCCTGAAGTTGTGCCGGAGCCTCCTCGTCTTGGTGTTCTGCAGCCTGGTGTGGCTGGTGTCGCTCAGCAGCCTCCAGGCGCTGCCCCCAGCGCTCGGCCCGCTGCTGGCCGGCACGGTCGGGGTGGCAGGCTGCCTCCTGGCACTCTGTGGCGGGGAGCACGGCATCTTCTCGGCGCAGAGCCGAGGAGCGCACCACCAGCATCACCGCCACCCACGGCTCCCCAGCGTGGAGGAAAAAGTGCCTGTGATCAGACCCAGGAGGAGATCTAGCTGCGTGTCCTTAGGGGAAACTTCGGCCAGCTACTACGGCAGCTGCAAAATGTTTAGGAGACCCTCGTTGCCTTGCATTTCCAGAGAGCAGGTAGGTTTCTCCGTAACTTGAAGGAGAAACATTTAGAGGAATGAGTGCCGCTCCATAGCTTTTCCTGACTGCTATGTCTGTCTGTGCTGGATGTCTGCTCACTAACAAACTCCTGCTAGAGGAATGGAGGAGAATGTTAGTCCCTTAGAGGGCTTCTCGGCTCGGTTCTGCAGAATCGATATAACCCTTTATTTCTGCGTGGGTGCTAAATCATTAAAATGTATTTGCTGTAGGACAGAAGGCTCGCTCGCTTTTTATACAATCTCAATTATTAAACAGCAGTTCTTATTGATTAGACCGAAACCTCAAACCAGACACTTTCAGGTATCAGTTACCTTGTTATTTTGTTTCTTTCCCGAAGCCCCCCCACCTCCTCCGCGTCTGGCAGCCTTTCCGAGAGAAAGAAACCACAGCTTTCTAAGCTGCTCGGCACTTCTGGTTCTTCCCGCTTTCTATCGACAAAATCACTGCCAAGTGCTTAAGAAATACCAGGTTTTGAGGGATATTATTTATCGAATGTTGGCGTTGTTTGAGTGGCAGCTGTCCTTCTGCCCTGAAGATTACTGTCGTTTGTTCCTCTCCCTCCCTCTCTCTCACCCCCTGCTCCTCGCTCCACCTAAGTTAACGTTAGTTTTGGGCTGATGAGTTTTAAGAAACTTCTTTTTACTGAAGAGAGAGCTGTTCAGTAGGGGCTGGAGGGATGCCCGAAACGCTCAGTTTTCTTGAATGGAACTCTGTTGGTTTCTACCTCCCGGAAAACTTTTCAATGAGTCTTGTTTTTTGTAGCGTAAACCCCCGTGCGTGTGGGGGAGTTTGTTTTTATTTGGGCACTTGCACGTCAACTGTAGGAACATCGAGTTGTGTTGGAACTGGCCCGAGGCTGCTGCAAGTGGATTATCAGCCCGTGGTAGGAGGGAGAGTGAGGGGAGTGTATTTAATAAACGTGCAAGTGAGCAGTTTCTGCGAAGTGGTTGTTGCTTCAGAATCCCCCGTCTGTTACTGTCGTGGCTGAAACTCATCGGTGTCAAAGGAAATTTTCTAATTTTTCTTTGACATTTATTCTATAATGCGGGTTTTGTGATTGACTGTGAATTAGGTTTGAGGAGGTACGAGGTGAATCTGAAAGGGTGGAGTAGTTTTCGAGCATTTTCCTCCCTGAGTTTGCACAACAGAATTAATACAGTAATTGTTTACAGTGATTAATACAGCAATTGTTTCTGCATAAAATGTTAAAATGCAAGTATGCTGTGACAGTCTTCAGGAATAACTCATTCATTAATTTGCTGATTATCTAATGCATACAATGAAAGAAACATTAAAATATTGTACTAGTAGTTAAGATATGTAGGGACTATCATATAATAATTTACTTTCTCTGTTCCCTTCTGGATAGTAAGTGTTCTCTTTTTCTGTCACATTTGTCTGTAGCACAGAAATCTCAGAAAATGTGATTTCATTAACCTTTCTAGATGATAGAAGATATTTGTTCCTATGCAAGTTACTAAAAGCTTCCTTTGACATTCGGCTCACTTCTTAAAGGCACGTGCATATTTCAAGTTAAGGCATTCATTATTCTTCAAGTAACATCATAAATGTCAACTATAACTAAATATGTAGAATTTATTGGCAATGCTTAGATCATACGTGTTCATAATAAAATGTAACTTTTTGGTAGACTTCCAGAACGTGATATCTTTGTTATCACTAGATGTGAACAACAAAGAGATGTGAAGTTCTTAATTTTCCCAATAATCTATTATGCTTTACAATAAATATTTGTGCTTTGTTGAGCCCAGTTTAAATGAGATTCACAGATACATGTTCTCTGATGCATTTTATATGCAGTTTTACAAGGATAACACGGGTTACATCCTCTGATCTCCTGTCTGACTTGGAGAGAGATCAGACACTGCAGGGCTGATAAAAGATCAATTGTTTGGGCAGGGGTAGGGAGAAGTAAGCCCGTAATGCGTGACTTTATTTGAATAAACAGTACAAGGTTTTTATATTGCTTCCTTGAAACGGAAGGAATGTATGTACTTCATGCTTTTCAGAGAGCATCTATTATGTGACTTTTCTTTACAGGCTAATTACACATTTTGCAAATCTTTATAACGCAGCACAGTGGTTTTTTCCAGTATTAATATTTCAAGGAGTTTAATGAACAGTGTTAGGAAGATCAGTACGAGGGAGATGCTGCTAGTCCACCATGACAGAAATACTTTGATGAACGAGAGATAAGATATTATTTTGATTCTATTAGATGTGTTTTGTGTGACTATCACAGATCTCTTATATGTTGAAGAAGTTTATGTCAAATATAGAATAGCAGGTAGAAGGGTACCCCAAGGATCATCTGGTCCTACCTTTCTTGGCAAAACCACTGTCGAGACAAGTTGGCCCAGCACGCTGTCCAGCTAAATCTTAAACTTGTCCAGTGTTGGGGAATCCACCGCTTCTCTGGGGAGATTATTCCAGTGGCTGATGGTTCTCGTTGTAAAAAAATCTCCTTTTGTGTAGATTTTAGTTAGTATTTTATGAAAATAGAGAATGTTAGTATTGAACTTAAATTTTCAGTAACATGTTGATTCTCAGTTATATGTGCTCTCTGTCTACTTAAGTATACAAGAAAATAATTATATTTATATGATTGGGGTTTTTTTTCAGCCAACAATTCCAAGGGGTCTGTGTGCATGGATGGGGTGGGAATAGGATGGAATACTAACACAGAGGGGAATGTGCAACCAGCAGCACATGCACACAGAAATTGGATGGAACTATCATTGAGGTACAAGTGGAAAGAGGCCCTGTAAGCATGATCCTGTAGCAGCTTGCAGATTTGAGCAATCCTCATGACAAATATTTAGATATTGCTTTCTGTACTTCAACAGGTGGAACAATTACAAGGCTGGAAGGTTGATAAAATTAGATTATTCTTACTTTTTTATGAGTACCTATATTTACTTTAGCCATCAAAATATCTAAATTCATGCTGTGTGTGACTCTTCTGCAGTACATGTCTAACAACATAGTTTGAGGTGAGAGGAAAGAAATTTGAACAGATTATATCTTTATGTTTTTATGTAAGTGTACTTAAATGCCAATATTAAAGTATATAAATACACATAGAGGGAAACAGTATGACTAAAATTACAGGTAAAAATTTTGCAAACGTAATGCCCTTTCTGAACTCTACTCTATTAACAATTCTGCCAATAGATATTGATATGATTTTAGCAGTAAACCGGCTGTTTGTATTCTTACTTCAATATTCATCTCGGACCTAGAGAGGAGTTGCAGTGAGACTGCAGTATTGATTGGTTTTTCAAATTTTGTGTAGGTCATATTTTGACTGCATGTATTGGTAACTAATCTGTTAGCTCTACCTATTGCTACTAATATCAAAGGGTTTATCTTCATTGACTGTTGCACATTTAGCACTTAATTTTATAATTTCCTTTTTGTCTGAAAGCCAAATCAGGGAATCTAAAAGGTGCTTGTCAGTATTGCAGATCTTGTAAACATTATGTCCTGAAAAAGATGGTAGTAAGACTTTTTTTTCTTTTGCTTGACAGTGGACATGTATATGAGAGCAAACAACTCTCTGCAGGAAATCATACATAGGAGCTTCTCAGAATCCAGAAGGAATATTCATATTTTTCCTTGAGTAAAGAATAGGCCTTCCTAATTAAATACACATGATATGTGTCCAAAACGGTCTGCAAACAGACTTTTCTTGGTTATCTGACTAGGTTCAAACATGTAGGAAAGCTGGGATATTTAATGGACAAAGACTGCTTTCATGTTGCACTCTGTTAATTGCAGGAAGAATTGTCTTGTGGTTAGGGATGGATTGACCACCACCTCTCCCCAGTTTCTGTTCCAAGCTATCTCGTACCTTTGATGTATTACCTTAGGAAGATTAGGACTTGATTTCAAGAGTCTAAATTATTTGTGTAACTTGAAATTAATGCGGTTCCTTATTTGCTCATGAAATTTACATCTGTCTGTTACATATTTGTGAAAAAAATTACACTTTGTCCTTAAGTTTTAAGGGTATAAACTTCCTAGTGCAGAAGCTGTCAATGTGTGTTTTAGAGTGTCTTAAAATTGGTACACTCAGATATTGTTTGCAGCCCAGAAACATGTGAACGTTTACCTGTTGAGTGCAGCCAGTACCAAAATTTAATTTTCCTTGCTGTGTAACTGACAAACCAGCTCTTTGCTATTTGAAGTTTCCCCCTCACGATTCCAGTGACTGTTACCACAGCTGTACCTGCCTGGCAAGATGTGTTTCTGTTGTTCACAGAATCTTCCTGTCTCTGGGGTTTGTCTTATGGGGAAAAAATCAAGGTAGCAGCGTGTGTTGAGCTGTGAATGGAATCAATTCCAATGAGATGCAGCTGAATGTGAGGAATGTGCAAAGGGAAGGATTACATGGTGAAAGCAACAGACTTAGAAAACTGTTTCTGCAACCATATTTTGGATGAGTAGGATTCTATTGTTTCTGCCTGCTTCTCTCTGACAAAATATTTTGAGCTAGTTGAAATGTCAAATGAGAAGGCTCTTGGTAAAAGAGAAGGCTCTCTCTCCTTCTCTGTCTCCTTCTCTGTCTCCTTCTCTGTCTCCTTCTCTCTCTCCTTCTCTCTCTCCCACTCTTTCTCCCTTGTAATATTTTGCCACAAGGAAAGGATGATTGAAGCATGGTTTGCCCATAGAAGGGTCAGAGTTCAAGATGGTATCCTCTGGCGAGGTTACTCCTAGGACCATCACCGAGAATGACAAGGAAGGGTATTAGGGAGACTGAAGAACTCTGTTAGCTAAGTTTATCTTAAGCTGGCTTTTAGATATCCAAGAGTTGGTGGCAGTTTATATTTCGCATAAGTAAAAGCAGGCAAGAGTGTCTCTGGGTTGTCCGTGTAGCAAAGGAGGTTGACTGTTTCTTCAGGTGTGTTTTCCTGGAAAGAAAATATAAATGGAGAAAGGAAAGAGATCAAAGACCACTGCTGTGGAAATGCTGGAGAAATTTGTTGGAAGGTGAGGGTAGCATGTCACAGAGCACCAGTAGGAAAGAAATGAAAGAAACTGTGAGAGATGGTTCCAACAACTGCATAATTGACTGTGTTGAAGAAAAATAGCAGAATAAATTGCATAAAGTACTAATATTCAGTTTGGATCAGGAAGATGTTTTAAATTTATGAAAGAAACTTGTAGAGATGAGAAACAAAAGGTGCCCAGGAGCGTCTCTAGAATGAAAAAGAGGGGGCAGCCTCCATGCAGTGTATTCTGGGAGGTTAAATATTAGAGGAAAGAGAATTGCAAGAAATTTGGTATATTTTCCTGAGGAAAGGATTCATCTTTTGACACAATATATGTCTGTGCATGTATATGCCTGATAGTATTCTTCTAATAGTTGAACTTGAGCAGTGGAACTGACTGTAGTATATTGGCCTTAGAAGATCAAATTGCAGCAAATTTTATGAAAAAAAAGTGAATGGGAAGTAAAGAAACCCTGTGGAATATGCCCTGACACAGGGCAAGTCTGCAGTGAGCCAAACTCTCAGAGTCTCCATGCCAGTGTCTCACGTCACGAGTGAATGCCTGAATGATGCAGGTGGGGTGAGGAGTCTGTTACAGCCTGGGCCCTATGTGACATTTGATTGGAAAGTTATATTTCTGAAAAAGTGTTTTTATTCCTTTTGCTTTTCTGATACTTTAAAATGAAAACTTCATGCAGCCTTACCACCCTAAGAATAAATCACTGAACAAAGCCAAATACAACTATTAGATGATATCAGTTGCTGAAGATGGGAAAGAGTAAGTCTTGTACTTTTGTGCAAAGGTTGGGGATTACAGGCAGGGAAACTGGGGGATGTAGTCTGTTCTGTCATTGATGTAAAAAATTCTGGAGGAAAACAGATGAGAAACTTTTGTCTGCCAAACTACAGGTGAGGACAGACCACAGGAGGCTATAGACATAGAATATTTTGCTGGAATCTCACTGATTTTTCCAGGATAAAACTATGTGGAAAACAAGCTGAAAGAATAGTTGAAGATGAGAATAAAAGAGAGTGAAAGGAAATGTTGAATTTCAACATTTCTTTTCCAGTGGCTGAAAACAATGCTTAACAAGATGTAATGACACAACAGAATAAATTTTAATGGTGAGAAAAAAAAAAGGGACTTTCCTGCAACTCAATAGCAGAAATGAAAATTTAAGGTTAAAGCTAGGGCTTGGATTGGTCAGGGCAGACTGTGCAATGTCTGAGTGATTGTTACTGAAGCATGAAAAGGATCAATAACTTTAAGGATCCAGTGGCAGTAAAATTGTTCTAGAGCCTTCAAAACAGACAGGAGCCAGGGATGTTAATAAATGGGAGTTCACAGGGTAACAAGTAAACTGGCAGATGATGATATTTGGGAAAGTGTGAAAGAAATAGGTCAGGGAACTCTGTGCTTAAGGAAGACCAGTTAAGTGAATGGCCTTATTGATGAGTGTGGCAAAACAAACTGTTCTAGGAACTAGAAGGGCCATAACAAGGCATGACTGCTGAAACAAAATGCCAGCTTCCAGAGCAGTTTTATATTTGAAAATGGAACATACAGCTGTGGGGAAGGGCATCATTCATATAAATATAGGCAGCCGGTGACCAGGAGTAAGTTTTGATGTGTTGGGCCATCCTTACTTTTTCACACAGAGCTTTTGTATGTAGCATGTTCCTTTGAAACAAGTGCAAATTTTCTGGGAGAGGGACAGACCAGGGCACAGATACCCAAGTAGTTTTTTTTATATCCCTCTATTTGTTTGATAGTTCAATATTCATGAAAAACTGTGCTGTTATGCAGAACATTCGTGACCACCAGTGTTCACTTCACTTTGTACAGGAGACAGTGAAAAAATCTGACATACTTTCAATTCAGTGACTGATGATAATGTTGACAAGTTTTGTAAGCCAGTATTGAATTGCCTACCCTAATGTCCCTTTATAAAAACCCAAATACCTTCACTAAGTGAAAGGCACGTTTGCAGCAAATGTTCCGTTTGTTGTTCATCTGATAAATAAAAGTTTGTTTTATGGAATATGAAAATGGTATTTTCCCTAAATAATTTACTATTTCTAAGTTATTCAAGATACCACAAGAAATGTACCATATGAGGCTGTATTTGAGTGCTTTGGATCTGGTTTTGAGAGCTCTTCCCTCTTCTACGAGGAGCATCCCAGGTTTTTTGGTGTGAATTAGCATTACAGGTGTGTTGGTTTAGCTATGTCCATGCTGATGATGGTAAGTGGGAAATATGAATGGGGTTTAATTTGGGGTGAGTGCATTCATTATGCCCAAAGCAGCCAGTGCTGCTCCCACTCCCCAAAGGAACTCTACCTCTGAGGGGTGGTGATACAGCAAGCTTGTGTCACACCTGCCTGTTAATATCTATTGTCAAGACATTTTTGTCAGCAAAGCTCTTAATACAGAATGAACCTTTCTAAAACTGTGTGAAAGCTAAAGTTACCAGAGGGAAATTTCATCAGTTTTATTGAAATAACTTAATTATAACCCCCTGCATAGGCATTATGGTATTAGGGTGTCTCTTTAAACTTCATTACTGGTCATGCTTCATTTGTTTTTGATTAATTAACCCCCTTTAAAAGACAGGAGCTAAATCAAGGGGTAAAAAAGACATTCTTATACTAGGCTTAATGTCTGCATGATCTTTTTTCTACTGTGACCTAAAACTAAAGGCCTGTGTTTTCATTTGGGGTCTTTTCATATTTCTTAGAGCCAGCTGATATTACATGTTCAATCACAACATATTTTTAGGGGGTTTGACTTTATTTTTCCTCCTAAATATTGTTGTGTGATATCTGTTTGCCACTCCAGGAATATAATTTTGTTCTTTCTGCCTAGGAGATTCTCTTAAAAGAATTCTAAATTTCTAAGTGCTCTAAAGTTACTAATTTAAGAAGTACAGGACTTGTAAAGGACAAGTATCATTGAGGTTTTCTAGTACTTTCTGGCTGTCCAGAATAGTTTCCATCCTTTCACAGAAGTTGCTGATACACGTCCTGTTTTCAGCATTTGATGACTGCTAAACAGTGACCCTCGGATACCTCATTATCTCCTGTGTGAGGGCTGTGTGGTGGCCAAGGAGCCTCACATCATGTGTGCTCTGCAGGCAGGGGTGGCCTCCTAGCTGGGCTTGTACCTCTGAAAGTGAGCTGACTTTTTGTGAGCTTTTTCCGAGGCAGGGATAGGTCTCTGTATTCATAGGACATCGTTAGTAGTTAAGAAAACCCAGTGTCATGTGTGGTTTAATAATGTTAATTTAAAAAAATAAAAAAGAATGTGTTTTGGGAGAACCCTTAAGTGATTCTTGTGTTGATTAGTGTTCACAGTGGCCTTCATTTAATTTGATTTGCCACCTGGACAATGTAATGTGTAAATACACTCATAGGCTCTTCCATACCTGTTCTTGCAATTCCGTAGCTTCCTACACATTCTCCCTCCCTTGGAATTAGCCTCATTACATAGTATGAAATTAAATTTCAATTAATTTAAACTGCATTTCTGTAGATACAAGCAGTTATGTTCAGATGTGTGAGTAGAAAGGGAGGGAAATTTGTGTTGAAACCTGAAGGTGTGATTAGCAGGCTGAAAAAGTTTAGATCCTGCTGTGCCTGTGAAACACCATCTGCTCTGACAGCGACTGCCCTGAAGGAATTGGCTCAGGTTGGAAGGAGTAAAGGCACGCTAGCACAGTTTTCCTCTTGGCCAGTCGGATCTGCCAGAAGCAGACTTAACTTTGCTCAGAGAAAGATGAATATTGGTCCAGGTTTTACTGTTTCCATTGAGATTGTCCATACAAAAGGGCACTGAGACACAGATATAAGTAAATCGTTAATGATGACATGATTATTCCTAGCATGTTAGTATGGGATAGAGCATTGTATTTCGTATTTTAACCAAAAAACACAAGCTTGTCTTGTCCACCCTGCATGCGTCCTCCTTGTGTCCTTGTTTCAGCTAACTGCATTTTTGGGGCAGCAGAGTATCCTTTTGGGGATTACTGGAACACGCTTACAAAGCAAATTTCAAATGAACCTTGTGATGAGAGAATTTCCATAGATTATTCACACAGATGTTTAGGCATCTTCTAGTTGTTTATTTCTGTTGTTCATATAGTAAAAAAGCTGTGGATTGTTACTTAGGATCTTTCCAATGATTAAAGAACTGTAGTAGGTATTTCTGAAGTTAAAATCAGTTATTACTGTGATGTGAAGAACAGCTTTTTGCTGTTACAGCAAAGCACACCTGAAAGTATTTTAAGTATTTGTTCGCTTATTTTTAGGCTGTTGTACAAAGCATTAATTAGAATTTATATCAGCTTTTCTTGCTATTTTTTATTTAGCAAAGCAGAATATTTCCATAGCCTGATACTATTGAAAGGCTAATTTTTCCTTCTATTTGGAGTCTCTGCTTGAACAAGTTTGATTAAGAAAGAAGAATTTGGAACAGCTTTTGTGTTAATGACCAGTCTTTTTTTGTCACTGCTGTTAATGAATTTATTTTTCATTACTGGCAGCCTGTTCATTAGATGCCAAAGAATTTCCAAAAAGTTTGAAAATAATAAGGTTGCAAGTGATTTTCTATGATGTCAAGATGAAAATAAGAAAATGGGAGTAGATAAGCAGAGGCAGATGCAATGCTGGCTATTGCTTTAAGTGTGGTCTCTGTTTTCATATCCTCTGAGACAATGACTGTCATATCAGAGACATCTGCAGAATGGTCTGATGAAAAAAGCAGCACTTTATTCCATGTGTGATGGATAAGAATTTTTTCTGAAGAGTAAAAATCAAAACTAGATAAGAGACCCTAAGCTTCAAACAGTCTTGTTAAAACTGAGTAAAATTCAGTGCTTGCATGTAAAATTTTCGTAACTCATTATTCGGCATAAAATTTCAGGGCAAATTAATTTAGAAATTGATATTACACCTCGAAACATGAAATTGAAATCTTGTTTAGGAAAGTGTCGTACAGCTTTATAAAATATTTAAGCTGTGTTTCGTGTCATAAAGAGATGCCATTTCAGGTATCTGCACAAGTCAGTATGGTTTCAATAATGCACCTCTAAAGGTATATTTAGTCTTGTGTAATTTGTCTTTTATGAGACCAGGTGCTGTTAAAATCTCCTTGCTAAAGATTTGCAAGTCTTCCATGCTTGCCTTAACATTTGTTCTAGTAGGAAGCTCCCTAGAGTCAGCAGAGCACTTAAGCTTTCAAGTGGAAAAGAACATGTGTTTTGCAGTGTTTAAGGATTGAGATTATAGTCCTTACTTGTTTAAAAATTCACAGAGCTTAATGTAATTTATAACTTTAGCAAGTGTTAACAGTCTTGAATACATTCCTAGAGCTATGTTTCTTTCACCTGTCTGGTGATGGATATGTTTGATGTGCCTTTAGAAGCCACACCTTTATTTTTAATTATTTGGGCCTTGAAAGTACAAGAAAAATAATTTTCCAGGAGATTAATGTTCAAAAGTAAATGCTTATTTTCTTGTCTTTTTTTTTGAAATATCATTTTTCTTTCTTTTTCTCTGTCTTTACCTTTTCTTTATTTACAATAATTTTAATACCCCTTTCTACCAGAGTGTTCTTTCTCTTTCTTTGTTACAAGATCAGTACCACAATTTGGTCCAAAATTACAAGTATCTGCTTCAGCAGAGATATGAAAATGTTCTGACTCAAAATACTTTACCTTTTTAGAAACATAGCAATCAAGTTATTGTTCAAAAAAATTACAGAATGTTTGGTAACGTATACCTTGTCACACAGAAGAGTTACTTTTTTTTTTTTTGCATTTACAGCATTAAAATGTTTCCAGAATCTGTTACTTGTAACTGTCCATTGTTGAAAAGTTATACACAATTCAGCTACATTCAAGATGGTGCATATATTTATTTTTTACAGTCATGCAGACCTTCTTTTTTACCTTGATACTACATTATATGGTAAGGTTCTTTGTTCCTTTTGCTCTTTTCGTTCTGCAGGTTAGATGCAAGGTGCTCACTGATCCGCTTCATTCTCCTTAAGCGCAACTGCAAAATTGTTTGTGAGGTCTGAGATCTTAAGATGTGGGCTTTGGTAGCTGGGAGCTTATTCTTTGCTGCCCAAAGAGAATCTGCATGTCTTCGGTAGTTTCAAAACTCAAACCAATCCCCTGTTTGTTTATTTCCTGGATGGAGGGGACAGAGGTTTTCTAGGTTGGTTTGGGGTTTGGTGTTTTTGGGTGGATTTTTTTTTAAGAATACTAAACCTTTAGAGATCTTGTTTATGTTTTGCCTTGCTCTCTTCTATTGTAAGCAAGTGATGAGGGAGAAATAGGAGTAGTATTGACTCAAGGACTGCACATGTTGCAAGAGGAGCTGGCTGACTAATGATACTATGGAATAAGCCGCAGAAAATAAATACTGAACATCTTCCTCCCTTCACTTCACCGTTAAAAATGGAGGGAAAGAATCAGAGGATTTGTATTTCTCATTGTACCTTCGTGCAATGTTTGAGAGCTACAGGAAAGCTTTGCCTGATCTTTATAATACCGATGTTGAATGGAATTGAGGTATTTCATTCTGATTACAGCTTGGGTTGTGACAGGATCATTAGGAGCAGAGGAATATTTTCTGTCCTGGTACCTTGAGCTTTATTTACCTCCATAAGGCAAGCACATTTAACTGGACTTTTGCAGAACCTTTTTTTTTTTTTTCTTTTTAAGGGAATATTGAACTTTATTTCCAATATCTGAGTAATACTTTGGTTCAGCATATCGGTCAGATTCCCAGCTGTGTCCCAGGTCTGTCGTGCTCTTCCCACCAGCTCTGATTCACTCTCTGGGATGTTCTGCAGTGGTACCCCTGCAGATATCAGTAAGGAGGGTAAGCCAAGAAAAGTCAGAGTTAAAAAGAACAGCGAGTTTCCTGCCTCTCTCTTGTCATGAGCATCTTTTGGGATGTCACTTAGCTTGGTGGCCAGAGCTGTATTTTTCTTCTTGAGTCCCAGAGTGTAGCAGGAGACAGAGCTGGAGAAAACTATACTGTGATGGTGGATTCCATAATCAGTGGATTGTTATAAGGCAGACAACAATTCTGAGTATTGTAAAAGTACTAAGTCAGTAGTATTTGGATAGATTTCCAAGCCTTGTAGAGGCTTTTGTTCATATTTATATATAAATATCTTTTAGTGCCCTCTGACACAACTTGTATGTGGATGTTCTTCCACTTACTAATCCAGTTACCCAAAAATTTATTTTATCAAAGATATCCTCGGCAACCATTTTATATTTTAGTTTTGGAGAACTTGCCTGAACCTTGAAGCCCATATGCTAAAGCCATCACGTGGCTCATGACTTTTTGCAGGGCTCCCTAATCCACTGCTGAATAGAGTTAGGGTGGGAATCTTTTGTATCTTGCTAGCCTGTGCTGGTTTCCTTCTCTCCCCTACAGGGATGTTAGGGTTCCTCGACATGCCTTGTGCAATCCCAAGTTTTTCGCCTATTGTTGCCTCCTCATCCCTGAAACTTCTTGATCTCATTCTGGAATTTCCATAGTCACATACCAGACTACTTCCTTTATTTTTTTCCTGGCCTGGCTTTCCATTCAGTTGGGGAAAATTGTCTACGGGTGAAGAAAATATTTATTTCTGTTTTTCTTCTACCTTCCTACAAACTATGTGGGTACTGTAGCATAGAGGGATAACATAAGAGGAATGCAGGTGGATGGGGAGAAGCTAAGAAGTGATGCAGAGAAAAATCTATATTAATAGAGTAGAAAAGCCTACTGATGGAAACATCTGTATTTTGAGAAAAACACCAGAGATGCTAGCATATAGTTAATTTCTGACTAAGCCAGAGCATTGATGATGTTGTGTTAACCTTTTGGTTTCTTATTTTCTACAGAAGTACAGGGGACAGTACATACCTGCATACTGTTCTTGGGAGTTTTATTTCAGGCTGCTCCTTTCTCCGTACCCCTGGGCTTTTTAGCCTGAAACTTGGTATTTTATATTGTGGAATGTCATTACATTATGATACTAGATTTGAGCAGGAAGGCTTCCCAAGAAACTGGAGAAATATGGTGTATTAGAATGAATGAGAGTGCCAGTTAGTGGAAAATCAGGATGTTTTTGGTCTCCTTGCAGAGCAGTTCTGGTGTGACTGTGGACTGGCCCCTGAGTGAGTAAGCTTTGGGGAAAGGAGTTCTGAAAAGTCCCTGCCATTGCCTCCTGCCTGCACCTTCACATTTTTGATACCCAGTTCTCTTTGGTGGTCAGGAAGCTGCTGTGACAGGTTGTTCTGGCTGGCCGTCGTCTATTTTAGAGTGGGGGATTTCCCATTTGAAAGTGTACTGAGGGGATCACTCTGTAAAGGTGGGAGGCTTTTTCACCAGTAAATTTCTTGTACATTTTTCCTTGGTGAAGGATTGTGCAGAATTTTTAACAACAACAACAACCTTTTATTTAGCATTTTTGCTTTCTTTGTCGCCCACAACTATTCCCATAGTACAGAAAAACAGTCGTGTGTTACACCGGATAAGCACTGATGTCAGCACAGAAAAGCTCTGTGCTGAAAATAGTTTGTTTCATGTTTATTCATGTCCTGAAATGACCAAATTCAAATTCACATTTAAGAGGTAAACTGTAAAATAATCTGTTTTTCATGTGTTCAACATATTGTCAGAAAGGCCAGCATTGGTTCCTCTTTATAATTTTTTTCTCTAGAATCTGCAGTTTCCCTGCTCACTGATGAGATCCGTGCTCCCTACATTTTTTTAGATCAAAATGTGGGTTTTTAAAAATTTTTATTCCTTGGTGTATACGCTTTTTCTGATAAATTTTAAAAATATGTTTGCTACTTACAAATGAGTCTACAGCTACTTATAAATGAGTCTGCATCTATTTGCATTGAATGAGAAGCAGTTTGATAGATGATATTTGTATTTACTTTAAGAATAGTATAAAATCAGGAAAATTCTGTAGCTATAAGGTTAAGATCAGAAACATATTTAACTTATTATTTTATGTAAAGTCCGCAGGCAACTAATTTTTTAAAATTTAATTTGTGACCGAAATTGTATTTACAGTAGTGCAAATACAAATTAAAAGATACATGTATTTTTAAAATTTCGATTTTAAAATTGTTTTCTTTCTCATCCTTTCCTTCTCAATTAAAAATAGAAGAGGCAGCGTGGACAGCTGCTGCCAAGGTGTGAGAAAACGCAAACACCTGCACAAAGCCTGGCTGTAAAAAGTTAGTTTGAGCTAAGCTGGGCTGACTGGAAAGATGTAACTCAAGGGTTAAGCCGAGCGTTTCGCTGGCTGCTGAGTGAAACAGGATGCAGTGACTACATTGTCAGACTGCTGGTGTGAGTGCAAACAGATGAGGAAATGCTGGATCAGGCACTTCAGCAACTTGGGCTGTTACCTAGGAAACCGCTTGCGTCATACCTGCCAGCAATTAGCTTACAGTTCTTTTATTTTTGATAGTGTTGCAAGCTGAACTCGCCAGTCACAAAGGGAAAGACTGGCTCCATTTCAAGCCCTTTGCTTGTGAGTGCGGCCATGGCTCTCAGCAGAATTTGTGAAGCGCTGCTTGGGATGATTTTTCAATTTATTTAAACTTTCCACGCTGCTTCTGTAAAGAACATTGTAGCTTTGCTTGGTTCTCAAAAATGTACAGTCGCATTTTTGTGATCTGTATGAAAATGACCTTCCCTAGTTGCCAAAATTAAGTGCTCTGCAAGTTTCACCAACAGTTTGGATATCACCACCTTTTCCAGCAATTAATCTGAAGTATTTTCGTGTGTTACATATTAAAACATAGTTTTCAAAATTAATGTTACCTGAGGCTTAACCTCTAAAGCAAGGGATTTTTTTCCTAAATCCTTTTTTTCTGTGTTGATTAAAATTCAGTTACTTCCAGTGGTTTCCTGGCCGCTAATATAAGCCAGTTAGTGTTGAAAGCAGTGTGTGTTTTATCTCAGAAAATCATCATATCTTCTGGATTTTGCTTAAAAACTTAAACAAATTTACACTAACTGGCTTAATATTGATGGATGTTATTAGTATGGGTATTGCCTCGTGGCTAGCTATGGCTGGGTTTTCTTTAGGGAGAAATCACACTGTGACCAACAGGTTAAACCAGAAATGTTTGTGTTTTTATTTTTCCATGGATTTGTTACATAGGCAAACACATGAATAAACTTAGATTTTAACAAAGTAGAATTATAGTACATAGCTGAAGGCCTGACTTGTAAGATATCAAGGTTGATACAGAATACACACGTTCCTCAGTTTGTGTGAAGCTTAAAAAGTCAATAAAATTTAAATGTTTGAATACTAGGAATTTCAAATGATTTTAGAAGAATTTAATCCTTATTAAATGCATAAAAGAAAAAAGACAACCAAACAAATCGCCGAACCTTCCCAGTTTTGAACACTACTTTCCCCTCCTTTTTACCCCCAAACCCTTGAATACAAGGCTTAGGAAGATTGACTATCTTCATTTCTGCACACTTATGATAAATTGGCTTGGGTGTGAGAGTCTGGCAGCCTCTATTCTTAGGGCATTTTTTGGACTGTAGGCCAGTGTCATTTATGGTTAGCTGGTCACTGGGCTTGCATTCCAAACGGCGATCACTGTCTGTGTGGCCTGGGATCTTTGTACAGGTTTCTCTTCAATTGTATTTTACTTAAATTAAAAAAAGGACAAATTGTGTGGAGGTGGCTAAAACACCGGGGGTTTATTGGCCATTAAAAAGGAAGGGCACCAGGTTTTGCAGATATTTCAGAGTCGTTTGGCTGCCTTGCCCAGCCTCACTAAGACGTTGCCTGTGGCCTCTGCTTGGTAAGGGCTGTATTTGGGGTGTGTTTGTATTGGCTCAGCTGCAAGACATGAAGTTTTACTGCTGAAGTCAATGGCTATTGGGGCTTAAATCTGTGTGATCAATAAACAGCTGGTGTAGATGTTAACAAAGCAAGATGTGGAAATCACACTTCTGAATTTTGTCCTTCATTTTCTTTGCCCCTTCAATTCTGGACCATAAAATGGAGGCTATGGTGTCATCAGGTCACTGTTGGGTTCCATTATCTCTTGTAATTCTGCCAAATTTTTAGGGCAATTCCTGCAAGTTGTGCAGGAATTATACATCAGGCATATTGAATATTTTGTTTTAACCTTGTTTAGTATTTTAGCCCTGTAAGCCTTGTCATTTTTCCTTCGATGAAGGAAATGGCAGTTGCGTGATTGCATACTTATATTTCTGCATAACTTTTAATATTGTTTAATTGTCTGAATTTGATCTTCATTCTGGCACTTGTTAGCTATTTTCAAAGTGCTTTTAGGAGCTGACAATACTCAGTTGTTTTCTGGATTCTCAGCCAGACTGTTTTGTATACATGCATGTTTCAAAAGATAAGTCTGTAATGACAGATGGAACTGGAAGCTACTCGGCTATTTCATCTTCCAGGCATTTCAGTAAGGGACTGCCTGTTTTCAGCAAAATCAGTGATGTTTTGTCCAATTCCTGGACAAATATTTGGTTTATATCTGTCAGTGTCATGACAAGTCAACTTGTCTCATACTGTTTGTTCTGTAACCGAACCAGTCAAATAGGTGGGTGCTATGAAAGAAAAAGGATTAAGGTCTCTTCCATCTCCTTCTGATTGTGATTTTTACAAATTAGCAAAATGTTTTTACAACTCTTATGGACTATTTAGTAGAAAATTCCACTGAAAACATAAAGAAAATGACTGACAATCTATTTTTTTAAAAATGTGTGTAGCTAAAATGGCCAGCAGTCAGATCACCTTGCATGGAAAGTTTTGTGCATCAGGAATGTTTCCATGTTTTTCTGAGCAGCACAAAGGGGTGTTTTCTTTGTTTTGTGTCCTCATCATATTCCTAAATGATCATTAGAATCCCCAAAATGGGCAGCCTTTTAAAAATTATTATTATTAGTTTTCCCATTGTCTAATCTGAATAACTTTCTTCCAGATCTTTTTATTTTCAAACTATCTTTGCCAGGAATGTTTTTTGATTTCCATGTAATCATTAAGGTCAACAGAGGAAATTTTGTAGGCTTATTTCTGTTCACCAGCCCCTTTCTTCTGATATTAAAATCTTCCTCTTTCTTATGAATAGGAAGTTTCTCTACATCTCCACCCTAGAACATCACAGCTTTGGCCTGTGCTAAAACTGTCATTGGGCTTCTTTGTTTGTTTTGGATTTTCAGAGGATAAAAGCTAGGGGGAATAACAGAGAGGCATGCCCTAGTCATCTCTAAATTTTCCTGGCATGTCACAAGTTTTCCTTTACTATTTTGTGATTTTCACAGTTTATTTATTTGCTGTGTCCAAGTAACTAACTTGTTCCCGGTTTCTTCAGTGTCAGCCTCCCTCTCAATGTGTTTGGTGTCCACACAGAATTTGAGTCCTTAACTAATCAATAGAATGTAACAGTTTGCTAAAATCCTGTGGAACAGAGAGCTCGTTTCTCCTTCTCATTGCTCTAGATTACAGTTGCAGATGATTTTTCTCAGTCTTCATATCCCACTACAGTTTCCTTCTGGGATAGTAATTTTATAAGCATTTTTGACTTAAAGTGTTATCCTCTGTATATTGTACCTATTTAGAGGAAATATTTTTGTTAAAATGCATGCTGGAGGCCAAGACTTCAATGACTTTTAAAATCAAGTAATTTAGTGCTATCAGTAACTTTTCTTCCCTCCTTCCTTTTTTTCCATCCTCCTTTATTTATTTACTTTTAAAAAATTGGAATGATAACCTCTTGTATTTGTCTCTGCTAGATTCTATCTCCTCCCCACCCCGTCCCCCCACCACTCCCCCAGTCTTCCTCACTGTTCCTTCACATATTAGTGGGATTTTTCTTTAGGGCGTTTTTTCCCCTCTTTTTTCACTCATTATACCAGCAGCAGAACCAAGTAAAATGTGTGGTGCAACAGCAGGTTTTGTTGGCTGGGAGGTACAATTGCAATGCAAGTCTTGATTAAAATTATGAGTTCTCAGGTCAGAGCATAATTTTTTGATGCTAAGAACTGTGTCCACTTTAGACTAGTTTTTATGTAGTCACAAAAAGTGAATTTTTTTATTTTGACCTTTGGACATATGGTTTCTAATCTGAACACCTCTACTCAAATATTCTAATTCCGTGAATGCTTTATGGCACTAACACTGAGAGGAGTGGTCCTTCCCAGCCCTGTCTGCTCATTCCTGCCCTGGCACCATCCCCCATTGTGCTGACACAAGCATTCATGAGACTACACAGTGAACTAAATTGGGGAACTAATCCATGTTAAAAGTAATCAGTTCTTTTTTGTAGCTCCTTGCCACGTGTCTGCATAAAGGCTTTTGCTGCAAAAGGGGGGGGAGTCACCCAGGGATGGGAATGAGCAGCAGAGGGAGGGGAGGGCTGCAGCTTTATTGTGGCCATGCCAAGTTGTGCTGATTTAAGAGAACTAATGGCACTGCTGTGTAAACAATGGATGTGTTTAGAACTTCCCAATCAGTCAGTCAAAAGAGCATCCCCTCGTGCCCAAAAGCCTCTATATCTTTTTCCATGTCTTGACTGAACCATATATTCTGCGTTGTCTGCTTGAAGTAAAGGAACACAATGCTTCAGCATGAGATGGCTGAAATACGGCAAACAGGTAGTTAAAATTAAGCAGTTGCAGGCAGATGTGGTACCTTGCTTGCAACATAGAATGTTTTACACAAGGTTTTCACAAAGACTTTGAATGGAAAGGTGCAATTTAGATATTTAAGAGAGAGTTGTACATAAATGGAACAGAGAGTTTGTTGGAAGAACAATTTCAGATCGTGCGGTCACAAACAGAATCATACTGCATTCATACGTCAGAACAGAATGAACTGGTAAAAAGCACATGTGAACTAGGCTCTTCCAAATACCAGAGTATTTGGCACTGTCTTTAAAAAGTGCTTTAATACTGTTCTGTTTATGTGAAGATTCTTCACAATTCTTGGAGCGAAATAAAACGAAACTTTATAAAACTGTAACAACACTTCTGTGAGTGTTGTCACCTTCTGAGTCTTGGACTCATCAATTCTTCATGCTTCCATCTACAGGACTAAATGTGTAATAGGGTAGTGAAGAAATGTTATTACCTGGGAATACAGAAGTGGAAGTCCTCTCATACTGAGGCAGCAAGTGTCTGTCCCTCTGACGCTTCTATGTGATGATTTTTCTGACTTTTGTGGGTACCTGAAGTTCCAGAAAAGTAAGTTGCTATGGTCAGGAAGCTTCTGTCCAGCTCTTTGTAGTAATCCTCCTTGGTTCTTAATTTTCATGTTGCCAAAAATTCACGTATGTGACAGCAAGAATTAGGAAAATATGATGAAAATGTGAGTTTCTCATCAAAATTTCAAGCCCAGGCTGAACTTCATGGGACAAATAGGTCCTACAACTTTGTTCCTGCCAGTTCCTTTGTTCCATCCAGTTTGCAATTTTCTATGATGTGGAACTGGGCAATCCAATCATGTATCACTCACTGCTTTTACAACAACTCCTAGTCCCTGATATGTTCATTTTGTAGAGTTATCTGCTTATCTATTCCCTCTGTCACCCCTTCAGTGGAATCACCAATGTGAGAGGCCTTAAGTCACCAAGATAATTTTTTGCAGAGGGGATTGGGAGTGGAGATAGAAGCAGGAACACCATGTGTCTCACTTCAGCTTTTGAATAAATTCAGCTGCTGAAGAATAGACACAAATGACTTTAGGTATCTGTTTCTTTTGTGAACTTTTTGTGTTTTCTTCTACTGTCTGCTCAAGGTTTGTGATCAAAGAGAAAATCGTGTGAAAACATCTGTGGTCCTGCTGTTTGGAATTGTTAGCTCTATTCCTTTATGAAATCTGAAATATTAAATCTTGCATTGTGCGACTAATGATGCATTCCTAACACAAGGACTGTTACTTATCACCTAATTATTATTATTATTATCTTTTAAAATAATGTTCAGGAAGATAAGGAGGAAATTTGCTCTTGATTAAATTCACATTTTTTAAAACAAAACATTAACAAAAATGTTGATTACATAGATGAAGACTAAGATCAAACTCAAACCTGGGAGAACTGAGAGGGAAGTGAAAAATAAACTGGAGAGAAAGCTTTAATCACATAAAGAGGAAACTTTAGAAGCCTGAAGTTTGTAAGCAAAGCCTAATGCCAAACTGAATTCCCTTAATCATTTTTGATCTTCCATATCAATTATTCCTAGCCAGAAGATGGAGTTAGAACACTTAAATTTTATAATGTCAAATAAGCATTTTCTAGGGCTTCATCTATTTGGTAGTGATTGTACATGATAATGTGTTCCAGGCAGCGTGGAGTGAAGAATGAATGATGTGCAGGGTCCTTTGTCACTGGAATTCCCAGAATGCCATAGAATCATGGAATGGCTGGATTGGAAGATCAGCTCGTTCTATCCCTGCCCTGCTGCGAGCAGGGACACCTCCCACTCAGGAGGGACACTCTCCACACCAGGGTGCTCAGAGCCCCATCCAACTTGGCCTCGAACACTTCCAGGGATGTGTTCTGTAAGGTCTTTAGAAAGTATGGCTTGTTGGCAGAAATATACTGAGGAGCTGAAACAGAACAAATACTTTTCAACTGAAAATATGATTAGAAATATTTTGTAAGAAATAGTTGAGGAGAATTATTCATTGACTGAGGCACTTTGGCAGGCACTTTGAGGAGTGTGGCTCTTAGCAGTCATCCACTCTAATGACTGTAAAGAGATATAAATGACCCTATAATATCTCAAAGAAAGGGGCACAGTGACTCCTCTTTGTGGTGGCCCTAAACCAGCTGTAGGTAATGTTGCCAATGGTACAGTATACTGTGAAACCTGCTCAGGAAATTGGGTGAGCATGGTGGATATTTTGTGCTGAATTCCATTCTGCCATTAATCTTTTTGAAAAATTAAATATTTGGAAAAGTAGCACACAAGACTTTAAATATTTTGCCAAAACTCCTTATTGTGGCTGACAAACTGTCAAAAGTTGAATGCTCTGTGAATTTAGCCAAACTTTCCTGTAAATGGTCAGTGCCATCAGGGATATAACTCCAGGCCAGACCAGGCAATTCTAATCTGATTTCCCTGCTTTATTTTTTAAACCTCACTGTCTAGGGGCCTCCAGTCAAAAGTCTGTCTTTCTTATATATTACAGGCTTGGTTCCCAATGCAAATGTCTTCTGTGCAGATTTTAATGAATTAATTAGCTTGGTTACAGCCCTGTGTGAATCGAGGAAAAGTAAAGGTCACCCTTTTATCTATTGGTCAGAAATGAGCATCGAACAGAAGTGATTTCAGAATCTCTTAAGTGTTTGCTTTTGTATTTGGTATTAACACATAGCTGTTGGTATTAACATATATCTTCAATCACAATAAGGTTACAGATTTTTGTTGCTTTGTTAAAATGTTAAAGAAAGCTATCACAGATTTATATTTTTTAGGTTTCATGATGTAAAAGAGTTTTAGTCTCTTTTCTTGGAATACTTGTAAAGGATTCTTATTTGGACAAAATGCTTAAAGACAGTACTTGTAGGAGACAATATTTTGTCAGAAAATTTCAACTAAGTATTCAAAATGTTTCAAAATTTCAATATGAAAATTAGGAATACTGAGATGATAATTAATACCATTCATTCACCAGCTTCTTGTAAGTGCTTTGTGTAGCTTTATTTGTTTTATTTGACTGAAGAATTGCTGCATTCTGCTGTGCTGCTTACTGGGTAATGATTGCTAGGACATTTATTTTGAAGCTTAAATTTAAAAAAAAATCCTTATGCCCCAAAATTCTAAAATTTTATAAAAAGAAAAAAAGAAAATTAGAATGTCCAACATTCACAGAAGATACCAGCTTTCCCCACCCCATTTTCAGATCTATTTATTTAATGTCTGAATCATTTTGATGTCTAAATATTGTAAGGTTCCCTGTATTTTCACACTGAAGTCTCATAACTTCAAGGCAGCTACACAACTTTTTATGTTAGTAAAATTGCCAATGTCAAAAATATAATAAAAAATAATTGAAATTAAATAACAGCTTTTGCATTTTGACATTTAAACCATACTGCTCAGTATTCTGACTCGTTTGATAACCGATGTGAACTGTACAGAATGTCTTTGTTTAAGCAGTTGTAATAATTTTTAATAACCATTGATACACACTGAGAAACTGCAATTTCTACTTTGCAAAGTAGTAGCTCATTTTCTGTGGCCTGAGGCAATTAATTAAAACTGTTTCATTGCGAAAGTGGGAGTCAACATTGTTTAAACACAGTAATGTAACTCAGTCTTACGGTGTTAGTAAGTCTGAAGTTTCTACACCAGTGTTTTCAAGCACCAATATAGATTTTTTTTTTTCACTGAAGAGAAATTGATTGAATTGTTTGATTCAGCATTTCTTTTATAAGTAGCTTTTTCTAGTCTTAACCAACTAATTTTTGTGAACTCTCAAGTTGAGTTTCCTCTGAACATCTTTCATGATTGAAGCTTATCCTGAACTTGCACTGATTCTTGAGATCATAGCCCTTTCGAGAAGCCCAAGCATAAATATATCACTAAAGTTTACGATACAAGACAAAAAGTCTTGAAGAAATAATTTCCTGTTTCCTATTTTATTTTCCTGTTAAATTCTAATAAAAGACATTGTCCTATCAGGTCACAACAACCCCCTGCAGCACTACAGGCTGGGGGAAGAGTGGCTGGAAAATGTCTGTCAGAAAAGGACCTGGAAGTGCTGGTTGACAGCAGCTGAACATGAGCCAGCAGTGCCCAGGTGGCTAAGAAGGCCAATGGCATCCTGGCCTGGATCAGCAACAGTGTGGCCAGCAGGACCAGGCAGGGATTGTCCCCCTGTACTTGGCACTGGTGAGGCCACACCTCGAGTGCTGTGCCCAGTTCTGGGCCTCTCTATTCAGGAAGGACATTGAGGGGCTGGAGCGTGTCCCCAGAACAGAGCTGGGGAAGGGTCTGGAGAGCAAGTTCTGTGGGGAGTGGCTGAGGGAGCTGGGGGTGTTCAGCCTGGGGAAAAGGAGGCTCAGGGGAGACCTTATCACTCTCTACAACTGCCTGAAAGGAGGTGGTAGCCAGGTGGGCGTCCATCTGTTCTTCCCAGCAGCCAGCAATAGGATGACAGGACATGGTCTCAAGTTACCCTTGGAGAGGCTTAGATTGGATATTAGGAAAAAATATTTTCATGGAGAGGGTTGTAAAGCATTGGAACAGGCTGCCCAGGGAAGCAGTGCAGTCATCATCCCTGGAAGTGTTCAAAAAACATGTGGTTAGGGTACTTGAGGACATGGTTTAATGGTGGACGTGGTGGTAGCGCTAAACCTAGTTGGACTTGATGATCTTGAAGTTCTTTCCCAACCTTAAAAATTCTATGATTCTATAATTGTATCTGGACTTAGTAAAGAATTTTTGTTCCCTTACCACAGATGTCCGTTTTCCAGATTGTCTCTGAAGTCTCTAACCTTCTTTTTGGATGTACTTCTCTAGGGTAATTTATTTGGGATAAAACCTTCTATTGAATTATGACCTCAGTGTAAATGTAGACAAATTTATATATGTACATGTAGTGTATGTGTGCACATATTGTAGTTTAATTCAAATACCTTTCTGTCATGCAATCATTCATAAAATCATAGAATGGTTTGGGTTGGAAGGGATCTTAATGTTCTAGTTCCACCCCCCTGCCACAGGCAGAGACACCTTCCACTAGACCAGGTTGTTCAGGGCCCCATCCAGTGTGGCCTTGAACACTTCCAGCTTCTCTGGGTGACCTGTGTCGGTGCCTCATCACCCTGCAGTAAAGAATTTCTTCCAAATATCTATTCTAAACCTGCTCTCTCTCAGTTTGAAGCCATATTCCCCTGTCCTGTCACTACAGTTCCTGATGGAATCCCTCCCTGGCTTTTCTGTAGGCCCCTTTCAGATACTGGAGGGCTGCTAGGAGGTCTCCATGCAACCTCCTCTTCTCCAGGCTGAACAGCCTCAACTTTGTCAGCCTGAATTATTCATCCTTAATATCTTTGAAATGGTTGCTTATTTCAGTGAAATTTGGCAGAGGATAAACATCCAACTCCAAGTTGCCAGGTAATCCAGTCATAAGAAAAAACTTCCAAGGATTTCATCATTTGTGCTCCTCACAGAGGTACTTAACCCTTTTTACTGAAAAGTGTGTTTGTTGTCCCAATACTCCTTGTTGAGATATTTTTTCAAATTTGGGGAAGGTGATCTTCTATGTGGTGAAACATGGCAGTGTATTTCCTGTGATGTCATAAGACTGAATTTGTTGCTCTTCAGTCTTTACCAGTTATGGAAACGAGCTGTCTAGCAATGACAGCTCCAAGATAAATGAAATGCTGACTTATTTATTGGCTAACTTTTTTATGCTCTGTGCCTTTCTTGCAGAGACTGCAACTTCTTCTTCAGTGCAGTAGGCTACTAGATAGGAATGGCAATGGCCATTCTTTGTAGGACGAGCTTGAACAAGTTCTGACCTGGCATGAGGCCTGATTCACTGTTGCTGCTGGGATGTGAAAGAAAGTTGTCTCACTGGTATTTTATTTTGTGTTGTATCTATTCAGAAATAAAAGGATAGGTCACAGTCTATTCTTGTGGAGCCCTGAGTTGTAAAATGGACAGCAGATAAAAGGATGAAGCAAAGAAGCTTGCTTTTCAAGCAAGAGATGAGTTTTCATAGAATTTCTTTTCACCAAATGACCAGAAAGCATGAAGATTTATTAACATTGGTTACCACTCATTTTCCTCAGTCTTTTCTGATGCTCAGAGCTCTTTTTCCCCACTCTAAGAAATGGAACTTATGTGTTTGTGAAGAATGTTTCTCATTGTATCTCCAAATTCATGTTTCATTTGCAGATAAGATGATTTTTGTGTTGTAGTTTATTACATTGCTCATGTGCGTGTGTCATCTGTTTAGGCAGTGAGGTGAAGTTTTTGTTTGTTTTAAAATTAACTAGCTGATAGTTACAAAGGAGAGGGTGAAGAAGGGAAAAGACACTTAAAACTTGGCCATTTCCAAGACCAGTTATTAGAACAACAAAATTAATCTCCCAGTAAGTCTTACCTCTTTGTGGATCACAAAGCTGGCATTGTAGGAGCATAATTCTAACTAGAATTCTGTGTCGTGTGTGCTTAGTGCATGGGCTGCATTTTTTTGGTAACAACTGGACATTTGTTTCTGGCTCTTTCCTTCCTATCCCAGGTCATATTTAAAAGATTATCCAGGTGGCTTCTGAAAGTCTCTGTTTGGGAGGTTTACCGGCAGTGGGACTTGGGAGAACAGAGTCTGCTGCTGCTGCTGTCCATGGAAGCCCGGTTGAACTGTGTTCTAGCCCCTTGCAAATTCTCAAAGTACAGCCATTTGAATAGCAAGTTGTTCCCTTCAGCACCTTGATTGGTTCCAGATACAGCAGCAGAAAAGCAATGCTTTGTTTTCCAAGGGTAGTAGAAGACTGGCAACTCAGTTTTCAGCTGTCATGATGAGAGGTATGATGGGAAGTAAATTCAGAATTCTGGAAAAGTTGACTTAGAGCCCAGGTACAGGCATAGAAAGCAAGCTGAGGCAATTTCTGGACTCTATCTGAATCAATGAGTAAGGCATTGCTGAGTTTAGCAGAGCCATTTTTTTCTTCAGATCTCTCTGCTTCATTTCCAGATAAACTACTTAGACCTTTGGATGGTGTTGAAATTTTTCAGTTTGGGATCATATAGCTATTCTTGGCCCAAATTACCTTTGGGCTTTATCCAGAGACAAAATTCTTTAGGGGTGCATCGGAATCACAGAGCTTTCTCCCACTCCTGATAGAAGACCAAAAAATACTGAGATGAATAAAATAAATAAAATAAAAATAAAAACTTTATCTGCTTCAGATCAAGTTGGTTTTACTTGCTCCTTTTCCTTGTTTTGGTTTTAGAGAATTGGTAAAACTGTTTGCATGTCAGGAAGTAAGTATTTAAAAAGAGAAGTTTACCCCTGTTTACTGCCTTTTCTATAGTTTTTCTACTTTGCATGTGGATGGTGGGGTTTTTTTTGGTGGAGTGAAGGGGGAATGTTCCTGATTTTGATCTCTTCCATTTGATGTAACATATATTCCAGTTAGCCTTCCTAAATTTCCTAAATTTATGGTAATGCTTATATTAGGCAGACTGTGTTATCTTTCCATGCAGTTTGTGGTGGGTCTTTTATGGGTTTTTTTTTTGATTGGAGGTGTGTGCCGCAAAAGACTGTGATAAATGCACACACAACCTCTCAGGTCTGAGTAAATAATTACAGTCCAGGGGTTGAGAGGCACTGTTGAATGTGGAGTTTCATATTGGATATCTGTCAAAAGAATGTGAAAATAAGCATTCTGGGTTTTATAATATTGACTCAAATTATTCCGTGTTCTTCTCTGCTGTGTCCTTTTTTTGGCCACTCGAGTTTTAGCTTCTTCCTTCATGTTTTCTCAGAGCCATCAGGAGGAATGTGAGCACACAGGATACAGACTCCCTCTGTTATGATGTCTAACATTACAGTGCATTCCTATTAGGCCCAGCTCTGATGAGAAAACTGCTTCATTTCCATAGACTGAAGCTGGAGGGTGCCTAATAGAGGTATAATACATGTACCTAGCACTTTAAATGACATTTTTTAAACTCGTATAGATTATGCAAATTTTTTTAGGTGGTTAGAAACTTTATAGAATGTTGTTATAGAATGCAAGGTTTCAGGCTACTCAGAATTTGGGCTTTACTTGTAAATTACACTGGACTTATAAATAAGCCTGTTCATACAATTTTCACACACATCTTTTTAAATTAAAATTCTGTAATTGTAAATTCAGGTTATTTGGGAAGTTGTCTCAAAAAGCTTCGCATCTGTGTAGTTTTATCCTTCAGGGTCTTCTAAATAATTTTTTTACTGAGTTATTTAAAATACAGCACTTCTAAGTTCCTTAAATTCTAGACTTCCTAAGCAGTTGACTACTTAGAAAATAGTGATGGGATGATTATTTCTATTGGTGCAGGTTGTTTTGTGAGATCTATTGCTTTCTTGCTGTGGGAACAACAGGGCTTTGTCCCTGTAAACAGTTACCCAATAAAGTTGTTACTGAATTTGAATTTTCATTTACAGATTATACAGAAGTGAAAAAAGCTCAAAGCTTACATTCCAAACTGACAAAACTGGCAACTACTTTTTTATTTTTTTCTGGGCAGAGTGAAAATTGTACCATTGAAAATATAAAAAAATAACTGTATTGCTCTTGGTATTCATCAAAAGATCTTTGACCAGATAAACATTCTTTGAAAGCCCCGTGAATTTTTCAAGAAGCTCTTTTGCAGCTTACATTTATAAATTTGTATCTCAGTTTCTGAAGCTCTGGTGAGCCCTGCATACTTCATTCTTTTTCAATTGTAAACATAGTTTCGGTACTACCACTTTTGCACCAAACGCGGTTCCTAAGCGACTGCTGACGTCAGTTGGTGCAGCACAAGAAGGTTTGTGTGTTTATCTGCTGTGGGCAGACTCTTAGAAAAGACGAAAGTATGTAACTAGATTAGACCAAAGAGATTACTGCTTTAAATAAGCATATGTACTGTTTGCCATGCCTTACTTCTTGTTTTTTTTTGTTTTTAATGTATTTTATTTTGGTTAGCGGTTGTATCTTCTGTTGCATATGCCACAGTGTTTCGTTTGCAGGAGATGATAAGGAGGGGTATATATTCTCTTTGCTATTGCTTTAAAGGGGCAGCTGCTTTACTTCTTTTCTGCAGCACAGTTAGAATGAGAATCTAAAAGGAGTGTGTGTCATAGCGTGAAGATTTCACATACCTGATCTCAAGGTTAGAAATAGAAATGTTAGAAATGAAAGCAGGCTTACAATTTCCAGTTTAAGTGAAACATATTTACTTAGAGATTTTTGGCCAGAGTCTATACGTTTGGAAAAACTGGAATGATACTCTTGGAATATTTTACTGCATGCCTTTGTGTCAAACAGAGTTGGAGTGGAGCTGGCTAAAATACCTTTGCGAATTTTTTTTTTTTTGTACTTGAATATACTTGCAGCACACCCACAATAAATGGAAATTACCTGTAGCAAAAACTCTTTATATGAAAATCTTTTTTTAAAAGTAGTGGGACTGCAGTCATGGTAGGCCAAAAAGTGAAGCTTTTGTTATAATAGTACTGAATGGCATAATAAGGCAGGAAGAAAAACAACAAGCATAGAATCTCCTCTTCAGGTTGAAGAACAGAAACAGCAACTTTCAGAACTAAATAAAAGTTAAGAGCAAGTGCTCCAAATAAACTTAAATCAGATTAAAATTTAAAAAAGTGCCTGTGGGACATAGGAGGATGTTAGCAAGCATAAAGGTGAAAAGGTCAGGCTAAATAAGGTCCAGTTTGAATGTGGCCATGGTGATGGTCTTCCCAGTCTTGAAGGCCCCATCCATCTTTTTCGTGTATCCTGTACTATTATATTGTGCTATCCACTCTTGCCTTGAGCACCTCCATGGCTGGAGACTGCACGGCTGCTCTGGGCATTCTGCTTCACTTTGTCTCCCTGCTTGGCTGTCCTCATAGAGAGGCATTTTTTCCTTGCCTCTAGTGTGAACTCCTTGTTTCAACATTGCCTCTCATCTTCCCACTCTGCACCACTGTGTACAGCCTGGCTTTGTTGTTGTGATGGCCTCTTGTCAGACACTGGCAAGTGTGCTTAAGGCTGCTCTTAAGTCCCCAAAGGCAAAAATCCACTGCTTCTCCAGCCTGGATGAGCCCAGCTCCCACAGCCTCTCCTCACAGGGTAGGTTCTCCACTCCCTTTAGTCGTATATTCTTACTCTAAGATATTTTTTTCAGCTTTCAATAGGAAAGGTAGAGTTAGGAAATGACATTTAATTCAGTAAATTGTTCTTAAAAAAATGGTGAAGTTACTTGTGAGTTTCATTAGTATGAAAACATAAAAATAGCTCAGATTAAGAGTTCATTTATCTTAATATTCTGTCTCTAATCTCTGATCTTTGTCTAAGGTCAAGTTTAACATCTGTTCATAACAGTTAAATATCTTTTACATCCTTGGCTTGAAGATGTCATATTAAACAGACTTTTGGGCCAAGGGATGGGTTAGAACTTTTTCTGTCTGTCCAATGCACCTGCCTGTTACTGCAATGTCTCTAGAAGCAGCACACCAAGGGAAAAATCAATAAAAACTATAATCACAAGTTGCTGCTTATCATCTTCCCGTCCATTACAAGGGCTAATGTGCAATTAAATGCATTAAAGGTCATGGGGGAAAAGAAAGTAGCTGTAATCAGAAGCCAATGGAAGGATAAAAATATGATCACATATGATACTCTTCTTTCTTTTCTCCCATACCACCTTCCTACACTCTCCCTACTTCCACCTGTTTTCAGCTCGGGGGACTTTCTGATGTGGTTTAGCTATTTAGTTGCAAGAGCTGTTCAGTCTCCTTTTCAATGTACGGACATTTCCTCTGTCCAGTTTTCCCTTGAACTTATTTGAACTCCTTGCATCCTTTGATAAAGCAGGTTACTTCCTACCTGTTGGGAAAGAACTGTCTCTTTCTGGCTTGGACTGGCTTGTTCCTAGCCCATGCTAGTGCCTTCTGTTTCTTGTGCTGTAAAAAAGTACTCTAATGTGTTTAACTTTCTGCTGATCAGTTCCTTGGGCAGAATTTACAACATTCATGAGTTTGCTGTAGCAATGTGCATGACATCTAGCAATGACAATAACTGACTGGTTTAAAAATTATTTTAAGGTGCTTTAGAAACTCCCTTGACACGTCAAACTTCATGAGATTTTATGTTCTGAATCTATTGTAGTAATACACAGGCTTTATGTTTCCTGAAGGTTAATAACTATTTGCCATTAGGATTTTTTTTTCGCAGGCTGATGCAGCTCAAAGTTCTGCCCAATGATAGCAGATGCTCTTGTGGAAAACCCCTGGAGACAAAAGAAGAGCAGAAAAATCCACTCACTGAGCTACGATACCATGCTATTACATCAGTTTCCCTTTGCAGGGGAATGTTGATTTGGTGTTGGGAGATCAGTTGGAATTATCTCAACTGTCTTTACATAATTCCAGAGAAATGGGTGCACCTTGGACACAAAGTTTCGGCTTTTGCAAGTATTTGTTCTGCTCTTGTTCACTGAGAGCAGATTTTTAAATGTTTTATAAAGAAATGGATTATTCAAAAAGTTATTCTTTCATTGTCACCGAGTTCAAAAAGCAGGCGCAGCAGATCCCAAAGTACAGGTCTATAGACAGAAAATGTCACTGTTTCCTTGTTCATTTTTTATGACTTGCGATCTTATAAAAGTCCTATTTCATAATGTTGCTCTGGGATACTATAGCAAATAAATTTAAATTCTATAACTATTTTTTTAAATGAAGCTCTTTAATTTGTTAAACAGTTTAGGCAGTTACTGTAACCTCTTCTTGAATTAAAGGTATAAAATATTAAAATTAAATTTTCAAGAACACCTATGACTTAACCATAATTATTTAAAGTTGAGACACAGCAACAGGCTTTTATTATATTTCTTAATTACAGTACAGCCTATAAGAACCATTCTTGTCTCAGGTCTCTTAGTTACCATCCTGTATTGTTCTGTTAGTTTGTGAAACTATAACTGGCCTCAGATCCAAAACCTGCTCTCTGTAGATTTGTGATAGACAAACTGAGAAGTATTTGTCTCTAGATTTGCAAGAATACCCATGCTGACTCTTTACAACTTTTTGATTACTTTTTTGCTGGATTTTTTAAATAAGGAAATAGAAAAATTTGGGAAGATGTGTACGTTAGTATGAGATGCTGGAAATTAAATAATCTCCCACTGATAATTGGCTAACAGTGAGGGTTTTTTTTGTTTATACAAAGATTAGAAAAACATACATTTGATCTTTGATCCTGTAAATGTCGTCTTCCTAGATTTCATATGACTTTTGCTTTTATTCCAGATATAAAGTTGAGCAATTATAAAGCTCTTGTCTTCAGAAACACCTTGAAAGGCTAGGAGAGTTCAACAGATAAACCTTGGTTTTGGTTAGCATGTGTTGCAATTAATAGGAAAGTTGGCTAATAGGGTGCATTTATAAAGTTACAAATCAAATAAGTGCTGAAGACAATTTTTGTTTCTGTAGCCCAGAATAAACAATCCTGGGAGGGATAGTTCACATATGGCTGCCAAAAAAAGGGAAAGGTTTGTACCCAAGCTAGGTATAGCTGGAAGAATTAGTTTCAGCTCAGTATGTTTATGCCTAGTGTAGTCCTTGGAGGCAATCTGGACATGTAGGCTTCATTTTGTGATTTCCTTTTGCCTTGTGCTTTTTTTGGATCCAGACATTTTAGTGTGGTGTTTCTAGAATGGATTCACAGCATATTTTGGGAAAAATTAGTTTTTCTCTCTCTGCTCTTGGTAGCTTTGCCTCCTTGCCTCGTTCCAGAAACTGACTGTTCTTCTTGGCCAAATTATTGGGTCTCTTAGGTGTTGTACACCAGTTGTTCCCAAACTACTTGGCACAACAAACGGTTGTCATCCTACTTTGGGTAACAGCAGTTGCAAAGGGGATTCTATCCCTGGTGTAAAAGCTTAACTGCTCATTAACATTTGGAGTTCTAACCCGAGGAGAAATGAGGCTTGAAATGGAACTTATCACAAGGGAAATGAAATTGGCAACTACTCCAAGGTGAGACAGGGATACAGGAAAACGTTTATTCTTTCATAGAAAACGTCTGCTATTGACACACTACGACTCTGTGACCCCTTGAGGTTCCTTTCAAGCAGAATTATCCTGGAAGACTGTACCTGTTGGTGTGAAGTTTTGTGTAGATACAGCTAACTAGTGCAGGTACTGCTGAGGGCATGTTTGCAGTAGCACATAATTCTTCTCAGGCTGTGAATCCTGGGAAAAGAGCTGAGCAAATATTTAGGTATTGAGTCAATGTTGAACTCCAGCCACTCAGTGGCTACTGAGCTAGTACTGCCTGAGCTTTTTAGCTTATAGTTCTCTAGTTTTCTAGCATGCTCCTTGCTAGTTTTATGAATGAACTAGAAACATCTCAATACCTTTGATGACTGCTCATAACTCTTCTGTCATTGCAGAAATAGGCCATATTTCATTACATATCCCATCTTTCTGTTCATGGGATTAAACTTGCAAAAAACCAAAGATTCTTACTGCTTTAACCAGGACCTGCAACAGTCTGTGAGCTCACTGTGTTAGTGTAAACTTATCAGCACATATTAAATCTATGTTTCAGAAGGTGATGGGAGCAGACTAAATGTTTAGTGTTCTGAAAGAGGCCTTTTAGATGCCTTTAACATTTTCTCATTCTGTAGCACAGCAATCATAGCAACCGTGTGTTCAAGTCATATTGTGCCTTTAAATATCATTGAAACCTGAATACTTCTGGTAGCACAGCACAAACTTCTAGTTGCTCTGATGTTTAACTCAGCATTTTGATTAAATCTTGTGAATTTTGGAGGGAAATGTTCATATGCTTTAACTCTGTGTTGTAAAGCCCTCTGACTGCAGTATTAGTTGCCTTTAATGTCAATGCCTGAATTCTTCAAAAATTAAACCTCTTTTGGATATTTGAATTTAGTTCTCTGTTCCCTGTCCTGGTGTGAAACTTTTTTTGATTTTGGATGCTTCTGTTTAAGGTTGCTGAAGGAAGTGATGATAGAATGAGCTTTGAAGTATATTTTGCTCAAGAGTGTAAATCTGTGCCTTCCTTTGAATGTTCTGTATAGAACTATCAGAAATTTGCACCTCTTAAACTGGGGAAAGAAGTGAGACCATGTGATTCTTGTCCTTCACTACAAACAAAGTATGTTATATGGAATGAATATACTGCACACATGCAGGTTTTCACAGAAACCACCCCTGTGGCCCCCCTGCTACCAAAACCTTGCCACACAAACAAAGGTCTGCTAGATGTCATTCTCTTCCATTAGAAGGGGTACTGACATCTCTTTTGAGACTTGGATTTTTTGATGCTTGTTAATATCTTCATTTTTATAAGGGTTGAAGCAGCTGTTTGATGGACTGGACCACTAAGAGATCATTACTAAACACTCTGTAACAGGAAAATATGCTTCTAAGGTCCGTAGTAATTCCTCATTGCACCAGTAGTACACTAGATTGGATTAGGATTATGTTATAGGATTAAAAAAGTTGCATAGTCCCTTACTCCAGGCTTTATTCAGAAAGTTAGAAATTAAGAGTGATGTTATGGGTGGAAATAACACACTAGCATAGTTTGTATCTGAACAAAATAAAGAACACAATTGCCATTTTTTACAAGTTGGCTTTCATGTTTAATTAAGAATAATGAAAATCTCACAAGTCTAAAGAATACGGGTAATTATAAATTGTTGGAGGTTGAGGGAGTTGGAGGTAATATCAATATTAATTTTAACTGAAGACATTTTCTCCCCTCAGAGGTCTTGCATTTTGTGGTACCTTAAAAAATCTAAAACAGCATGAATTAAATATATCTTTATGTAGATTGTGCAGATTTTGCATGCGGGTGGGGTGTTCAGATGAAATGTTTGGATAACATCAATGATTGTTTATTGGAGCAGCCAACCAGAAAAGGAAACACAACTGTTAACTTCTTCCTGAGGAATATATTTAGGATCTCCTTCAAAACAACAATCTGAGAAGATTTCTGTAATAGTGATTGCAGTGACAATGATCATTCAGAGTTCATGCTGGACCAGTGGAAGGTAAAATATCTGTTACACCTGGGCTCGAAAAAACTTATAAAATAAAAGGGGAAAGCAAATGAAGTAGAATCCCTGCAGGCAGCATCGGGACTGTTCCAAGACATCATACTGGAAACTTGAGGCAAATGCATGCCATCTATCAGAACAAGATGTAAAGATAAAAAGACAAATGCCATGACTAAAGAGGATGCTAAAAAGGGCTCATGGGAAAAAGTAAGTATTCTTAAAATAATTGTATTTAGAACAGGCAGAATAAAAGTAATAGTTCAAGGCAGATCAAAAATAATCTGAAGACCAACTTGTAGAAAATACATGAAAAAATTAATAGTATTTGTACAAGTGCATTATATGCTTGAAGCCTCCTGGAGTGCCTAGAGGACCAGTGGGCTCTCAGAAACAGAAGGAGCCATCCATACAAGATGAGGCCACAGCAGGAAAAGAAAATATTCTTTTTGGTAAAGTTCATTGTGGGAGAATCTGGAGAGAATGCCTATGCTGGAAATGTGCAGGCAAAGTTTCAGAGGCTTTAAGTCAACTTCAAGTGTTGCAAAATACATTTGCTAACAGAAGAACAGCCAACTCTCAGGACCAGATAATGCACGCTCAAGGTTCTCAAGACACTTGTGGAAAAACCACCCAAACTGATGAATGTAACGTGCAGCTTTTTACTTAAATTTGATTATGTCCCTGTTGACTGCAAGTTGGCCAATGCAAGTCATTTAATGAAAGTTTCCAAGAAAGCTCTAAAGAACTGTTGGCCAATGATTACGACTTTCATAGCAGGCAAATTGGTAGAAATCATAACAAATATTAAATGACTCACTTCAGAAAAAGATGTTTTGGGGAAGAGTCAACTCTGCTTTTTTGAGTCTTGCATCAAACCAGCTTGTGAGAATTTTTTTAAGGAACTGCAAGTTTGTAGATAATAAAGATCCATCTGCTACAGTCTGCTTGGATTTCTAAAAGATTGTGCACCCTCCACTTTGTCACCTGAAGTACCAGTTATCAGGAATCTGAGGAGCTGGAAGAATGTGGTTTGATTGGAATGCCAAAGAGAGGGGCAGCTGGTGTGTGACAGCAAGTATTACAGAATATACAGTAGGGACAGGAGTTTCTTTTACTTTATGTACTTTGTTAGTATGAATTCATGGAGTCCCTCTTGAGTAATTGAAAATACATCTATGTAAAGCTCAGTTTTACATAATGCTGGGGATCATGAAAATGTAAGAGCTGGCCTGAACATAGATAATTCAAGTAGATATTTGTATGGTTTGTTTTTTAGCTCTGCACATAGGAGATCACATTTGTTAGGTTAGATATAGGATTCTGAAGTGAAGTCAAGCTTCTGTTAAGTCTGTCTAGCCAAAATTGATTAGTAAATTGATGTCTAAATTAGAATCTAATTTCTTTGCCTCCCATTTCCAAACTGAAAGCTACTAAATTGACACATAGACTAAACTTTTATTTTTATTTTTTTCTTTTTCCACCATTGGTTTGAATATTGTCTCAAAGTCCTCTGTTGTAGGACAAGACTGGAAGTTGAAGAGAATTGGCCTTTATGGCAAGGATGTGTGGGGTGTTGTCTTTCTGAAATTCTGCTCTCAGATTAGCTGTATTTTTAAAAATGGTATTTTGCATATGCTCCGCTTTCTTTTATCTTCATAGCACAGTACCTGGAGATTTCATCACAATGTGTGTGATCTGATTTGAAGTGGACTTGGCCTATAGTTTCTTCTCTGAGCTTGGCCTGTGCCCCAGAACTGAACAAGAGAACGGTTTCCTCTGTGCTTTGTCTCTCCCTTGCCTTGTCTTGCCTGATTTGATTGCAGTAGGGATAAGAACGGGATGTGGGTGTGGGGAAGAAAATAAGTCCAATGTTTTGGCAAGCAGAGGGGGAGAAGTTGGGACTGAAGGAGAGGAGGCTCAAATGGTGGTTTGAGCTTGAATGAGGGTGGGATCATTTTATGTCTGGAGTAATGAGATTGACATGCTAGACAAGGAGTTTTTGGTGAGAATCTTGGGAAGTAAACATACCTGGAGACACCTGAAGAGTGAAACTAGAATAAGGAGGGATGGGTTGGGTCTGGATTAATGCTGAATGGATGGGCCTGTAAATCTTGTATTTGAGAGAACATGCCGAAATTTGAGCCTGTTGAGGGACATCAGGAACCTGGATGGCACCAGGTTCCTCTGCTGCAAGAGCTCCTGAGAGAGGCTCTTGGTGCTCTCTAACACCCACCTGAGTAAGAAATGCTGACCTGACTTCTGCCATTCCCTGCTCCAATGGGACAGATCTGTTGGCTTGGCACTACATCAGTGTGATGACAAATGGTGGAGTTTGAGAGTTTTGGTGTGCCTTGAGAACAATTAGGAAGCAGCAAAAAATAGTTAAGATGGGCTGTGTTTCTGAAAGGTTAAAAAAATTAAATGAGTAAGAGTGCCTATGATTTTGCCACTTCTAAATATATAATGCCATACTCCTCTTCTGTCCCCCTCTTCCCTCCAAATCCTGAAATCTGTGGTACATCACAGTGAGCAATGAGAGATTTGTTTTGTTTTGTTTTGTTTTGTTTTGTTTTGTTTTTTGTTTTCTCATGGTAGTTCCCAGTTTTGTGTGACCCCCAAGTAAGTGTAAAAACTTGAGCTGGAGATCAGAAAAAAAGGAGAAATGGAGATAGGCGTGAGACAGTTGAACATTACATTGGAGAACTGAATTTCATTTATTCTGACTTTGTCACTGAAATTTCTTTGTTTGTGTGAGATCCTTGACGTGTCACTAAATTCTTTTTATTCCCAAGTGGTTCCTAATTGCATGTGTGTGTTTCAGTTTTGTTATGTGTTTTGTTTGTGTTTTGTGGCTGTGGATCTGTTTTGCAGTAACAGGAACCATTCCTTGCTGTAACTGAAGTCTATCAATCCTACTTTGAGTGACTGAAGTCTAAGTTGTGGTGAAAGAAACTGAACAATCAGTTAGACATCCAAATTTTGCAGGATTATTATTATAATTTTTTTTTTAATCTGAGGTACTGATCAGCAAAGTACTGCAATATTTTGCAAGCATTTTACTACTAACTTTGTAAGAACGTGTGTGAATATTCAGGTGTTATCGTGCGATAACTAACCAAAAGCAGAGGAAGTGAAAAGAAAAATGGTTGAGCAGTTTTGAACTGTAGTCAGCAATTTTGGGGCTGTACAATGAACAATAAAGCAGCGGAGTACTGTGCTCTTTCTGTGGGCCTGATCTGTTGTTTTTCACGTGTGACAACTCACACTTGCTGTAATCCTTGCTGGCAGACAAAATTTCTACCTCATTTGCTCATGTGCAAGTCCCTTACAACTAAGTCCTAGTGTTTTGACACTGGGAGTGTTTGTTTCTTTTTCTAATTAGGAGCACACATTATCATGTTTCCCAAACATAATCATTGCATCAAACTCGAGGCTACCTTATGTGACTGAGAACTTCAGAGATACATTTTCTCCACGGAATTTTGACAAACGCTTTCCATTTGCTGGAATAAGTGATGACGAACTACTCGCACGCATCACCAAAAAGGAATGTGACAGCTCATTAATTGTTCTGCTGCAACAGAACGAGTTCTGTCAGTCGTGAATCGAAATCTTTGTTAATAACACATCAGCACGTGGCAGTGGTACTGTGATTCCAAAGCATTAACCATAATATTTTTAGTGTCTAGAACATTGTGAGTGCTGATTATATCCTATATACAACTTTATTGCAAATATATATATATGCATTTTATACAATCTATATTATAGGGTATAGGGGATTTTTATATATTTCAATTCAAATATTGGAGTTTAAAGTGCAGTAAAGCATGTGATGCATTTAAGAAACCTGCATTTATGCTTTGCAGTTTTGCCTGAAATGTTACCATACTAATAGCCCTCAATTCTCTTCCATTTCACAGGATTATCATAAAACCTTTCCTTTTCCAGCAATCATTTTTATCTTTTCCAGGTACAACCAGGATGTGTTCAGAGAAAATAATCAGTGTTGGTAATTAAAGATATGCAATAAATTCTATAGTTGATGAGACTTTTTAAGAGCTATGCCTTGTTTTGTTTCAGAGTTGAAGGTATGGTGAGAGGATCATTTTGTGGTTGCAAATACTGAATGACAAAGAATCTTTGCCCCATACAGCATTGCTATGATTATAACCAGTCTATTTCAATTGTCTTTCTGTCTTTGTCTTTAAAATATTTATCATAATGCTTTCATCTGTCCTGGAGAAGATGTTTTTTGAATATCATCATAAAAAACACATTAGAAAATTAATCTGCCTCACAGTTTGGAAGGTTTACGGTAAGGAACATATGAGGTCACACTAAACATGTGGAATAGAAAGAAGTACTGAATTGTTTTCTTACCCTAAAATGGTCTAAGTTAACCTTTTATCCCCTGATCATGTAGCTGTGTGGGTGGGTGTGTTGCTATGGCTTGGCTGGTTTATGGTACATCAGTTGTTCTGCAGTAATTGCCCATGGATTTGGTTTTATTTCCAGTGCAGTAAGAGATTCCCTGTGTGTTATCTCTGAGGGGTGATAACTTGAATTGTTTTGGTTTTTAAAAAGAGTAAGATGCTTCTGTTGGAGCATTTGAAAAGTAGCAGCTCGAGCCACACTAATTGTCTAATGGTTGTGTCTGAAGGGCCCTAATACTTAGGAAAATGTCCCAGAGAGCTGGGGTAGAGTGACCTCCCTGTGAAACTGCAGCAATCCTCATATCCTGAGTCAGGCACTATCACCCTGCTTCTACTATTTGAGAAACATGGCAATTCACATTTCCTGGAATTGGGAGGGATATCTATTCAGAGTTTTGGATTCATCATGTTGCTTCAAAAGTTTATTTTAATTTTGGTGCTTTTGTTATTTTAGTCATAACTTCCAGGGGTTTACTTTGCACTTTCTGTACAATTCTCCAAAAAAATTTGGGCTACTGCTTACATAGCACATATAAGAATGTTAAATGGGTTGATTTATTACATTAATATTAGGAATCTCAGCATTTCTCTTTGGTTTGATTAAAGATTCAGTTAACAATTTCTATCCTATTGATTTGATTCAATAGTTCCAGTGTCACAGGTGACTGACAGTTTTACAGAGATGATAAAAGTCTCTTGAGATTTGTATATTTTTTTTTAAGGTTTCATCATTTGACTGAAGATTTAGGTTAAAATTGATGTAGCCCCGTGAATATCTAGTTGAAAAGCTGTCTCTACTTCTGTGGCAGGCAATTTCTGTCATTTACTCCACTGCTTTCTTAAGGTTTTTTAAACTGTGAGAAACCATCTCACAACTTTCTGCCTACATCAGTGCAAGCTCTGCTCTTCAGAATGACAGCTTGTGTCTGCTCACTATGTTAGATGCTGTTTTCTCAGCAGTTTGACTTCGTTTCCTACCAGCCTGTAGCAATTTGGTTCAACATTTACATGTTAATAATATCAGAAAAGTCAAATTTGCATATTTTACCCGCAGTAATCATTTTGTATACAGACCGAGGATGCAGTAATGAACCAGTTCTGAGAGGGCAACTCATGAATATAAATAGTCCCATTTTACAAGTATTTTGCCAAGGTCAGTGGGAGAGAGGAGGGGGGTCAGAAGTAGCTCCTTAGTCACAATCACATCTGGAGCTGAAACAGGCTCTTTCTTTGTCTGTAGAAATTTGGCAATGTCTTAGGGTTGCCAGAGTTTAGATGCTAAAATCTGGGACGATGTCAGAGAACTAAACTGTGCATACATAGATGAACTGTGCATGGAAAGTACAATTTATCTGCATAACAACCACTTTTTCTGGATGCCTTGAGTCCTGTGTGTTAGGAAAAACAACAGTTACTACAGAAATGCAGGAAAAGCCAGATCATAAAGGCTTTTCATAAGGCTTTAGATTTGGCCACTAGAACGCAACTTCTTAATTATACAGGACATCTGGCAATCCTATGAGGTTCAGTCTGCATTTTTCCTTCATCACAGAAGAAATATTAATGCAGCAGCAGAAGCTTTCCTTGGATATAGTGATTATTGTTCAAGAGAGCAATGCTGGCACTAGGTTTTGACCTCTAAACTTGTTTCTACTTGGCAGTGGCTTTTGGTATTGTCCAAGTGCAGACTGGTGTCTTCTCAAAGGGAAAATATTTTTGTTTTCTCTTATCCGTCAATCTGTCCACTTAAGTAGCCTTTGCTATCATAATATTATAAAATGCAACTCAGAAGTTGTCTCTGAGTGGGGAAAAAAAAAAATCTGTCTGCAAGTTCCAAAATGGGTGGTGCTTATGTGGTTCCTTTTGCACTTTCTCAGTTTAATCCTAGATTTTAAGGAAGATGTTTTGGGAATTAAGGGTCTTCAGGGGAAGAAGGAACAGGTTGTTTTCGAAAACAAATAATTAGCAACTCAAGACGACCAAAAGTTTATATTATTGCCATAAAACCCACCACAGTCAAGGGGCAGAGTGGGTGGCACTTCGTACAAAGTATCTTCCAGACAAAATAGTCTCCTTTTATAAAATTTTTCTTCCATATACAATGTGTCAAACTGATGAAGTGCATAAACTTTTTCTGTAATTAATGACCAATCTTGTAGTTTCACTGAGCAAATATTTTGTGTTTGACAGTCACTGTACATAATCAGTCTGGCATTATGCCGTAAAGAGGACTCACTGAACATACGCTTGAGGAACAAGATCATCAGCCCTTAGTTATCAGCTGCTGAGTAATCCAAGCTTTGTGTCCTCATGTCCTCATATCCCCTGAAACATTTCCACAGGTTGGAAGTGCTGTTTGTGTATGGCGCTTACCACTTTCCAAATTCAGGGCCTTTTATGTTACAGCTCAGCACAAAATCATGTAGATTTGGGAAACTTGAAGTACTTTGAAATTCCCTAATGGCCATGATGACGTATGTCTGGAAAGACAGAGCTGTGGTAAAAGGTTTTTAATGAGCTTAGTTGTTTCTGCTGCAGCAGTGCTGTTACCTGAGCTGATTGAAGGCAGGAGCAGTGTTAGCATCCTCTGCCCAGTGCCTCAGCACGCTGCTGGGGAGCCCAGAGAGAGCATTAAGCCTCTTGTGTTATTTGATTTATGGTGTCTCAGGTAGTTTGTCAGAGTGGTAGCTTGAAAATAGGCTGTGTACTTAGACCTTTCAAAGTTTTCAATAACATTGTTTGAATTCAGTGTTCAGTAGTTGTGTATAAAATTATGACCAGCATGGTCTTATCTTTGCTATTATCGGAAGCTCTGACTGTTTTGAAGTAAGAAAGTTTTTCAGGAGCTTTTTTTGGGAAGGGCATTTATTAGCCTGCTTCCAGAAAGGTTCATTCAAGGATGAGAAAACCCCAGTGTGAGCCATGTAGATCTAATAACTATAAGACAACAAGTAATTTTTAAAATTCCTCCTGTTTTAGATCAATGCCACAAAAAAAGGAAGAGGAATGGTGAAGGAGCTGTTGGAATTTTAAAGTAAAATTAGGAAATTGATAATGGAGTATACAGTAGGATTTTTCTATATAATTTCATACCCCTGGAAATATCTACTGATTGTATTTGGTTTGTGTTTTGATAGTATTTATTTACTCTCATTTTTTCTTTCAAAGTGGAATACCAAGTATAGAAAAGCAAAAAGGCAAAAAGCTCCTATTTGAGCGTAATTAAGAAATCAACTTCTATCCCAATTCTGAAATTATTCGACATATCCAGATGTGGACATACAAGCAATTTTTTTTTTTCCCACAAAGTGATATGATGAAGGGGAAAAAATATTAGAATTTGCTTGAAATTTTAAAAATCTGATCGATCTCATTTGGAACTCTAGACTTGCTGTGTGCCAATCACAGTGGTCAAGGTTGAAGAGGACTCTGGAGGTCTGTAGATTTTTAAAAACTATTACAGGTATTACACTGAAAATAAACTGGTAAAATATATTCAACTGGTTTGTTGAAATGTGATAGTGAGGCTTAAAACGTGTCATTGTAGAGTAAAGTTCAGTTCTGACGTCACACATTTGACCTTCCTCAGTTTGTAGCACTTTGATTTTCCTGCAAATGTCTTTGTCATTGTTTTAACTTCTTTAAACACACAAGCACTCATGGCAGAGGAGGGGGATAAAGAGAAAAGAAAATATATATACAAGAAAAAAGTCTTTGGTATTATTATGGATACAATATTTGAGAAAATAATTCTTTAGTAATTTTATACATTTTGGTCTTATTGTTTTGTTGGAATCATGTAACTTTCTTTTCACTTTTCAAATTAAACTTGATCCTTGCTCAAATGGTCTGCATTACAAAAACCAAAATCTTATTTTTTTACAGATTACACAAACCACATTTATATTGCATAAAGATGCATTTTCTTTTCTTTACTTATTATGCAAAATTATTATTTATGGGTTTAAACTTCCCATAAAATCAGGAGTATTGTGAAGTGGAATGGAAAATTTCACAACTGTGCCCTGGTATGGCTGACTAGAGATGCTCATAAGGCCCTTGAAGCACTTGCAGGACGTTGGTGTGTGACAGATGGCTCCTGGTTTTTAGAAGTGGTCACTCCTTGGCTTGTACCTCATGCCATGACTTTATTAAGTAAATGGCAGGCCTCAAATAGGCATTTCTGTCCTGTCAGCTTTATCCTCTCTGTATAAATAGTGAGGTGATAGGAAGCCTGTAAGAGATTTTTTTAAGCCAGTTATTAGTTGGGTAAATGCTGTGTCATAAAAGTTTGTGGAGTTATTATCTATCTAAATATTTTTGTAAAAGTTTTGATTGTTTTTGTTTCACTCTCTGAAGGTGACAAAGGCCTTTGTAAGTACTGACAGTGCACTTTGTATTGAGGCTTACAAAGCTAAATTTAGGGTGGTGCAAGTAACAAAACTGTGCCAGGGCTGAGGTCAGAGATAAATATTGACCTTATCTGAGTCTGAGGGACAACTGCATTGGCCTCATCATTTCTGTGTGATATGGGAATGGAGAGGTTGTGCAGTGGCAGGAGACAGACACAGCTCCTTTTCATCCCTTCAGTGTTCTGGGGAGGTTGCCTGGCACTTTTTCATGCCCTTCACAATTTTGTCATTCTAGATTCGTGCAACTGATAGATTTGAACTGTTATATTTCCTTTTCTGGAAGTTAGTAGAGCAGAAGGAACAATTCCTGCAGAGGAAGAAGTGTGTTTATTCAGTAAATAGTATTGGGGGTATAATACGTATTTTAGCTCAGTTTCAAAGGAAGTGAAGCTTGTAAGATTGTGCCTTGCAGGCAGAAAGGTGCAGGACGGTGTCTGTGCTGTCTGTATTTACCTGTGCATTTGTCCCCTCTTGCTTGCTAGGTTTTGAACCTGTTGCATCATTTAAAAAAATCTGATAGAGGAGTGGATATTTTACTGATGATCCAGTTCTTTAAGTTTTGGGATTGTAGGTATTAATGATTTCATGGCGAGCTCCTGTCTGTACTCTACCAGATAGAGATTACTGTGGGAGAAAGACCTCACAAACATTGTGAATGCATGACAATCTTAATTTCAATTCAATATTTTGTTGTATAGTTTTTGACTGTTCCCTCTTGCTCTTTTACCATGCAATATTTCATTACATGAATTTTGAGACATTAGTCTTGAATTTTTGTTTCTTAATTTTCTCACTTGAAGTGAGACCTTTCTGAAAGGTTTGCTAAAATTACAAGGAACAGAGTTCCTTTCAGTAAATCTTTAACTACATTGCAGGTACCAGGTAATCAGGCAGGAGTTTCCCTGTTGCCTTGTTATCCTGAGGTTTCTAAAGATGTGAAGTTCTTTATGGTTCTGTCTTCCTCCAGCTGCTCCCTGTGTACTTTAAAAGCGTCTTGTTGAACGAAGTAGCTTGGTTGAGTATGTGACTGTTATGTACTTCTTAGAAGATGTTTACACTCTTGGAGTTAAAATTTGCCAAATTTATTTTGATCTTATGATTTCTAATCTTCTACTTTATTGAACATAATGACTATTTTTTGATTTTTGCACAACTGTGAACAAATTGCTATGTTTTATGAATAATTTAATATATTTTGGTGGGGGGAGAGAGAAAGTAAGAGAGATGGCTGATTTAGGCATCTTCTCAATTTGTCTACAGTTGAAACTAATATGCTCTATACATTTATTTGGGGAAGTAATGTTGGGATAGGGCTTGTAATAGAGGTGTAGTTGTATTCTTCATTTTAGACTATCTCCTTCTGTAGTGATGGTTGCCAAGCAGTGATGCTGTAATAATATTTTGACAAAAACTATTCCTGCTATGTCAGGAAACAAAACAGAAAACTGCTACGGAACAAGGCAATATTTACATGTTTAATCACGTTTCTGGTTTGATTTTTATATTATGCATATGGATCAGTGTGTGTTCTTTTTAATAAACCCGGGGATGGTCTCATAATACACAGCTCCTCCAGTTAATCTGACAAAACACAAAGTGTAGACTGATCTTTTTAGCTCTAACATAGCCTGACTTTTTCCTGATGAAGGCCCCCAGAGACTGAAACATGTGGAGACCTTAATTTTCCTCTATTTTGACAATTAGTGAAACTTTCTGTGAACAAAAGAGCATTGAAAAATTAATTTGATATGACAAAACTGTCAAAACTTACTCAGATGTGCTCAGCTTGAATCTTGCTTTCTACCTGCCAAAAAAATATCCCTGGCTGCATTTCGATTCATGTCTGGAGATGATTTCTTTATTAAATTTTGAATTATTAATTCTTTTTAAAAACAAAATAGATGAAACTCGGTGATATTTGAAAGAAGACAATAGAAATAATGTTTGTTCTAATTCACTCACATAAGTAGGGTAAAATAATGTCACTTGTGTAAATCATTATTGACTCATTTTTCATGAATAAGTACCCTGTGCTTTTTGAATGAAAAGTAGCATTATGTGAGTCTTGGGGCTTAAGCAATTATTTAAGATATTTCCTGCAATTTAAATATTGGCATCTGGGTTCATATTTTTGAAGAAGCTTACTAGGAAGGAAAGATCAGGTTGTGATGGGGGATCCATAGAGTGGAGTTGAATGCTGAGAGATCCTTCAGGCTGTCTCATGCTCTCTCAACCCTGTTCTGAGCCCCAAGATTCAAAAATGCTTGCATAATTGGGTACTGTTTTGTGACTTATTAATTGCTCTATTGGGTATATAGTTGCATGTGAGCCAGATTGGCCACTTTCCCAGCTTGCATCACTGGCAGCTGTTTTGCTTGAGGCAGATGGCTTGTGAGAGAAGCACCCATAAATTAGGGCATTGCTACTTTTTTCAAACCATTCTGTGAGAGGGAACCTGAGGAGATGATGTTTCAAAGTGGGTTTTGTCCACCCTGCTACATTTCTTTTAAGTGTTTAAATAGCACGTTTTACAGTCATCTCTATTTTTGAAAAGGAATTGTAGGACAGTACAGACACTACAGTGTAATCAGCATGAAAATATTAAATTATATTAAAAACCATTGGTGATGCTTTCTATAGGAAAGAAGGTAGTGAAAAAAGGTTTTATCAGAAAGAGGAAATAGCCTTTATATAATGAGAGTAAGAGCATTTTTAAGGGCTGTAGCAAGAGAGGAAATGGAATAGCATACAATAGGAAAACTTCAGTGGAATACTCAATTGTTTTAGACATTTGTGTGACATTTTTCTTCTGGACTTCATGCTCACAGGTAGAAGTTTAATAGCTAGATTTCTAGAAAACTACTTCTGAAGAGTAGTATGAGACTTGTGCAACTTCCTTCTAGTTAAGAGTTCTGTTATCGTGCTTCTTCATCCATAGTCAAATTCCATAGGTGTACATATACTCCTGCGTTGGAGACTGGAAAAATCTTCCCCAATCAGGACCCAGGGACAAACACACACACACAAACCTTGCCTTTTGATGTGTCTTCTCACTGGCATAAACCAGTCTAATCCCAGAAGTTTAATCCTAGAATCACCATTTCTTAAAGCTCCACAGCAATTTTAAGCCAGAGCAGCTTACTACTTTTGCTGATTAATCTTTTGTTCCCATACTGTAACATTTGTTAAAACAAATTGCTTTTAGTCTTTTCTAGTTTGTGCCTCAAAGATTCTCATTTACACTTAACCATGCCTGCAATCCTCCAATGGGTTTTTAGAACCACTTTTACTATGGAGGCAGCTTCCGAGTTTGGTGTCTCTATGTACAACTTTGCAATCAGGCTTGTGTTTGAGAAATGAGATATTTGATCTGGACTCATGCTCCAGGAATTAAAGAATTTTTAGAGGAAACGTCAATAATTTCCTCCAGTGGAGTCCTAAACTTTCATGCTCTGGTGAAGTTGGGAAGGTTTCTAAATCTACTTCAGGCTCAGTTAGGACCTGCTATAAATGAGGGGGAAATAGGTTCTGAAAAAGAATTGGTCTCTAACCAAATTTATCTTGGAGAAAATAGTTTTTGCTTCTTCCTTGAGGAAACAATTCTCTCAAGTTGAACTGTGTCAGGGCTTTTGATCTGTAATATTGGTCCAATCTGCCTTTGTATATGGACTGCTGTTAAATCTGTGCTTTACTGCCTTACTGTGAAGAATTTGGGAGCAGTTCTGCTTACAAACTGGCCACAGAACCAAAGTCTGTCTGTCTTTATCATGATGTTATTCATAAATTGCCTTTTAGTTGTTAAAGCATTTAAATAGTATAGCTTTTGTGGTTATCATCTGGTGACAGATGTTGATCCCACAACCCCCCAATATTTGTGATTGTCTTGAAATGCAAGATTTGTTTATTTTACTACTGAGAGAAAATGCTGAAGTGTAACACTCATCTTCCTGCTCTGCTGAACTTGTCATAGGACTCCTATTTGTACATGCAAAAGATACTGTAGGAAGTTGGAATCTGAAGAGAGATATAAACCCTCTCTTGCTGTAATTGTTCAACAAAGAATTCGTTTTTTAAATAACATTAATTTTTGGAGGATGAGTTTTCTGTGCTCCCGCGTAGTCTGGAGAGATGACGTGATTTAGTGCAATCCTAGTTGTGCTGCGTATGACATAACCTAGAGCAAATATTTAAAACCTTTAGTCACACATACTCTCAACTAAAATTAACTTCTGTGATAAGACCCAGGCACTGTCATTAAAAATAGGTTCTAGAGTAAACCAGTTGGTAGTTATGGGGTGGGTGCAGAAATTATTACGATCTGCTCTGTCCTATGTAATTAAAGAATAAAATTAGTCCCTTTGGGCCTAATATTTCATAAGTGTTTGTGTATCCTGTTTTGTCATCTGCTGTTAAAGCTGCTGTGGCTGCTCTTCCTTAGTGTTAAAAGATATTTTCAGCAATCAGTGCCATAATTGAAGCACAAGGAAACAGAGGCAGCTGCCAGCACAGAGCTCCATAGGAAGAAGGGTGTCCTTCCTGTTTGATTTAACCTGGAATTAGTAACGGGTCTTTAATGAACATTTCTGACTGGTAACTGCATAACAGGGAAGAGGAGACAGGGCAGACCTCGTTGAAATCTGCAGCTTCCTCGTGAGGGGAAGCACAGGGGCAGGCACTGATCTCTTCTCTCTGGTGACCAGATACAGGACCCCAGGGAATGGCCTGAATCTGTGTCAGGGGACGTTTAGGTTGGATATTAGGAAAAGGTTTGGATTTCACCCAGAGGGTGGCTGGGCACTGGAACAGGCTCCCCAGGGCAGTGGTCACAGCCCCAGCCTGGCAGAGTTCAAGAAGCTTTTGGACAATGCTCTCAGGCACATGGTGTGATTCATGGTGTGTCCTGTGCAGGGCCAGGAGCTGGACTTTGATCCTTGTGGGTCCCTTCCAATTTAGGGTATTCTGTGATTCTATGATAATTGTCTTCACTGACCAAGAAAGAACCACTGCACAGGTAGGCCTGGAAAGATTGAAATCTTAGTGGTCTCATGGACAGAGGGGGTTGAAGTAGGTTTTTATCTAAAAACTATGAAAGCAGGAAAAAAAAGAAGCAGCAAATGCAGTGGGTGATTTTCAGGTGAATTGGGTTTGGGGTTTACTTTTTTTTTGTTTGTTTGGTGGGTTTTTTTGGGGGTTTTTTTGGTTGTTTTGTTTCTTTTTTATGAAGTCTGTCTTCCTCAAAATTTGAGGGATTTCTTGTTGTTTGTTTTGTTTTTTCTTTTCCCCCATCAACTTTCTACTGACTGATCTTTGGGTCAAAATCCCTGGCAATATGCATGGCAATTATTTGATGTCTTGCTGATCTAATTGCCCTTGTTGGCCAGCTGACTGTCCTTGGCAGAAACAAATGCAAGAAAGTTAGACAGTATAAACAGGCAGGTTAAAAAGAAAGGATAAAAAAAAAAAAAAAAAAAAAAAAAAAAAAAAAAAAGAAAGAAAGGCAAAAAAAAGTACCAGAGAAGAAATCATTCTGTGTTTCCATATATTTCAGACAAGGTTCTGTCCATCTGTTTTTATATTTCTGAGTTTATGGCTGCCTAAGTTTAACCTTTTGTCTGCAAAGTATCCTTATTTACAATGCTATCCATGGTGTATAAAATTATATGTCAGTGATTTTTTGTGATTTTTCTTTCCAATTCCGTTAGCATAAATAGAAATTTTTCTATATACAATTTGATTATTTCTCTCTTCTTTCTTATGGATCATGTGATCATCAGCCATCAACATCAAATTGAAAAATAAGCACTTGTGTAGGTAAAGCAGATCATGGACCATTTTATGACAATCTGGGAAGTCTGTAAAATGTTTTTAAAATATTAAATAATCATTTTGAAAGAAAATAACAAGTTAAGGAATAGTAATTTAGGTTCTCACAATAATATTTTCCTTCCTTATTTCTCCTTTGCCCTCCCTCAGGCTGCTGCTCATCTAATTTTTTCCAAGCAGTAATAGTAAAATTATTAGAGGATAAAGAATGGGGAAAGAACTAAACTTATTTTCATTTAGAAATGTAATTAGTGATGAACACATTCAAATTTCTAGTGCAGCTTCTGAAGGTCTCTAGCTAGTTTTAAGGCAAGTGCTAACCTCCTCAAGAATTCTTACACATCTTCTCTGATTTTAAGTTCTTTTAAGCTGTTCAGTAATGATGTTCAGAGATATGTACCATGTGCCTTTTACAGCAGTTAGAGTTACAGTTGTGACAGTGCCTGTCATCTTTGGATTAGGCTTGCAATTTCCTCTGATCTTCAAAAAGTAGGTTCTAATTGGATGCATGATAACAGATTGATCAATGTGTTTGGTTAGTTCAGTCTAATTGTAAGCAAGTTCTCAGCTCTCTTGGCCTACTGTCTGCACCTGATTCAGTTTTGTGTTTAATATTTGGTGTTGCATTTTGTTACTTGAGATCTCTGCTGCTCAATGTCTCTATTGAACCATCCTGATTTTTTTTAGTTGCCTGCCAGATGTTCACATTTTGAAAGTGTAATGAAAAATAAAAGAGATGAGATGCATTGTATGCAAAAGCAAAAGTTCTGTAGCTTACTTTTTCCATGCATTTTCTGGTTATGAAAGATAATGTTTTAATGTTTCTTCATTTATTGTGTTACTTAGTTTGCTGATGCTCTAGTATGACAGAGGTGATAATATTAGTTAGTGCAATGATGTGTTTTAAAGAGGTCTTATAATGTGGTTAGATAGTTTATATTTCCTTTTCTGTAGAGTTTATGTGTATGCGTGTGTACATATGTACAGGTGTAAATGCATATATGTGTATATAAAAATATACACAGCCTGAAAAGGAATGTAATTAGGATTTCCCAAGCCTTTGATCTGTTTTGTATTTAAGTTTTGAATAAGCCACATACTTAGTTATTGCTGGAGGAGGGCTAGATCATTAATGTCAATTATTCTGCAAAAAGGAACAAATGGATTAAATACTGTCTGAGCCATAATGTGAGCTAATCATGTAAGTAATATATATATTTTTAAATGTGTATTTCCTTTAAAGTGTATGACTGGGTCATGTGGAACTCTCTGGGTGGAGCATATTGGGTGGGGGGAAGAGAAGAATATTCCAGACTACAAGAGTGGAGGAAGAATGCTGAGCCAATATTTAGTCGAGAGAAGAGAATACTGAGAGGGGATCCCACCAGTGCATATAAATATCTCCAAGGCGGGTGCCAAGAGGATGGTGCCAGACTGTTTTTGGTGCTGCTCAATGACAGAGGGAGGAGCAATGGCCATAAATTGAAACACAAGCAGTTCCACCTCGAAATGAAGAACTTGACATTGCGGGTGGCAGAGCACTGGAACAACTGCCCAGGGAGACCATGGAGTCTCCTTCTCTGGGGACATTCAGACCCCACCTGACATGTTCCTGTGTGGTTGGACTGGATGATCTCCAGAGGTCCCTTCCAACCCAAACTATTCTGTGATTCTGTGAGATTTACAGAAAGAGTTTGGAGAACTGTAATTCAGACAGAGGTGGATGAGAGGAGCAATTCTGTAAGCAGTCCTCAGTAGGAAACTTTCCAAGGATATAAAGGATAGTACAGTTTCATGCAACTAGGAGCATTGCTAAGATGGGCCCATTCTTATAATTACTTTTCTTACATTAATTGTAATTATAATTACATTTTTTACATTAATATCAAACTGGCCTCCTCAGCCCAGGCTTTTTATCTTTAGCAATTGTCAGAAGTGGCATTTCTTTCAGAACTGGGTACTTTCCCATCTGGGGTTCTCTGCCATGTTTTGTCAAATCACAGTTTGGGCCATCCTTAGCTGGAGGACACATCTGGGCTGTGGTGAGTAGCCATGGATTGATGAGTCTATGTGAAGTTTTTTAACATCTTTGGTTACATTTTTTCTGTAAAAACCAGCAGGAATTACTGCAATAATTTATTTATGTCGTGTGTGAGAAAGACCTCCCTAGGCTTGTTTTAAGCCTGCTGCCAGATGGTCTGATTACATGGCCCCCATTCTTGTGCTTGTGAACAGCACGGACCAACCATTCCATGACACTGGTAACTACAGAGCATTGTAATAATCCCTCTGTTTTCCTCACGCTTGAGGGATCCCAGTCTCACAGTCTGTGCAGCTCCTCATAGTAGAAACTGCTCCATCCCTTTGATTTCTCTCATTAGCCTGCCCTTTTTTATTTCTTCAATACTTCTGTCTCTCTGCAGCTTGTACTGTGGGTGTTGCACGGATCTATGCAGTGACGCTGTTTTGTCTGTATTGTTTGACGTTCCTTTTCTAATATTTCATTTAACGTCTTTGAGAACTGGGCTGATGCAAATGACTCCAAGATCTCTTTCCTGTTGCTGTTGATGTAATATAAGCCCAGCGTTCTATATAAATAGTTTAACATTTATTTTTGTTCTCAGTGTTTACTCATTAGTGCAGAATTCCAGCAATGTCTTATTCCTATTTAATCACTATATTAAGGCCTATTGATTCTTTTCCACAATCAACTCTATTTTTGACTATACTCAGGAATTTTGTGTCGTCAGTGCATGTTGGCACTTCAGACATCCATTGCTGTTTCAGTTCATTTTGAGTGGGGTGATTGGGATAGATCCCAGCTTGAATCTTTGAGGAAGTCTCTATCGGCAATTTTTTTTCTTTTTTGTGAACATTCTACTCTCATTCTTTACTTTTTATGTTTTAACAAATTGCTAATCCTGAGAAGAGCCATTCCTTTCTTCCCGTGCAAATGTGATTTCTTCAGGACCATTAAGGGCAAACCATGTCAAAGTTGTTCACTGTGTTTTGTTTGTGTTTGTTTTTTTAAATCAAAGCACACTGACTGACTGGTCCATTTTTATTGGTGTGTGCAGTCTGTTTCAAAAAGTCCAGTAGACTTGTTTGGCATGGTATTGGTGTAGAAAATCCTACTGATTTTTGTCAATATTACATTTACATAGTGCAGCTGTAAATTAATTGTGTAGGGTCCTGCCCCTATCTCATCCCCCCAGTTTCTGTCCATTTTGTCTGACGTTTTCCCCACATTTTTCTGGATCCTTTTAGAAGCTGATGGCGTAGCTGCCATTTTCTGGTCCTATGGTACAAGACATAGTTTGTGATTGGTTTTAACACAATGTACAGATTTATTCCTTTGACAGTTACTAGAATAAAATCTTATTTTACATGAATGACTAAATACCTGGTTGTTTGTTTTGGCCAGACATTCTCCTATTCTAATTTGTATGTGCTTTGCAAGAGTATTTGATTAATATATACATTTTGGAAGTCATAAATTAAGTGGTATGTTAAAAATACTCAACTAGACAAAAAATTTGAATTACTTCATATCAGTTTAAATTTAATAATGAAAAGCTGTAGAAGATATTTTTAATATGTATTAATTTTAGAACGAAATTATAATTCCTAAAGTGGAAAAAATGTTTGTTTTGAAAACATGAGGTACATAGCTTTTGGTTAAAAACTCCCAAGCTATATAAATATTTGCCTTTTTAATAAAGATTATGAGGTTTTGGGGATTTAATTTTTTTTTTTTTAATGGAATAGCCACTTACAGTGGTCTGACAGGTTTTGTCAAAACTTTCCTGCTTTTCTTTCTGGGACAGTATTTTTCTAGTCAGATATTGCTGAGAGTCTTGGCATCCTAGTATTATTCTATGGTTAAAATTCTTGGTATTTTCCCCTTTTCTGCTTCAGAGAAAATAAATCAAAACATATGCAAGCTCTATGAGACGCTAGTTGAGAGCTGAATTTGTTGATAAAAACATAGAATTAGTCACAGATGAGTGTAGGGGTTTTTTTTAGGTTCGTCTTATTAGTAGCTATTTTGAAAACACAGTCTGAAAGAGATTTCATAGCAAACACATAAAACGTTGCTAGAAAAAGGCTGAGAAATGAAAACAATTAGTGTTCTTCCCCAAGGAGAAGTTCCTTTGCATGCATTTATAAAATTTGATGGATTTATTGGGCATGCTACACTGCAACTTTATTGTAAGTAATACTTGTCCCAAATGGCAAATTATATTCTCACTGCCAGGGTTGTTCTCTGTAGATGTTTATGTAACTTTCACTATTGTGATGATTTTGCTAAAAATGTCTTGCAGCTTAAAAGAAAATTCCAATGCTTTTCTGCGTGCATAGAAAAAACTGGCAAGCTATCGTTATTATCTTACAGTCACTGGAAGACACTTGACCCATCTTGACCTCCTTCTTTCATATTAGTTTCTCCATCTGAGTCATGCTACCAAAATGAAAGAAAAAAAAAAGGATTGTGTTGAGTCTGGGTATTTATAAGATGTTTATTCTTTTGGAGGGGAGTGGGAGGTTTGGGTAATGATTTTAGTCATCAAAATCATAAGCAAAATCTGTCATAGACACAAAGGTTTGATTTTTAAAAAAAAAAGTTTATTTTAATGGAAAGGAGGTTGGATTATGATTTCTCTCATCAAAATTGTAGGAAAACTTATATAAACAAAACTAGGGAACAAGTCAGCATCAGTATTTTTCACAATTTTGTTTTTGTGCTAGGCTTTGGTCTGACGGTATTTAGAAACCTTTGCGATAAGAATGTTGTAAGTAACTGTAATTGTGCCCTACAAATAGGGTAGCAAAGTAGCTTAGAGAATAAACCAAAACAGTGGAATGGAAATAGGCTTTTGGATGCAATTTTCCACTACCTTTGTGTATAATAGGTTGTATGGTTAGGTCTTCAAGTGTGTGAGAGTCCTGCGATAGAACAGCAGAATGGAACATAATATATAAAAAGCCAATGAAAAAAAGAGCCTCTGGTTTAGGAGATGTTGAATGTGAGACAGAGATAATTTTTCTTTCCTGGAAGTGCACCTTTAGTTACCACATTAGCAGAATGTGAAATTCAGTTTACACCTACATAAAGGGGATCGCGTTAAGAAGGATGTGCTACTAAACCTTATCAAACCCACAGTATTTCACAATGACTTCTGGAGTTTGAGGCTGGTTGAGATTCTTTTTCCCTCTTTTAGCTGAAATCTGAGCCCGTTCATCCCTCAGTCTTTTCACAGAGGAATCTTTCACCAGATTAGTAAATGGTAACCACTACCAGAGGGGTCTGAGTGCATATTTTCTTCCTAGAAAGATGAATTGATCACAAAGCAAGGTGCAATGATGTTTGTGATCCTCCCATACCGCTGGTGGTAATTCCTTTGTTCGCTTTGCACATGCAAGATAAAAATATATCTCTGCAAGACTTGCATTTTGGGCACAAAGCGGATCTTCCCAAGTAATTTTAAGTTAGTCATCACCTAATGCTGCGACAAGTGGGAAGGCATAGTTTGTTTTTCATTTAGAACTGCATCACAGTGTTACTATGTGGGAAAAAAAAATTTGCTTTCTTTTAAATCTGCTGTCATTTGATTCTTTTCTCAGCTGCTTATGAAGCTGCCAACTAAAGTAGTACTTACCATGAATACATTAGAGAAAAGTAAATTGGCACTTTCTGTAGAATGCAGCAATTTGCATTCCCCTCTCTTTCTGAGAGCAATCTGTATTACATTCTTCAGAGTTTCAATATTTTTCTCCCCCTAAGAGATTTCATCTTGTATTTCCTGGCACTTCAACCAGAAACTTGTCCATTAAGATAATTTTTCTTAATGCTGATTTAACTTTCACTAACGTATTTGCTCTTGTAATCAGCCTCATAATTATATTCTCATCTGTTTTTAAATTATTGCTTTTAAGTCTTTAGCTTGAGCAACTGAGAATGGAGTCAGTTCAGTCCCAGTGTATAACTTCCAACCAAAGCACTGCAGCAATATTTGCTTTCCTTTATGACATAATATCTTCTTTGGTGTCTTGACCATCTTCTTTCAGCTTACTTCTCTAACTCCAGTCCCTGTAATATTTCTTTTCGGGTCTCCATCAAGTCATTGAAAGAAAACAACACTCATTTGTGTAAAGCCTGTACCCTGTGGCAATTTTGTAAATATAAACCCTAAGATGACAATTAACACAATCAAATGACAAGTGTTGGTGTTCAGTGATTTAGAGGGTTTGTTATGCTGAAGGTGCAGTGTCTGTAAAATAGCCTGAGGGATATGAAAATGCAGCCTCATAGTCTGAAAAAATTTGTCTTGTGCCTGAAATCATCTGGAGAACAGCTCAAAGCTTTTGCAAAAACAAATTGTTCAGTGGGTGAACTGCATGAAAGTGCTGCTCGTTGTTTGCTTCCTCACTGTACAACTTTGACGGTGACAGATCCAGAATGAAAGGGAACTTTGCAAAATCTGCATTTAACTTGAGAAATGCCTTTGTGTGTGCTGTTGGGTCTGTCAGAATATAATGTTAGGTCTGAGAAAGACTATTAGAGAAATACAAAGGTGAAAAATCCACTGACATTTGTAATATACATGTAATATATGTTGTAACATGTGGCTTCTTGGGCTGTGTTGCTGTTTACTTGAGAATATCCTTATCTTGAGGTGGCTGCCATTGCTAATGACAAGATGCTGGATTAGATGATCATTTGGTCTAATTAATTTGGTGCTAACCATTCTCAGATTCACGGTAACTTTTGACCAAGAGAGTTGTACAGTTTAATTTTACACTTCTTGTTTTAGAGAGGGAGTGGGGAGAGAGGAAAATATAAGTATTTTTATAGATATATATGCTATTTTAAAGAAAAATTTGGGAGAAAGCTCTGTGTGAAAAATTCAGTATCCCCCTTTTTTCAGCTCAATTCTGAAAAAAACACTTGTATACATGTAGAATATTTTCTCATTGCAGAAAAGAAAAAAATCCAAGATTCATACTTACATTTCCAGGGTACTAGGTGGAAAAACACCAATTGGTTGAAAAATGTAAGTCATAAGAGGAAGAAATTGGTTCATCTCTAAGTGTTTTTAGTTACTGCATTAAGAATACAACAGCGTACACTAAAATATTTCAGTGTGAGATTTTTGCACATCCTTCTATTGAAGGAAGATAAAATGTAAGGTTGTTCCATCTGTCTGTTCCAACATGATGCATTAACAGTGTGTCAACACAGCAGTAAAGGCTTTTACTGTGTGTAATTGTAAAATAATGCCAATAGGTAAATGGGGAAAGGATGTTTGGGGAGCAATTTCTAGATCTTGCTTTTTGCAAAATAAACACCACTTTAAGAAAAACGGCTTTGGGTTTTTGGATGACAGCAAAAGTGGTGCAGAATGCCAGAACACCGAAGCAACTGCACTGGAGCAGAGCAGTAATCCACCTAGCACTATTGCTTTCCTTTGATGGTGATTAGAACCACATGCTCCAAAGGAAAATGCTTATAATGGGCAATTAAAGGATCTGCACATAGCAGGCTTTTTTTTTCCCCTCTGCCCTCCCTCCCCCAGTTGCCATAAATTACTGGTTGGCCTTTACTCTGACGTGCAAGTCTGACAAAACCTAGAAGGAACAGGAAATGACCTAAGTGTGGTTTTAGACAGTTTTTTTTTCATTACCTACATAATAAGAAAAAAACCCCCTACTTTCTACCTTTTAGAACCTTTTTGAAACATTTAAAGATCTTAAAAAATATATATAAAAAAGAAGATCCGATCAAATAAAACAGGCAATAAGAACTGAGAACTTTCTACAGCAGACAAAGTAGAAGCTGTCCTGCTGGTACTCCTGGGTGCAAAAGCAGAAGTAGCATGTCTTTTTAAAAACAACCAAGTGAAACAAACATGTAAAAAAAGAAACAAAACCCCAGACAAACAAAAAAATATTTTTCTGCTTGCAGGGAACAGTATTAGCTGTAAGAATGAGCTTGCTGCAGGCTTCTTTGAAGGTTTAGTGTACAGTGGAGCATTTTTGCTCTGTTTTTGTACCTGTGCTGAGGGCAAAGTTACTGAAAATAGTAATGAAGCTTGTGAAAACTCTAAAGGGACTTATTAAAGTTTACTTAGGTGCAGCTCTTGTCAAAGATTTGTATTTGCAGGGAAGATCAGGATACTGTGGAGTCTGGTGGAAACGTTATAGTAGGGAGACACCTGCATGTTCCAGTGTTGTTCTTACGTGTCCAGCCAAATATATTGCAGGTACTATTTAGTGTATAGAAGAGTGTTAATTAAAGCAATTAAGAAGAAGCAAATCTCTTTTCATTGAAGGAAGATTTTAGGGCTCTTAAAAAAGCAAAAGTAATGTCTTTCATAAAAGAGTGCAGCAGAGTCAACAACTGAGTCGTTGGATAGGGGATATGACTGTTTCCGTCAGGATGTGTGTCCAAACCTCAGAACCATGAAAGCACACACAGCTTCTGTTCAAAGATTGTGGCTATCTGCAGACTTCACAACCCATTGGCCATTTTACAAGCTTGGATAAATAAATTGTGTATAGAGTCAGGAAGTGATAAGTATTAGGGTTCCAAAAATACCCTGTTTTTTTCCCCTCTTCCATTTATTTTCATGGGAAGGTTTAGGGAGTGGAGAAAATACCATCATGATTCTAAATGCCCAGGGTATCCTACTGAGGGCTGTATTTTGTCTTGATCACAACAATCTACTCAAGTAGCTACTGTTTTGGCCTGCAAGATTTCACAACAGAATGTTGTCTTTGTTATCTAAATAATGCTGCCTCTACTTTGAGAGTCATTCTTTGGTTGCATCACCTTTAGTTCATGCTGAATACAACTTAACTACTTCATAACATACAGGTTTTCAACACCTACCTGTTGTACAGAGAGGGAAAAGACCTCTAATAATAAATTAGACCCCCAAGACTTCTAGGTTGTATACTGCTGTGGCGTTTTTTTTGTGTTATTAAATTACGTGGATAAAAAATGGTAATTGATTGTAAGCTGTTACAAAAGACTAATCTAGATATAAAAGCAATGGATCAATCCTGTTTGAAAGGCAGTCATGAAAAGAAATGGGTATGGACCGCAGCCTTTTCAATATTTTACAATAAATTTATTTCTCATCTAGTTGTAGAATTTAGCTTTTGAATGAGGTGATTTTTTGCGGAGTTGATTTCTGAATCAAGTTGCTATGGTGTTGGTTTCATTGTTTAGTTAATTCTATGCTTCGTTGCTATGGAAATACTTATTTACGGAGCTAATGCCTAATGGTGTCAAACAGATGCCACTGGCAACTAGGAATCCTTTATATTTGATCAATGAAAGACTCAGTCAGAAGTAGAAACTCAATTTTGTGCTCATTTTTCTCCATTAAAATTTTGGAGCATGGAATGGAATGGATGTTCTCAAATAGGACAAGTTTTCTTTTCTTTACAAGCATTAAAGCACACATTGAATCTCCTAGAAAGTATCAGTGAAACGAAATCCTGTTTTATGTTTAGGGAATCATACAGCAATGTTACAAATTTTAACATTGTGTGTGGCCTTAGACAGTGTGCACATTTCAGCTTGGGGCATGGAGAATGGTTGGTTATATTTGACTTTTACAATTGATTTTTAGATTTCTAAGCTCTGCAATATTTTTTTTTGTAGCAGTGTGTTTTAAATCTCTGCATAAGCATGAGTATTGTTTTTAGTACAACTTTTCACAAACATAAATAATTCTGGAGTAACTAAGCTGATATGATTTTGTATTTTATAAATTAAATTATTAGGAGAACATTATTGCAGTTATCTAGTCAAATATATTTTGAGTTCAACATTACAATTTTTCAAAAAATGTTTAAAAATGCTTAGTGTACTTTCAGAGTAATTTCAGTGGTTTATAGCTTGACAAAAGTAAAATCCATAATCTTCTGTCATGCTTAAGCCTTTGGAAGTTGAAAATACTCCTCAAACATGTCTTTAGACAAATGGAGTTGTGGTGTTTGTATAAAGAAGATGTAAAAGCCTCCACTCTCTGTGGCATCAACTCCTCTGAACGACACCTCTCTTCCGGGCGCTGGAACCGCTGGGTGCACTGCGATAGGAAAGATAACCTTTTCTATGGAAAAGTAAAAAACCCCCTGAAGCCCTGCTGGTTTGCTTTGAAGGTCTTCTCCCATTTCTCATCTGTTTTTAGTTTACTTAGACTCTACACTTCTCAGAGGAGTACTTAGTGCCTTTTACTTTGTGGAAAATAACGTTGCCGTGTTCCTACTGCTGCTGGAGCCATAAACTGTACTAGGGAAGGCCTCTGTTACTGTTACCTCGTGTCTTTTTTTACATGCTTCTGATGCTGCTAGCAATGTGTGCTTTGCCAAAGGAGCCGTCCTTAAGCTTTGGTGATGGTTAGGTCGATATTCTGGTGTTCAAATAGCATGGCAACTCCTCTGAATTATACGGAAATATTGCTTTTATTGTTTGAGAAAACATAAGCCTGATGCCTGCTGTCAATTTTTCTGCATATATCCACTAAGTGACAGGTATTTAAAATCTCCTGAGATTTGACTGAACACCCATAGTACTGAATACAGTGTTCATTCTTCAGAGAACAGTAACTTTGGGGAGAATTTTTTGAGCTTTAACAACATTTTTAGCCTTTAAATAAAACTTGTTTTCGGTGATGCAAATTCCTTCTCTGGACGTTCAGCCTGTTTTGAGTGACAAGTTTCAGTTTGACCCACACTGGCTGATGATGGCCAAATTGGGAAAGGTCACTTGGGTTTTGTAAGCTGGCTTGTCTTCTTTTAACCATACTGAAATTTATTTCAGAGACTGAATAGATTCAATTATTATAGTTAAAAGTAATACAGTCCCTGACTGTTAAAGAACAAGGCATGGTGCGTGTGTGGGTTTTTTCTTGGTTAGTTTTTTTTCTATTTGAAGCTATTTTCTACTGAAGCTGTCCTTCAAACCCCTGATCAGCTTGTCAGGCAGTTATGCAAAACCGGGAAAGTGTGTTCATGGCTCTCTGGATAAACTGGAAAGACTCTGCGGTTGGAATCAGGCTGATATGAGAACTTCTCCTCCAAGCTGACTGGTAATTTCCTATACATATTTCTGGTGGGAATGGCTACAGATTTCTCACCTTTCAGAAGTTCATCCGCAGTATTAGAGCCCACTGAAGTTTGATTTTCCGAGGAGCTCCCAAACGTGCGATTGCTGTGATGTTGCCACTGACAGCGGATGCTCTAAACCAAAGTGTGTGAGTTACTAAGCAGAGGTCTAAGTTGCAGCTTGGAACTTTTATGACTCAAGTCCATCCTAGATAAGGTGTTTCTTGATGGAGGAGGTGAGGGAAGAACGTTATGTGCAATGGATTACAAAATGTTAGTATTACAGAGTACAGATCTTTCTGCAACAAGTCTCATGGTTGCAAAATCAGAAATTGCTGAGTCTCTGCCTAAGCCCTATTTTAAGGTCTCTTGGTCTGTTCACTGTAGGTCAAAATAAACGGTGTCTTTTCACTCCTGTTGTAAGATTAATGAGACTCTGGGAATACTTTGTAACTTTTGTTGATGCACAGTGATGAAATAAAGCTTCTACTGCTAAGCTCTCAACAAAAAATAGTGCCAGAAATGCTGCTTGTTTAGTATTCCAGATTTAAATTCCAAGGCATGGAGTTAGGCTACCTAAACTAAGTCTGGTAGGTAGTGAGAGACAATTTCCTTAGTGCTAAGGAGAAAATTATTCTTTAAACAGAGAAATAGAATTTATTAGCTGTTAACCTTTAAAATTGTCACCCTCCTTGTCTTTCAAACCCTGTCAATTCTGCAGAAGGTGTGTTAAGGAATATCCTGCTGCTTTCTGCTCCTTTCTCTCGAAATTGTTTTTATGGGGAAGGCTTTCTGGATTTTGAGTGCCACCTTGTGGTGCTTTCTAAGCACCTAAGGAACGGTAACCCCCCTTTCATTACTAAACTGCAAGGATTTGCGTAGTGTAGAGATGTACCAAGTCGGATTTACCATGGAAAAATATTCATTGTTTAGAGATCTGCATTTTTTTCCAGTTGTGCTTAGCAGAACAGATTGCTACTTTATACCTAAAATTCTCATCTGTTAATTTTAATTACTTTGATGTGTGGCACATGGAATGACCCCTGAAAATGTGACAGACCGTGGTAGCCTGCTAGCTGTGTTGGTATACTGCCCTGTCTTCTCTCAGGAGATATGGCTTCTAATTAATGGTGATGTATCATGAATTAAAGAAAGATCTGATAGCAAAGTACATGTAAACTGAAGTTCTGTTTATTTCAAATCTGTTTTAGTGTCTTTGCTTGATCTTTGCTTGATATCAGTGGAGAAGCTTAAATCTTCTGGTTTAAATGACAACAGAAAATTTTCAGTGATGAATCTGGGCTGTTTTGAAATTTTTCATTTAAATAAAACTGCATAAAATGATGCCCTGCCATTTAATATATCAAACCATTATTTGCATTGAAAGTAGATTGGAAGATTTTTCTGCCTTGTCTATACTGGGTGAGCATGGATCACAAGAGCCTATCTATTTACCATAGCAGGGCTAAAACCAAAAGGGAGGTTTTGAAACTCTTTAGTCACAAAGATTGGCACCCAAAATTGTAGCTCATGTGAGCATGTGTACATGTACATGTGGCTTAAAGGATGAATAAAGGAGTTGCAGTAAAATCTTCAGCACAGAAATTTTCTGGAGTCTGGTTTGGTTTTTTGTTTTTTTGTTGTGGTTTTTAAAATTATTATTATGAGCTTATTTGCAGCAAAGAAATAAAATTAGCTAACATACCACATCTTTAAAAGAAAAATAAAATAGTCCAAGCGGGAAACCTCTTTTCTGTCCCCTAATGGAGGCTGCAAGATTGCGAGCGAGCTGACGCAACTCTGTGGCCCATTAGTATCAAAGGTTACTAATACAACTAACAAAACCCATGTGGACAGCTGATCTTTGCTGCTGATTGAGTCAAAAGTTAATGAAGCAGATTAATGCAGTCTCTGTGTGCGAGGACAGAATGAAACCAGAAGATTTACTGATGTTCAGTACAGTAAAGAAATGTCAATTTAGAAAGAGAAGCCTCACAATGAAGAAAATTAAAAAAAAATCCCACTTAAACAAACAAGTAAAAAAACACCCCAGTCTGACAAGATGTTGCTAAAACCAAATGCATCATGGCAAAACGGGTATGGTCAGAGAATGTTGGTCCTTGTCTTACTGTTTGTCAGTGACAGTCAAAAAAAACCCCCAAAAGACATGGTAGCTAGATTAATCACTTAAAAAACCCCCAAACTCTCAAACACTTAAATTCTTAATTCTTGATTTTGATCTGCTTGCTTTACCCAGTATCACCCAGTATGATTTTCTGACAGAGCACAACTTACTCTCAGTCCAAGCACACGCGTCAAGGTAGATCTCTTCAGTTTTCCTAGCAAGTGGATGTCGTAACTCCTAACTTTAAGCATGGTTCAGTGGTATCTCCGTGAAGACAACTGAAGAGAAAAAAAGCCTTTAAGTGCCTCCCTCGCCTGGGCACTGCTGACACATCCCCACCTGTGTTTCTTTTTCGACACTTTCTGCACCTTCTTCTGGACAAGCACCAGACTGGAACATTGTGTTTGCTCCCTGGAAGAGCTGTTAGTCCCAGAGGAACAGAAACATACCTAGGTCTCACCTATAAAAATAAGCAGAAGAGCTTCCAGGATTGCAAAATATGAACTACCAAGCGGGGTATTGGCATGTTATTTGTGCTCTGTAGCTACGCAGAAGAGTGAAAAGCTATGTTTAGTTTGTGGGTACGCATTTTGCAAATGAATTAATTTATCAGAGAATAATTAGAATCTGTTTAGAAGTCGTGAAGACTGAAAGCTTTTGAAACAGAACAGACATCTGAATTTCATTTCTTGTATGTTGTTTTCATTTTTTGTCTTCTGACAAATTAAGTGAGTGCTGTTGACGTACTTGAAGCTGATAGCATCTTCAGATTGTGTTGCTGACGTTCTCTTGTGGGTTTGGTGGGTTTAGTGAGGTTATTCAGAATATGGAGCTTTGTAGCCATGTTCAAGCAAAGCCTAACAAATGGCTCCTGCAAGAAAATGTTTTTTAAAATACCAATTTTTTACCCAAGATGTTGGAGAGATTTTTGCCTGCTTTAAAAGTACATGATTTAATGTAATGCTTTCTGCACTGTATTTACAAAAACCGCTACTGTTTGAATGATTCTGGAAAGAAAAAAGTATTTTGGAGGTTTTAGGCTAGATTTGCTTTTGTAGGTTGAGGTGAATAGGAGCAGGAAAGCACTGTCACCACCAAATTGAGTGTGTATGTTAAATGATTTATAAGCAATCAAAAAATATTGAAATAAGGCCATATTATTCTGTCATCACATTATCTCTGCTGCATGCAATTTCCTCAAACTCTTCTTTAAGGCTCTTCCTGGGTAGCATTAACCGAGAATATGGCCCAAATTACGTATGAAGAAATGAGGGGAGAAACATTTCTCATTGCACCACATAACCAAGATTTATGCTATTGCTGTTTTTCAGCATTAGCATATCATCTATTAATCTTTCTTTTTTCTTCTTTTTTTTTTTTTTTAATCTTTACAGATGATACTTTGGGATTGGGATTTGAAGCAATGGTACAAGCCCTATTACCAGGTCAGTACATTATTAATTTAATTGGGTTTTTTGTAAAATGTGATTGAGTACAGAATTCTCTGTAAACTGTCAAATTTCAGTTTTCTATTGACGCTATATTTGCCTAATTTTTCCCTCTGTCTCTTACATTGTAGTAAGCTCTTGTTGTTCCTGTTCAGAGAATGATGCAAAATCAAACTAATCACTTTTTTTTTGGACAATTTTTTAATAATTTCTTTCAGTAGAATCAGGGTTAATAAAAATGATGAGGCTGTGGAAATCATACCTCTGTAAGGGGCTCCAGCAGTTTGACTGCCAAAATTTGTTGATATTGTTGGAAGAAATAGAATACTAAGTTTAATGCTGAGATAAATCGAGATAAAAAAATTTGGAACAGATTTTAAATAGAGAAAAATAAACTGAAAGCTGATCTTGAATTGTGAATTACTTTTTATTTGTGTGATAAAAACCTTCAGAAACTGCTGTCTGAATGTCTATATGTATATATTTTCTTTAAAAGAAAAATGTTGCATTGATTTTTTTAAATTTATTTTTTTAAAATTTGCAATGCATAAGATACTTATTTAAAATAAAGAATACCATTATTTAAAATAAAGAATACCAATTTGACATGTTAATAGTTTGCAACACTTCCATCTATTCCAGAGTGCTGGCAGTGGAAATGGAGTTGATCTCTCAGTACTGAACGAGGCTCGGAACCAGCTCACAGAGCTCCTGAGTGACCCATCTCTTCCACCACATGTGATCTCTTCCCTTCGAAGCATTAACAGTCTCATTGGTGCTTTCTCAGGAGCATGCAGGCCAAAGGCCAGCCCATTCACACCATTTCCTGGTTTCTTCCCCTGTCCTGAAATAGAGGATCCTGCTGAAAAAGACCGGAAGCTGCTCAAGGTCAAACGGCTTTAATTTTCATTTATGTGTGTGTTGCAATTAAACAAAGAAAAATAGATAAAGAAAACTTCATCTGGAAAGAATGCTCCTGTGTGTGTAGTGGGTTCTCTACTGGGTACCTGGGGACGATATTTAAGGTTGAAAGAGAGCAGCTGTGAAAACACATTGAATGAAACGGAGATAGGTACCAAAATGCAAATTCAAGTGGTTGATGGATAGACAGGTACAAGCACTGGTCTGCACCCTGACCACATCATTCCTCAAAATAACAGCAAATATAAACTGAAGATGTTATAGTCTCATGATACGAGACAAACAGGGCTGTTCTTGATTCTTCCACATTCTTTATCTAACCATTACTGTCAGAGTGGCTTTTTCATTGACCTTTCTTCCCCAAGAAATTTACTGTTGTGTGCAGCAAAGCGGCCATCAGACAGAATCAAATCGGCTATGTCAAAGGAAAAATATCCCTTTTCTCTTCAACAAATTACTTTATGAGACCAGTGTAAAATCCACAGTCACTTCTCCATCAGCCAGCGTTAGTAAGTGAAAGCAAGAATGTAATTACTATATGATATACTAAGGAATGTGGTGAAAAAACATTGCAATATAGAAACTCAGCTGCAGAGCAGCAGAGCTAGTAATTCCAGCCCAGTATTGACAGCTTGAGGCTGTTCATTGTGGAGGCTGCTCTGGAACGTGCCCTTGTTTACATTTCCAGGAAGTGGGCGGCTTGGCCCAAACTGATCATCTTGTTGGCTTAGTATTTTGGAGCCAGATTCAGCCTGTGAAATGTCTGTTGGGAACCATATTTTTGGGGAAAAACTCAGTGTCTACAGGTTACTCTGTGGAAGATCCTGCAGAATCACTGCAGTATGAAAATCTTTGGAATGTCACATGGATACTTGCAGAAATCAGTTGTGCAGGGATCACAGTCATTCAGCACGTTTTTCTTTGTGGATTTCTTTAAAAGCCACTAAGGCTTGGTATACCTTTTGATTTTTAATATTTCTTTATAGCTAGTCAAAACAGTGTGAAATGAAAAATATTCATTGCTGGGGACCAGTTATAAAGACCATGTGAGATTGAAAGAATATGTTTTTTCACAGCTATTTTCTTTTTCTCCTTCCTAAAAGTAACTTTTCCCTCAAGTTTTGGGGGGTCTCTGTATAGAAATTTGCCTAGTGCTTGCCACTATCATTCAATGATTTTTTGGCTTTGGTGTATGTTTAAGAGTAAGCCCAAATATTTCCCCCTGCGTATGTTACTGTGAGAGAAAGATTTCTTTTTCTTCCAAAAAGCAGGTAAGTGAGCACAAACTCCAAAGAAAATAATATGAAAGTATTTCTTCAAAATGGGCTTTCTTGAAAGCTTCCCATTCTCTCTTTCCCTGACTTGGAATAGAAAACATCTCCTTCACGTGATTTTTCTGCTGGTTATGTACATCTTTATTTCTCTTCCCTTACTGGTTTCTAGTGTGTGTTCAGTTATAATTTTCAAGTTGATTAAGGGGGTCATCAGGTTGGTCAGAGGGATGGAGCACCTCTCCTGCAAGGAAAGGTTGAGAGAATTGGATTCCTTCAGCCTGGAGAAGAGAAGGCTTCGGGGTGACCTAATTGTGGTCTTCCAGTACCTGAAGGGAGCCTGCAGGAAAGGTGGAGAGGGATTATTTACACAAGCATGTAGTGACAGGACGAGGGGGAATGGCTTCAGACTGAAAGGGGGCAGGGTTAGACTGGATATTAGGCCAGGTTGGATGGGGCTCTGAACAAGCTGGTCTAGAGAAAGGTGTCCCTATCCACAGCAGGGTGGGGTGGAACTAGAGGATCTTTAAGGTCCCTTCCAACACAGGCTGTTCTATGATTCAGTGGTGAACTGCCTGTTCTTCTTGATAGGAAAGGAATTACAGGAAAGAATGCAAGTGAAACTGGGCTTCAGACCTTGGGCTGCCCATAACTGGTTATCTAACACTAACCCTTTCCCTTGGGTTTCTTGGAAGTGTGAATTGCCCAGTACTCAGAAAAATAAAAAAAAAGAAAGAAAAATTAAATCTGAGACAAAAAAACGTTACAAGGCTCCTCTGCAACAGAAACACTTTCCACTGTATCATGACTGTCCCTAGAACTGTCCCCAGATTTCCAAGTGTATGACAGTCGAATGCTTGCCAGATGGGTGGATTTCTGCTGTTACTAACAGCCATGATTTTAACAGTTTTCACAGTTTAGGCAAGTAAAAGTTGTATAGGCAAACCCCTGAGTATCCATATCTCTTGTCTCCTGTTGCCCTTGGGAGACCCCCACCTGGAGTAAGATACCATACCTGTGGTAAGATACTACATCAGCTGTTTCACTATAAAAATAAGCAATAAATAGCCCTTACAAACCATAAATAAGATTTTAACATCTGTTTTTACTTCCATGGGTTTTAACCATGGTCAAATTACTCAACAGGGATTAACTAGCAGGAGCAGCCTGCCAACCCCACAGCTGAGACGATCTTCAGGAGTTTCTGGCTTGTCACCTATAGAATCAACATCTTCTAGATGGGAACGGAGTAACATTAGCAAGAGATCCCATCAGGAGTATAACACACCAAGGTAAGCACCGAACAGCTTTTTAAGGGCAATAATAATGCTGGAACTTGGCAGCTGAAGTACTTGATGTAAAGTCTTGAGAATTAAGTCTCCAAATTCTGCCCGCATAAACTGGAAAAGTTAATTATGTACTATGCTTTGTAACTCTGGTTGATCTTAAGTAGAAATCAGGTCATTCTGAGGTTAAATAGTGTGCTCTGTCATAGTAAGTAGGCCTTTGAGTAGGAAATGAAAAAAAGGTCCAACATACATGATTGTAAAACAAACTAGTTTAGTCTCTAAACTTGTACTGACTTCCTCCTTCTTTTTATTTAAAATATGTATCACTTGCCAACTTCCATATACCCATATGTAATTAAAAAGGTGAGACAATTTTCTTGTGGTTGGTAGCCACTGCTGTGTGTATTACAATGTTTATTGTTCCTCCAGTCATCAAGCAAGCTGTAAGATAGATTAAGGCATTCATCTCTTCTCTACTTGTTAATCAATATGGTGCAAAGAGAGCTTTTATTTCCAGAATTAAGATAACATTCTGATTTAGGATTAAAATGAATGTTTTATTTTTGTGTAATGTTGTATCTTAGTGAAAATTCACACATTTAATTTTATTAAATGTATAAATGCATATGTCTTTGCTCTGGAAATCTGTAAAAATGTGTGTAGTTCTGATTTTTTTTTTTTTTTCCTTTTTTAATTTTTAAAATTTTTAAAAAATTTTATTTGTTTTGGGTTTTTTGTTTGTTTTTGTTTGGTTTTCTTTTCTTTAAATGGTTCTACGTAGGTCATAAGGAAAGTATAACAGATGCATTTTTAAAAAAGAAAACATGAGTTATGTTGATAACTGATAATTATTAGTAGCAAATGAAAATTCCTATACACACATCCAAGAATTTACTTATCAGTATTATACTTAATTTTAAAGGGAACCATTTAAATAATTTGGCCCTTTCAGTGTTTTTCTTCCCCTTGAATAAATTATGATCTTTTAAGTTTTTACATCGTAAAACTTAAGTGTGGTTTGTGTATAAAGCACAATTGAAGATTCTAATATGAACAGTAGTAATCATTTTCATGCTGATTTGGTTGCCAGTGTCCAGACGAACCTCCCCAGCTGTATCCTCTGGAAACAACCAGGGACCAGAGAAGTTGCTTCAACCTTAGCAACCGTGGGATTTCAGTCTGAGGCCCAGCCCTCCTGCTGCAGTCTCAATGTACATTTACAGAGGGTTTCCTTACTTTCCTTACCGTTCAAAAGCAGCTCTTGGGAGCTTCTGTTTTATTTGTATGCAGATTTTTTGATTTGGTTTCTCATTCAAACACTAGCTCAAAATGTAAAGAAGTTCTTCCTCACGTTGAGGTGAAACTTCTTGTGTTTAGTGTTATGGCCATTGCTTCTCATCCTCTTTCTGGCTGCCACTGAAGAGAATCTGGCACCATCCTCTTAGCCCACCTTTGAGATATTTGTATGCACTTTTGAGATCCCCTCTCAGTCTTCTGGACTTCATAAGCCCAGCTCCTGCAGCCTCTCCTCATAAGGGAGATGCTCCAGACCTCTCATCATCTTTGTGGCTTCTGCTGGACCCTTTCCAGTACCTGTAGATAAACATGGATTTATCTCTGTGTATTCTTTAACTCATTTTTCATATTCATATATTTAAACTAGTGATGGGAGATCGAGTATTGTTTCTGCATTGGACTTTTTTTGCGACTGGCTTAAGAAAGATTAAATCTGTTTTGGTAAATACTATTATCCCCTCCTGAAGTGAAATAGTTCTAAATTAACTATTTTCACTTTGAAGTGCACATATACAATTATTTTTAATTGCATGTTACATTTTTGTTCACTAAAGCAAATAGAATTTTAAATTATGGAGTGAAATTTCGTCCCTCCAACAGCAGATGGCAGAATTGAGCAATTGAGTTTAACGATTTGGCCACGGAAGCAAAATATGATTTGATGTCAAAAACAGCTTTAGTTTTAAGTTTATAATAAATAAAATAATTAATTGAACATGCAAAATTTATTTGAAAATCGCTGGGGCTGTGTAAGGTTCTCACTGTATTTCCAAAGTAATGAATCCTCAGTTCTGTTAGGAAACAGCCTGCTTCAAATGTTCAAGGAAAGTAGCATGTTAGAAAGTAAAACCTATCACACATGGTCTGAGTATATTTATTGTGTCATTTTAGGACTGTATAAAGTTTTTTGTTGCTTTCAGTCAGTACAAAGCAGTTTTTATTTCATGTGATTGACATATATTTTCTAGCTGGTCTTGAATTTGACTGCTTTGTAGTATTCTCTCTTGAATGGTGGTGGACCTGTCACAGGGCAGTATACCTATTTTAAAAGCATTTTCTTTAATAAAAATGGAAGAAAAACTAGGAAAGAAATAAAAAAAAATTCTTGCTCTTTTCCTTTCAGCCAAGGATCTCACTCAAATGGGTCTTTTGGTGCAAACTTGCTGACAATACCAAAGCAAAGGTCATCCTCTGTGACACTGACCCATCACATGGGTCCCAGACGAGCAGGTAAGATCACGCAATTTGTGCAGTAACAAGATGGTACATCAGGGGGTTTTGCATGAAAACACAGCACTAAAACAACATCAGCATGTCCCTCGTTGTTTAAATCCAGTCTTGGTTAACAGCAACGACTTCATTGTCATCTGAACCCCATGCAATGTTTGTTTTGGAAGGTGCTTCTCCCGGCCTGAGTCCCGTGGGGTCACCGAGTCATGGATCTGTCTCCAGTGGGGCTTTCAGCAACTGGTCACCTGTCGAGTTCCCTGACACTGCTGATTTCCTCACAAAACCAAGCATTAATATACACAAGCCTCCAGGACACTCATCTAGCTCTCCAGATTTTCAGCAGCCAGTTAAAACACCTGTAGGTTATATGTGCAGCAGGTACTGTAAACTCTGTTGTAATTTCAGTCACTTCATATTTGTTGAAAAGAATGCAATTAAAATGAAAACCAAAAAGAAAAAATAAAAAAGGCAAGGTCTATGCACCAGGATTGAAAAAGGGCATAAGATCTCATAATAATCTGTAACTGTGTTATCCAGGGGAGAATAAAGAATTCAGAGTGTATGTCACTGCTTTGACATGGCCCATCCTTCTCAGCAGCTGTTGTAGAGGAACAATGTTCTATGGAATTTTAGAAAAGGAGGGTTTCTTACTTGGGAATTGAAGTCTGTGTTTCTGAATACTTTCTTAGTTATGAGCTCTACTTTATTAATTCAGAGGTCTAAGTCTGGGGGAGGTGATGGTTGTTTGGTATCCAAGGACAGACTAAATCTATGTGTGCCAAATTCAGGAGAAAATACTTAGGTCAGTTGTGGAAGAAACCTTCACAAGCCTTTTTTTTAAAAAAGTAATCTGCAGATATTTTTCAGTAGAAGACAGCAGTAGCAAAAGAAGAAAGTTACTGAATGTTGTAAATATTTTTCATGTATTCTGTAAGCTGTGGACGTCAGATACTCAAGCCTGTTCCAATACCAGAACCAGAATTTGCAGAACACAGAGACAGAATATCAGGTGGGATTTCAAAATAGACAAATATTTAATATCAACTTGCTGCTTTTTTTTAAAAAGTCAGTTAAATTAAAATTTTACTATTTCTACATAAATTTTTTCCTATATTTTAACCTATATATGTGTTTTACTTTATTTTGTGTTTTAGATTTATCAAAATAATACAAAATATCGCCTGCTCCATAGTAAGGATTTTAAAACAGGCTTCCACTAATACCTTTATAGTTCTGTACTCCATATATGAAACGAGTGCTCTACCATCTAAGCTAAACTAATCACTGAACCAATTTTTTCAAATAAAAGCAATGTATTTAGCTTTTCTTAATCTTCGAATAGGTTTTGTCTAATAAATTTTGTCCTTTACAACTCTTTTTGCATATTTCTTAAATGAAATGGTTTAGAAATAAGCTATTACTTATATTTCTGTGACAAATGTGCATGATCAGTCCAAAAATTATTAGACAGTAGTAATTTACAAATAAATTATTGATATAGTATTTCTGTGTGTGTTTTCTTTAAGGTGAAATTGCAAGTGCTAATGTTTCAAAAGAATCTTTCCACCATATGGAGAAGAGGAAAGATGAAAGGAAGGAAATGATTGATCAAACACAGAATAAACTGCTTGTAAGCATGTAATTGCAAAAAAAACTTGCAATAACTTTTCTCAATTCAGTATTTCTTTACAATTCCTAACTTGCTATGAAGAGGCCCTTGCATTGCTAAAATAGCAATTTCCAAAGGGTAATGTTGCATGGGAGTTCAAATTTTCCTTTAACAATTGTATATTTCTATCTTGCATAAATGTCAGTAGCAAATGATAGGAAAGGTTGTGATAGTATTGATTTTGTTGATCAATATTGATTTGTGTAGATTTAATGTTGAGAGGGTATTCTCAAACACTGGTTGGCTGGTGTTTTCTTTTGGAAGTTTATGAAAGATGTAGCAGTTCCAGTGAGACTTACAAAGGAATGTAATTATGCTATTAACATTTTGGGTTTATATATCAGATGTTTTTAAAGCTTGTCCAATTAACAAAATCTTAAAGCTCAGTAAATCTTGGGCTAGCCTATGCATATTTTGGCCTTGTTTTACTAACTCATCTTGTTTAAAAATAAATAAGAAGAAAAATTTAGCACCGTCTCAGAAAGCACTGCAATCTGCCACCCAAAACAGGAGAAGTCAAGACTTTAATTGTACTATTTGTGGTATTGATTTATGATTTTCTCATAGCCGTAGTTGCAACACCATTCAATAAATTTACTAATGATTTATCATTTTCAAGGCTTTTCTTTGCCAACACAACTGATAAATTAGTTTTCATTGTTATTTTAGAGATGAAAAAGTATCTTAATCTCATACAGGTGGAACAGAGTTCTTCATTAGAAACAATGTTATTAGACCATGATTCACTAATGGAGAAGATGAACAATTGGAATTTCCAAATTTTTGACCTTGTAAAAGAAATGGGAGATCAGTCTGGAAGGATCCTTAGCCAGGTTTGTTGTCTTTTATTATATGAGGGAGGGTATGTAAAGCTGTCATGCTTATATGTTTTACTTAAACCATGAAGAAGTTTTGCAGTCCACATATATGTGAATGCTATCTTGAAAAGCAGAAATATGACTTCTCACGTACTCCATGTCATTGTAAACCATAAAAAAATTGTTTATCTATAGAGAACAGGCTCCAGTTTTTCTGAATTTTATTCTCAATGTACATAGGTTAGACTCACACTGACTAGGTTTTGTCACGATATGCCATTTCCTGTGCAAAATTATCTCCTGCTTTCAGAATTACTACTCTTTTTGTCAACCATTTCTCTTTTCTTTATTTCAGCAAAATATTTCTTCCAGCGCTACACCTGTGGGGGAAGAGAAGTGATCTTTTAGGCAGTCTTTTGCCTCTTGATCCTACCATCAGTGGGATTTTTTTTCCATTCTGCCTTCTGCACATAGTATCCCTTTATCTCTTTCTGACTTATTACTAAGCTCTTCCGTGCAGTTTCATGTTTGCTGAAGCCAAACCTGCTGGCAGGTGCAAGAGTAGGATTCTGTTTGCTCTTCTCCAGCTTCTCCCATTCATCAAGGTCATCTGGAAGCTTCTGTCTCCTTCCTTAGGGTGGATTTAGCAATCGTGGAGCTTCTGTCCTGACCACTAAATAATTTTATTTCCAGTATCTTGGTTTTCCACCCTGGAGTAGAACATGTCACTTTTGTTCAAGGTCAGTGTCAGGAGCAATCAGCTGGAGGGAAGGAAACAAGTTGGAAGCACTCTGATGAAGTTGGAATCACAGGCCTGCCCCTGGACTGAAGTCAGAAGAAACCAGCAGGGATAATTTAACTCTTGTCATTAGACACCATCTTTTCTTCCATAATACATAATATTTTGGTTTTGTTTGTTTCTTTAAATCTTCAGTTAGTCTTTGTTGATCAAATGTTTTCAGGTCTTTTGTCCCCCGAGTCAGTGACAAGTGTTAATATACAGACTAGAATGCCCCAAACCAATTTTGAGTGGTGTTTCTTGTGTGGGATACTCTGTGATCCACATGGGCTTGCCTTCCTTTTGTGTGCACTCTAGGACAGAATTCACACCTCTAAGTAATTTGGTGTACAGGCCTTCAATTAACTCTACAGAATTTCTGTACCAGTTCTTTCTGAGATTGTATGTGTGTGTATTACTTCTCCTCCTCCTTCTCCTCCTCCTCCTCCCACCACAGAGCTTCTACCTGTTGTGCTCTAAGCCCCTGATTCATTTCTTATTTAGCAGCCAATAAGTGCATTTTACCCTCATCAGTTGTAAGGTTCTCAGACTGGGTGTGTGAAAGGGAAATGGTTGGGCCAGGTAGAAGGAGTGATGTCCCCTTCTTTTGCTGCTCCTGTTCCTGTGAGCATCTCCCACATTGCAGAACTTCTTGTTCCTCTCCTTTGTCTAGGAAAAAAGTTATAAAAATGAGTAGCAGTGACTTGTTTAAAAAAGTTTTAAAAAATATTTTTAGCCTGGGGGGGGTGTTGGCTTTGAAGTACCCTAAGTTCTACATGTAAACCATAATATATGCTTTATACACATATATGGATGTTCTGAGTACCTTTTTGAAATACTTCTTCATTCACCAGCTAGTTTTGTTAAAAACACTCAAGATAAATCATAATAAATACAAGAAATAGGATCTCTTTGCCAAAGTCTCAAAAACAACCACAGTGTTGGGGGGCTGGTGTTGTTTGGTTCTCTTTGTTTTATTATTAATGACTCTGCTGCTATAATTAAGTAATTTGAAGTTTTGAATAACAAGTCAGAATATAAATTTCTTCTTTTTAAGTCACTAATGGAATAAAGCAGGACTTATCTAGCCTTACAAAAAATTTTTGGCAATATTATTAAAAATAATCGGTTGTGCATAGCATTTATCAGTAAGGAAATAAAAGCTTTTATTATTCTGTATTGAGAGGATCATAAAAATACACATATTTGTGCTAAAAATTTATTAAATATATCTCTATGACAATATCATTCTGATAATCTTTAGTGGAATTTCAGTAATTTCCATGTCTGTTGGCATGTACAATTTTAAAAACAAGGATATTTTTCAAGTTGAAAAAGCTGAACACGCATTGGTAGATCTTTCAGACGTAAATTAATTTTAATCTTCATTTAGGTAACTTATAGCTTGTTTCGAGACACTGGCTTGTTTGAAATTTTCAAAATCCCCACTCAAGAATTCATGAATTACTTCCGTGCGCTAGAAAACGGCTACCGGAATATTCCCTGTAAGTACTCCCTGGCTGCACATGGAAATTTTCATATCAGCGTGGCTCCTTTAGTGTGTGCATTTGTATTGGTAGGAAGTGCCTGAGCTTAGTGTGCTTTTAATGAATACCCTTGACAGAACTTGGAACTGGTCTAATGAGTTGCAGGACACAGCGGGTGGGCTCTGAAACTGAATTTGTTGATTTGTAGTTTGAAGATAATCTTAAAGAATTCGAATTAGTAGTTGAATCAAACATACTGAAGTCGGTGGGAGAATATTTGCTGGTTTAACAGAAGTTTGGGTTAGGTCCTTAATAAAATGAGAAGCAAATAGAGAATTTTGATGGTAGTTACTCATCTTGCTGTGCAGGGCAGCCAACTTTATTGGAAAACAAAGCAAAAAACGCACTTCCCCACTCCACAGATGTTTGCCCAGCCCAGGTGCTTGTAGGTATTAGATTGCAAGCCATGCTTGGTTCTCACAATCATTGATTTAAAAGGCCATTTAATCCTTTCCTGAGGCCCAGGTAAGGTGAAGTGTGCATAGACAATGTTTGATGTCTATCTAACTTCCTTCTTAAAAGTGTTCAGTGATACATATATCCTCTACTAACAGCTTAAATACAATTTTTCCTTTTATATTTAATCAAAATCTCACTCATAATACGTTTTGTACATTTCTTTTGTTGTTGTTGTTGGTCCTTTTGATGACATTTCAGATAATGTTTTTTCATTGTATCTTGCTGATTTTCAGACCACAATCGTATCCATGCCACGGATGTTCTCCATGCAGTGTGGTATCTGACAACACGGCCCATTCCTGGATTTCAGCAAATCCGTAATGAGCATATAATGGAGAGTGATATAGGTATGTATTCACACAGGTTAATTTTGTTTTGCTGAAGAATGTTTTAATGAAACTACAGCAGGTAAACCAAATTATTCTGGAAGAAAATATCTAATTATTCTTATGACTCACTTTTTTTTTTTTTACTTTAATATAATGCAGTAGAAAAAATTACAAAGCACACACCGTTCAGAAATATCATACAATTGACTTTTAGAAAAATTATTAGATGAGTAATGGTTAGTTTGTTAGCCAAGAAAACTGGTTCACTTAATAAATTTTCTATGCTGAATGAAACCTCTGTTTTCTGCCATAGTCAGGGGTATTTTTAGCATTTGAAATACATTAGACTGATATTTCTTAACTTTATTGGAAAGTTAAATAGACCAAAGGAAAAATACCAAAGTATTTAACTTAATTGAAGTTCTCCTTAATGGCTTTAGTATAAAAATTAATACTTTAGAATTTTCTATTAGGTATCATATGCAGACTTTCAGGCAGGGGAGTGACCATCCTAATAACTGCATAAGAGCATTCCTGAATGAGAAATAGAGACTCCAAATTCAAATTTGTGTGCAGTTACTTCCAATGAAGCTTCCTTTGTGTTGTCTATGACTTCATAGAACTAACTTTTAAATTAAGAATTTGTAATTTTTACCAAAATGTTTCCTGTAAGCAAAGGATAAAAAAAAAAAACAACAAACCAAAAAACTGTAAACATAGACTTTGATGCTAAATGATTTGTATTTCAGAAAAATGAAAAGGGGAAATCAAGCTGTCTCCAAGAACTCTGTTTTATATGTGTAGAGGAAAAAGACAAGACATGAGTGGTGTGGCTTTTAAAAGGCTGGAATTTTCTCATTTCTCCAAGTTTGTCCATATCTACAGACTGCACCCTGTTGCCTTTTCTCTCTCCAAATGTTAAATGGATTGGGACTGGAGACTCAACTGGAGAAAAGTGATAAAAATAATTTTGTTCCCTTCTACAAAAAAAAGTAAAATTAAAATAAGAAATTATAGTCTTCTTGCTTAGAAACTCTTCCAGCATAAATAGTTTCAGGATTTTAATCCTTGCTTATTCTATGAAGGAAAAGGAGTTCCTTTTATATTGTGCACTGATGATATAAGTGCTATTCTGTTTTCTCTTTTTTAAAGTAGTGACTTTGTCACTAGAAAAAGAAAAAAGAAAGAGAAGAATAAAACTGTGAATCTTATCATGCAAATATTTCTGACTTATTGCAGTTCCTTTTGTAGTAGTTTCCACTGCCCTCGCCAAGGTTTTCCTGTAGGTTTGCAAGTTCAAGAAATGGGAAAATTACAGAAATACTAAAGAAGGTGCTGATTGATCTTTTCTTGGACTAATTGAGCTTGGAGACAAACAGTAGAATGCCCTGTTAGTGCTACAAATTTACAACTCAATGGCATTTCAGCTTTTCTTCAAATTTGTGAATTTATCCATAAACATTAATGTGACTTTTCTTTTTCAAAATACAAGTCTGCCAATTATTCAGCTTTCTGACAGCAAGGATAACTATACCAAGTTTGCAAGAGTGTCTGGCTGAGCCACTTATAATGTATTACAAATATGAATGAAATACTGTTCTAAAAAATATCTATTTTTTTTGTGCTTTGATTTTTTTTTTAGATGAAGCCAGTGGTATTGCCCCTGTTCAAGTCAGCTACACTTCTTCAAAAAGCTGTCCTATTGCTGATGACAGTTATGGCTGTCTGGCATCAAACATTCCTGCTTTGGAATTGATGGCTTTGTATGTAGCAGCTGCCATGCACGACTATGACCATCCTGGACGTACAAATGCTTTTCTAGTGGCCACAAATGCACCTCAGGTAAGAACCTCTTTAAGCAGAAAATTACTTGTTTCTGTCTGAAATCAGTATAAAGAATTTTTTTCTATTCTATATCCTTAAAGGAAGTTGTTTAGCATTTAAGTATTTAAGGCCCAATTTAAGAAATGGGGAAATTAATGTGTACTGTACTTGTGTAATATTTTAATTTTTCTACCCTGTTAAATTCTGGTGTGTTTTGTGTGTATTGGTTGTGTATGCAGGTAGAAACAACTTTCAATTTGCAAGATTGAAAATAACAACATAAACCAGGGTAGGATAGAGTAAAGGATTATTTCATAGAGATCTGGCCCTAGATCTGTCTAAGCAACTGTGATGGCTGTTTGGATTTCTCTTAGTAAGTTACAGACAAGAAAATTAAATAATAATTACAACAGCAATAACAGCAATAGATCAGAAACTGGTACTGCTTGTTAGGAGACAAAAACTTTTAAAGTGAACTTTCCAATCAGTTTTCAACAACCCCTTATTCCAAAGAGAGTTTGGGATATGTATTCAGCAGATATGTATTTCTGCTGAAAACAGCATACGAGGAAGCACGAAAGCAAACAACACAGACACCCATCACCAAGTTTCAAAAATAAAAGCATTCTTCAAAAAACTGCAAAGAAGCATCAACAAAATGAAGGTTTTATTCAGGTTCTGTTTAATCCATATAGGATTAATTATTTTACAGAGCGTTTTATATAAACATGGAAGCTGTGAGTAAAATCTGCTACTGTTTTTATATTTTAGTTAGTTTATTTACAGTTAAAATTTATGCATCAGCATTAAACATAGCACTTTGAAAACTAGTGGTACTTTGCACCATTTCCCATTAAAGACAGTTCTTATGCATTTTGGAGTTCTTTTTGTGGTGGGGTTTTTTTGTTTTTTATTTTTTTTGTTGTTTCTTTGTTTTATTAGATGGGGGATTTTCCATTTTTGGGTGGTTTTTTAGGTTTGGTTTGTGGGTGTTTTTTTGTTTGTTTGCTTTTGTTTAGTTTGTTTGGTTTTTCAAACACAATTAAAAGCATATACTTAGATTTTTTTTTTCTTGGTTTTTTTTTCATCACTATTTGACATAAAACACACACTGCTCCACACATACACTGAGCAAAGTCTTAAGTGGTTTGTGTATGTGTGCCTACAGTCTGAAAGCAGATGTCTCTAGGACGTTGTTAAGGACTTTTAAAGAAACAAAGAACTTCGCTAATTGTTAAGTTTGGGGGTTTTTTTCCCCTCACCTGTCATTTTTGTGTCATTTTAACCCAAAAACTAGAAGGCAAAATATAATTTCTTTTTTTTTTTTTTTTTACCTAATGTTGTTTATGACTAGCCCTTAAACTTCAGAATATTTAATTATAACTTTAAAATTGTCCTGTGTAATTTATGATACTCTGGGTTTTTTTTTTTCTGTAGGCTGTTCTCTACAATGACAGATCAGTCTTAGAAAATCACCACGCTGCATCTGCCTGGAATCTTTTCTTATCACGACCAGAATACAACTTTTTATCGAATCTTGATCACGTAGAATTCAAGCGTTTTCGTTTCTTAGTGATTGAAGCAATCCTTGCCACAGACCTCAAGAAGCATTTTGATTTCCTTGCAGAATTTAATGCCAAGGTTTGTTCCACGTTAGTGTCTGCACTGATCTGGTCTTGATGTTATCACTGCTTCTCAGTAATTGTTAGTTTTAATTACTTGCAAAGTTTTATGTTATTTAAATTTAAGTTATTAAAAATGCAAATAAAGTATTTCCTTTGTACAAACCAGCTGCAGATGGTTTGTAGATTGCCTGATAAACCCACAGATGAATGGTTTTAACTTGATGTTTGTGCCTACCCCAGGTGAATGACATGAACAGTAATGGCATAGAATGGAGCAATGAAAATGATCGTCTGCTGGCCTGTCAAATATGCATCAAACTGGCTGATATTAATGGCCCAGCCAAAGTCAGAGAGCTGCATCTGAAATGGACTGAAGGCATTGTCAATGAATTTTATGAACAGGTGGGTATGGAGAGAGCAATTTTCTCTTCTGTTTTAATGATGGGCAGATGACTGACTCTTCGTTTTACCAGTGGTTTGACTAAATTAAGATTTATTCCTTGTTTTACATCTTCAGGTAAGATATTTCCATCTTCTCATTCTAAATACTGAAATATATTTTCATAGCTAGCTTACTAGCATGATCTTTTAGTTTCTATTAATTGTGTCAGAAAACAAGCTCCCAGCCAATATTCTCCATTTTCCAGATATTAGGGGATTTTTGAGGGGGAGGGTTCCTTTCCTTAGGATGATGCTGATAAACCAAAATAACTTCTTTCGCTTTCAGAAGGTAAGTTCACAGGTATGTTTCTAGGTGAAAGAACATGTACAAAATCCACAAGCCTGGAAATGTATGTTCAGCTCTAAAACTATCCAGTCCATGGAAGTGCTGAGATAAGTAATCACAGCTCAGATTTTTCTATGAGCAACTGTTCAATGTTTTTCTTCTCCAGTTTATAAAATGGGAAAAAAACCCCAACCCCACCCAAACCACTTTACTCTGGACGTTATAGTTCATTTCATTCTTCTGTGGCTTTGGGGGGGATGCCATTACTAGAGTGCCTTGCTGTGGCTGATCACTGCCATTTTCTCTGTCCACCAGCTCAGCAACTGAAGTCAAATCTCTGCCTCCTCTGAAGCCATCCTGTAAAGGCAGAGGACTAGCAGCTCCAGTAGAGCTAGTTCTCCACCCAGGCATAAGCAAAGCTGAAGGGAGGATTATGGACTGTGCAAGTCTGAGCCATAATGTGTCTTTATTTTAAATTGCCTAATTACATTTTCATTCACTTAGTCCACACTATTATTGTCACCAGTAAAAAGAGACAATCCTTGTGATGGTTCGTGGAATCACAGAATATCCTGAGTCGGAAGGGACCACAAGAATCATCAAAGTCCAACTCCTGGCCCTGCACAGGACACCCCAAAAATCACACCACGAGCCTGAGAGCATTGTCCAAATGCTTCTTGAGCTCTGTCAGGCTGGTGCTGTGACCACTGCTCTGGGGAGCCTGTTCCAGTGCCCAACCACCCTCTGGGTGAGGAACCTTTTCTTGCTATCCAATCTAAACTTCTCCTGACACAACTTCAGGCCATTCCCTTGGGTCCTGTCACTGCTCATTGGAGAGAAGAGATCAGTGCCTGTCTCTGCGCTTCCCCTCGTGAGGAAGTTGTAGATTACTTGGTTCATTAAAAATAATTTTTAAAATAAAAATTTAAAGTTAATTTTGTGAGAAATTCTGATAAGCTCTTTAATTTCTCTTTCAGGGTGATGAAGAAGCAAGTCTTGGATTACCTATAAGCCCCTTCATGGATCGTTCTTCTCCTCAGCTTGCGAAACTGCAGGAATCTTTCATCACTCACATAGTTGGCCCCCTTTGTAATTCCTACAATGCAGCTGGGTTGCTTCCAGGGCAGTGGGTTGATGAAGAGGAGGAGGATGCAGAAAGCACTGAGGATGATGATGGTACAAGGTTAGAGAGTGATGATGAAGAAATAGAAGATGATCTTATTTTAAGTAAGTTTCTGTATTTCGGTTGGTGCGTAGTTGTCATTCAGTAGCTTCAGACATAGCGATGACAGTTAAAGTTGTGCAGTACAAATCTTGTAGATTTTGCTATTATGCTGCTTCATAAATTTTCCTCTTTCAATAAAAATTTTGCAGGAGACTTGCAGTTTGAAACAGAAACTTGTTGATATCCTTTGCCATGCCACTGTTTAAATATTCAGAATAATCATCCATGTGCCTTGCTCAAATTTCTGTCTCTCTTGCAATCTGTCATTGGTTTTGTATGTGCGAAATACAATTACTTGGAATGTCAAACAATCCAATATGCTTATAATTTTACAGAAGTTCAAAGAAAAAAAGGTAGACGAATATTTTGCCAGCTAATACACCACCTCAGTGAAAATCACAAAATATGGAAGAAAGCGATCGAAGAGGAAGAAAAAAATAAAACAGAAGGAGCCAAACTGCTGACTGAAATCTCATCTTTACCTCAAGCAGATGACATTCAGGTTATTGAGGAAGCTGATGAAGATGATGAACGACAACTAGGAGAAGACAAGACATGCTAAGGGAACTCCAGTGGTGTCCAGTGTGATGACAGCCTATGTTTTTTCCACTGTGCTGACTTCAGCCTGACACAGCTCACATAAAATCGAAAGGCCTTAATACTGTGAGAGGATTCTTTTTACTCTGGTGGAATCCCACTCCTATGCACTTTCGCCACTCAGAATATGAAACTTTATTCAGAGATTGAGTATTGTATACCCTGATGCAAAGTTCTTTATGCCTTAGTTGGTATAAAATATCCTGATATAATGCTGCCTTGCTGAATATGGAACTCTTCTTTTCCTCGAGGTACCTGCAGTTTTTAAAAACATTTGGTGACTTCAATTACCAAAGTGGCAAGAACTTTTCGCTAACAAGGAACCACAGGATGAATCCTAATATTGTCTTGAGTTGCTTATTTCATGTTGTTTTTGAACATGAATGAGAAAAAAGTCTGTGCCTACATGAAAACTATGTTACTGCTGCAGTGCAAGCCTGTTGTGGGGTGTCTACTTAGTGCAGTAGTGTGCTTAACGTAGTCATCTCAGAGCAACTGTTCAAGGACTGTGACATAAATGCTGAATTCTGATATTTGTGGTTTAAAAAAAAAAAAGGAAGAAAATCCAGGTGCATCTATTTCTGATGCTTTTTATTATTGTGCATAATCTGATGTTTTATTTTTGCAGAAAATATTCAGGTTTGCAGTGGATGTTCATGATAATTCATTGAATACAAGGCCATTATCATCTGTTGCCTTGCTGTTTTGTGGTAGAACATTAAAAACCTGTTCAGCTACTTAAATTATGAAGGAATTTTATTCTTTTAGTCATAAGTCATGTTTATTTCCTGCCCTTACTCAGGTTCACATTTAAAACAAGTCAACCACATCATAGATTTTTATCTTGCACCCATTTCCCATATTAAATTTTAAGGAAATAAGATCGTATCTCATTTATTCTTTGTATGTAAAGCTGTAGGAGAATTAAAGATTTTTTTTTTAAGACATAAACTACTGTTTCAAAATGGCTATTTTAATTTGCCCCACACTTTTTCTTCCATCACAGACGCAGCTTTATTGCCTTCAAGTTTGATGTTCATACCGAAATACTCATATGGAAACCAGAACATGGAAACTTTGTGTAAAGCCTGATACAGGATAGAAATCACTGTACTGTACTACATTTTAGATTGCTGAGTTTTAAAGTAACAAACTTAGACATTCCACACCAAAGTATTTTTAGGAACACTACCATTGTAGGTCTAATTTGTAAACAAACAAACAAAAAAGTCATAAATTAGGCTACAAGTAAACAAGCAAGCCACAAATAAGCCTAGTTTCAAAAGTGCTCCTTTTAGTACTAAACCTTTATATGCTGTGTAGTTGAACTGAATAAAACCCAAATGCACGTGTGCTATTTCTAAATGTATCTCAGCATATTTGTGTTTACATCAATTGACTTGAAGAAAAAGATAACCTTGTGTAAATTGTATTCCACTATTTTACACAGATTTTCTTTCTGCTATTTCACTGGCCAGTTTAAATAACTGAAAGGTTTGGGGTTTTTTTGCATTTTTCACTAATAAGCTTTTTGTTGATGCACTTAAAAGACCACTGAAATGTGCTTTTGCTATATCTTCAGTGCCAAATCCCCCTTTGCTGCCCTTATTACTTTCACTGCAGTTTTTATATAACATGAGCAGAGTTAAAACCAGATATTTCTGTAATTAATAAAATGTTGCACTATTGAAGCTGGCGCTTACTGATCATACACCTGTATTTTGCATTTCCTTGGTCATATATTCTTCTAACAGATAATATGAAGACTACAAAAATTCTGCTTCTTTCAGTATGCTGTATTTCAGCATTTTGTGTTTAGACAGTGTGTTTGTGTATACAAAATATCATTTTAATATTAATATCATTTTGCTTTGTCAGAAAAAGTGATACTAATTAGTTTGTCTAAAGTTACTGTTCTATTATTTTACATGACAGGTTTCAATTTTTAGTTTCCATTAAAAATTATTTAAAAAATAGCAAAAGTATAACAAGATAAAAATTAAGATTTTATCTTTTACTAGAGCATTGGCAGGCCTTACACGTGGTGACATCTTTGCCAGCAGCTTTCTTATTTCAGGTTTCCCTTAAACTCTTTAGGAATACTGAAGCAATTTTAAAATCCAGTAACAAGCAGCAAACCTCAGTGTTTCATAAACTATAACGCTAATATGTATTTCAAATTAGATATTTCCAAGTTACAACAGCTTGCTTCAAAGATATGCTTAATTGTGAATGTATTCTAAATCCACTTTAAAGTGTCTGTTATTTATGTGTGCACAGTATGGGACTAATAACAGAGCAACGGGAAAAGAATGGAAAAAATTAACAAATGTTGGTTCAGGGCACGTTTGCAGAAGTGGATGTGGCTGTAACTAAATGTGTCTTAAATCTTTCAAAAATGGCAGTGGAGGGTCCTCTGAATGTTGGTTGGGCTGTTGTCCAAAAGAACATATCCCCATATAAGGCATATCACTCTTAAATCTGTGATTACACTTCAGTAATTCACAGCTACCAGGGGATGCTAAGTAGTGCTGAAAACCACACAAAGGAACACAAACCCTTTCTAATGCAAAGCTACCTCTTTTTAAATTTTCTTTTCCAATAAGTGGACCAAATTAGCCTACACTGAAGTTTATGCCATGCAGAGATACAACTTTTATGTATAATATTTTCAAATTTAAGTTGAGTCTCCCATCTTCTCATTGCCTTCTTTTACAATGTGTGTTGGATTACTTGCACCCATACATACAGAATTAGACCTACCAAATTTTCTGTAAGGACAAAATTCTCTCCGTGCTTCTGGAGTCCTCTGGATGTGAAGGAGGTGCTAAACAAAATGAATTGCTTGGAACCTCTTCCTGTGAGTTTTTCCTCCACGACAAAGTTAAATGGTAAGGTTCAAAATGAAAGGAATGGTGTAGCATTGCTTAAGGTAAGTCCAGACTAACAAAGTTGGTGTAAGACCTGATTTGCTCTGTGCATAGAACCATTTCTTTGTATTTGCATCCAGTTTTGAGCCCAACCTGTGGCAGGTGAATCAGCAAAAGGAGTTAGCAGAATTCAATAGCTCAAAGTTTTAGCTCTGATGCCTGTTCCTGGGCAGATACAGTTGAATCCGGGCTTCTGGATCCTCTGAAAGCATAGACAGAATTTGAGGTAATCCAGAGTGTGTTATTGCCCATAGAGGGTGTGGGGTCTCCCTCAATGGAGATATTCCAGAACCATCTGGACACAATCCTGTGCCATGAGCTCTGGGATGACCCTGCTGGAGCAGGGAGGTTGGACCAGATGACCGTTGTGGTCCCTCCCAGCCTGACCCATCCTGTGATTCTCTGTGGCACCAACACTCACAGGGCAGTGCTTCCTCTTTTGTCCAAAAAAGCATTTGAGATGTGCAGAGCTGGAAGTGTCTCATACACCGGCGAGTGTGAGAGCAGGAGTGTTTTGGACTGAAAGGATGGAATTAGCTTGGATGATGAGAACCAGAGAGAAGAGGCAAGGATGGCACAAATATACTAAAGATATGCAGAAGAGAGATACTGTTGATTGTCTCAGGACAGTTTGTATACAAAATAATATGGAAACAGTATGTCTTTATCGAGTCACAACACTTGGATTTTTAGAAATGAAATGAAAATGATAGTGGAAATAATGATGCAATTATCACAACTTAAGATGTCATACAAGTTTTAGAAAATTGATCCTCCTGTGGCCAATAAAGATTAGATGAGAGAAAATAAATATATAAAGTTGATTAAATGAGGTACAAAAAGTATGATCAAGACAGTATTTATTTTGCTTTTTCTCCTCCAGCTCTCTTCAGAATTGTGTCTCCGGACAATGTGCTGCTTCATTCATGTCTATGTTAAGGCAAATGAGGTAATTAATTGTTTTCACTTTTTCAATGAGGAATTTTCCTTTCGATATCTTCTGAAGTAAGTCTTTAACTTGCTATAAAAATTACACTGTGGATTCTCAGAGATGAAGCTGACAAAAGAACACAATTTTTAACTGCTCTCTACCTGATCTTAGTTTAATAGGGCTGTGAGCAGTCCGTGTACTTGTCCTCTGCTTAATGAGAGAAGAAACAACAAATTTTTAGAGGAAAGAGGAAAGAAAGCTAATGGTCTAAGCTGCTACAGGATAAACATTGCATTGCACTTGGCTTTCTAGTTGGCAGAGGCCCTCCTGGCATAATGTACAGCCCCCACAACCTTATGAATCCAGCTAATAGATACATGAACTGAACAATCTCTCTCAATGATTTTGTTCTCCATTTGTTACTCTTATTTCTCTAAGACATTTTTTCCTTAGGCTTGAAATAGTACTTCTGGTTAGTGTCATTCCTGGTATCTGCAATACTCTAAAATCCTCCAAAAAGAGGTAGAATAACTACCAATTGCTTGTTTTGTTAATAATAGCATTAAGCTAGAAAGTGGTTTCAGTAAAGAAGAAACTGTTTTCCTTTGGTTCTGAGGGTGAAGCATCTGTCCAGAAATGGTCTGACTTTAAATGAAATCTAAGGATACCATCAGCATACCAAACAATGAATGCTTAAGGTATGTAAGTGATTGACACTTGGTTCTATGTGACACTACAGACACCCTTTAAAAGGGCACAACACAACCAGAAATGTTTGACAGGAAGGTTTCTTTTCGAATCTGCACACCACGAGTCATCTTTTTATTTCTGGACTTCAAGAGATCACAGGTGCCAGCAACTGGTGTCTGTGGTAGGTTCTACTACACGGGCTGTGCCACCTGGCACAATGTTGCCATCTGTGGAACCTCATAGAGTAAAAATCTTCTAGGGAGGTGAAACCTTCTGTCTTCTGGTTTATCTGTGAGGTTTCAGAAGGAAACAAAAAAAGTAATGTTAAACAAACCCAGCCTTTAAATAATGGTGAGAGACGACGGTGTTTGAAACGATCCCTACCATTCACCTTGTGATTTGTTCATGCTCTAAACATCCTGCCAAAAAACAGGTGATGAGTCACTTCTGACTCATCTCTCTGGGTCAGCAGAACCCTTTGCACCTTGAATGAGATCAAAATATCTTCATTTTAATTGCATATAAAACAAAAAGTAATGCTTAGCTTAAAATGCAGGTATCATACCAAAAATCCAGAGGATGGGGTTGACAATTATTGCACATAAGGAGCAGAGTGCAGATTTTGTCCCCTGTGCCAGTCAGATGGGAAAACTTGCTCCTATATATAGTCATTCAAATGGGCTTAGCATGCCCCTTTCTTTTATCACGACATTTATCCTACTAGAATTTATTAATCTGCAGTATTGCCAGTTTATCTGACTCATATTAACTAAGCTTTCTTTCAGTCAAAGAAATGAATAAGTAAGCCCCTCTATTTGTCTTTGAGAATGGGTTTGCAATAATTTTTTTCCATTCATCATAACTAAGTCATTACCAAAATACTGTTTCTAATTTCAGATGCCACACCCCAGGAAAAACACCTGTCCATGAGACAGATTGCAGAATTCCAGTACAGACCAGTGAGACTGATGACGTGGCCTGAAGAGAAGGAGAAAGATAAAATTAATTAAAGAGATTTTTTCCTAGTCTGGAGAAAATGAGACTCAAGTGAGACATTCTAAGGTTACCTTATGGGACTGTTTCAAAGAGTAATCAGAATAATGACTCCAGTGTTTGTAGTGTTTAGGACAAGAAGTAACACTTTTAGGTTGCAAGGCTCAACATGACTGATTGTCTAAGGATTGAGAGGGCTGTGAGTCACTGAAATAGATTGTCTTGGGCTATTAAGAAAGTCTCTGACAGTAAAAAAGAAGCCTGAAAAACAGCTTTTAGTAAAATTGTTAGTGGACCAGATGAGTGAACTGCATAACTTACTAAGATCCTTTCTGAACCTATTTTTTAAACACTAGGATTAGAGTAGAGGTCTGATATGGAAACCTTAAATACCAAGAAGAAAATGTGCACAGTTATAGAAATAATAACATTCAAATGACAGGAACTGGAGGTGTCAACTTCTTTATTTCAGTAAATATTAAAACCTTTTTATTCTAAATGTGTTTAACCCACAAGGCCTCTCCCACCAGAAGGAGTCTTTTCATTTAGAGCTGGAATCCTCTTGAAAGAATAGATGAGATTTGAAGCTCAGGCAGAGATAAGAATCTGTCTACTTGTCAGATTGTGAATAAATGGAGATCAGTAGCCAAAGTATTTTTAAAAAATATGATTATCTAAAGTTAGTTTGCTAAAGCTAATTATATTTTAAATGTTTGTCAAGCTATGTGGGCCTTTCTAGATGTTAAGAAAGTGCATACTTAAGACATTGGGAGGTGTTGGATGCTTTAGAAGATGATGTAATTCATATACTTAGCAAATGAATTAGTTTAAATGAGTGGGATTTTTTAGACAAATTTTAGCTCTTAGCACTAAATTTTATTCCAATCAACAATGAATTATTCTTACAGTCTCTATATTATCATGACTTTCATTCTGGCACAAAGAGCTTGAATATTTTATAGATTATACCTACAGTTTGTGGTGAAGTAAATGCAATATTAAGGTATGTTGCATTTCGCTCTATAGTGTGGCAGTTTAGGCTGTGCATTCTTTGAGAGAGAAATGGTGTGTCTTTACAGAATGTAAAATAAAATGGAACAAAATCTGAAAATGTCCTGACGTGGCTTTATAAAGCAATTTTTATGGTCCAAAAAAAAGCAATTAAATTAACTTCCTAAGCTATATCAGCTAAAGAGGGGTCGTAAGTACCACTGTTTTTCCTAGAAAAATTAGGCTTATAAAATTCTCCTGTGGTGCATGTTCAGCATTATTATTATTATTTTAAATTGAGCTTATTCTGTGAGTTGAAGAGAACCAAAAGGGCATTTTGACCCCTTAAACCGGGGAGAAAGGAAACTTAATTACCCGAGAATAATCGGAATTATTTCAGATGTTTTATCCATAATGATTCTATTCCCTAACTTTCATTCCTTACTGGTAATGAAACTGTACCTGTATTACCTATATTAGTGAGGGACCTGAACAGTGAGGCATCCTGCATCCCCTTGCTTTGGTGAGGGTATAAGTGTCCATGGGACATGGGTGGGTGGATCCTGTTGTCTAGATGCTGATGGGCCTAATGTGGATGAGCATCTGAACAAATTAACTGTGATGTAAAAAGCTTTTCAATACATAACGTTTTTTCATGCTTCTGATAAATCGTACTTTACACAAATTAAAAATATTTCCTTTAAGTTTTTTTGGCATGAGTGTAGGAAAGGAAGTCAGGACTTGAAAACAGCAGCAGAATAAATAGTAAGTTTGTTTTATTTTCTGGAATATTGCTATAGGCTGGTCTACCCCACATGTAAAATTTTGGGCAAGCAGCCATCTGCTGCAGTAATAGCAAGATATTGGATTAGATTGCACATTCCTGATATGCTCCCATTATTTTAATGGGTTTAATCTATTTGGAATGTTACTTATTCGGAAGAACGTAACAAATGTAATGTCTCCTGAAGCCTGGCAGCCTTCCGAAAGAATGACCACTCGAGTGTGGGTTCTGCCTAATTCTAATGACATGGAGAGAGTTGGCAGCCTTCAAAAATGCCTGAAGGGATAATCTAGAACTGGGAGAATCTGCTGATGCTCAATTTATATTGTTATGAAAGGACAGAATAAGGCAGGAGATTGCCAGAGCCGTAGTTTAATTTGATCTTGATTAGACAGAGGGTTTGAATTATCAGGCCCGGTGCCAAAAAAACACCTGGGAAAACTTGTTGGTTTGAAAACTCATGTCTGTACCTTCACAGAGCAATTTGTACTGAGAGTCCTTCTTTCAGACTCCTACTGAATAGTCCTCTGAGCTTGGCCATGTTACCTCGTGTTTTCATCAGTCCATCTCTCTCAACCAAAGACAAATTCTGATCTGGCATCTTCACTATTATGATTTTTTCCCCCTCGTTTATCCCTAATCCTTATGTTTTCATATCCAGTGCATTGCTACAAAATTTACACAATCTAATTGTCACTCATTTTTTAAAGAGATTTTGCTACTTTTTATTGTGTTTTTCTTTGAGCTTGCTACTTTTCTCATGAACTCGCTATCTTCATGACAACATAATCTGCCTTATCTACTCTCTAGTGCTTGCACAAACACTTAAGCTCAATTCAGGCTAAAAAAATGCAGATTAGTCATTATTTTCACTACTCAGACAGCCTGAATTTTAATTAGATTAATAATCTGTGTAGCAGAACAACACATTAAATCAAGAAAAGACCTGTCTGCTACGTGAACTCAGGCTGCTTTAGCACTGGAACAGTTGACAGAAGTTCTCTAAATAGTTATTAGCTCCCAGTTCAAATATTACACACTTTTCTGTGTACATAACATCAAACACGTTATATTATAATCACTGGCTATAATGTTCTCCTTTTCACTTCTTTCTGTTTCATCATCCCTTTCTGAAGAGAAATTGAGATCTGACACATGAGAGATTTTTCAAGGAAAAAAATGTAGCTACATCCTTTTATATAGTCTGAATTAGGTGAACTACTTCAAGTAAGTACTGACAAACTAAAAAAAAGGCATTATTAAAATTCTCTAGGTTATTCTCTCACAACACATTCTGAATACATATAAAAATATATCACAGTAAGTTTAAACTATTTACTTTCAGAGAAGCAGTAATGTTTCTTGAACTTTTATGAAATCTCACTTTGTATAGTAAATTTCTGAATTAATTAGTTAATGAACCTTACTGCATTCATTAAGTTCACACTCGGGATGTGTTCACCAGTACCACTGGAATTGCTGGAAGCTCAGGAAATTAAGTGGTAATCAGAGATTTTTCTTCAGCATTTATTCAGTGTCATATATGACATGCTTGTAGTGTTCCCTTTTTGGTCTTCGGGGATGCTGACATGGCCAAAAACAACCCAAAAACTTCAATGTAAGGACAGAGACTTGGAGAGGAGGATTTAAGACACTATGGTGGTACTACTGCAGCTCCTGCAGCAGTGTTATGAAGATACACTGATTAATATATCAACCTTTAATGCCCAAACAATGTTAAATAGCAGCCAGCTGCTATCTATCCTAGATATTTCAGCTGGAAATATCTGAACATCCTCCCAGGAAATTCTGAACATCTGGCTGGCTGCTGATGTTCATTACTGATCAATGTTGATACAGTGGAGAAATTCCAGAGGACTAGAAAAAACTACTATTATGTCAATATTTCAAATTATTAAATCGGATCATTAGGATAATTCTAAGTCAGAGGGAAAATAATGAAAAAGTTGATGGAGAATGAAACATGTAAATATGACTAATACTGATAAGGATTTATAGAAAAGACAGTTTGTCAAATGTATTTGATTGCTTAAATGAGACCATAAGTTGGCAGATAATGGTAAAAGTTTGGATTGATATTCTGAGGCTTTTGTAAGGCATTTTGATTTAGAAACCAGAACGACATATAATCAATATGGTTCTCATTAAATGGATTAAAGACTAGCCAGGAGTTAGATCTCAAAATACTTCAGCAAAAGGGAATTATAGCTGGTCAGCTGCATTTTGAGCATGGGTCCCTGCAAGGACTGGTTCTTGATGTTTTTTAATCTTCCCCCCACTTCAATTGGCATTGTTTGAATCACGTTTTAACCAAAGGATGGCCTAGAGCTCTTGCGACCCAGAAAGCAAGACTAGGTATTAACAAAACTGGCTGGCTGATCTAAGAGCACAGGGTTGGGAACAGAAGAATTGTCATGAGTCCAAAACTGCAGCGCTGAACTCTTCAGGGCTGCTTCATACTGAAGGCACCCAAGTTCAGCAGATTCCACAATTTTTCCTTATGTGCATTTCACAGGCACACAACACCTACTTGGTATCCAGAAAAATCTTGATCATGACTCCTGACCCCACTGTTTGCCAACGGCTTAGGAGTGGTTTATTCAGAGTTTTCATGGTGTACCCAATGCACAGCAATGAGGTTTGCCTCCTTCCTCTCTTTCCTGAGTCTTAAATGTTCTCTACAAAAGGCACTTAGTCATTCAGGAAGTGGAGTAGCCCACCCAGCCTGTTCAGAGCAACATTAACATCTGTTAGAGCTGCTCCCTGTGAGACACGTGGGTAAATTAACCCGGACCTGCTGCATCTTAACAGGCTGTTATGTGAGTGGGCTGGTATTGGCTCTCTTTGCTTTCTCTCTTTTGCTGTTTTCAAAGAAGGGAAGTACTTCTCCTCAATATGAGCTGAAAACATCAGGTCAGCAGAAAACACCTCGTCCTGCCTTTCAACTTTCCTGCAGCTCCAAGTTGCAGCACCATCTGTCCAAAAAACCAGGTCAAACACTCAGCCCTATCCTTAAATAGCTGATTGCTCAGTGCATGCTTTGTTCTGAACCCTGTCCTGAGGCCCTCCCTCCCCACACAGCGGGGACTAAACATATTGTGTTTGGAGTTCCAGCTTCTCCTGTAGGGTCTGCAGACACAAATCTTTATCTACCAATAACCACAAAGCAAGAGCTCGCAAGAGCAATAAATGAATCTGGCAGAAGTCGAGTGTAGCCCTTAGACCTAAAATTTGTATTTAAAATTCATTTAAAATCTGTTTCTCCCCATCCTATTGGACTTGCCCAGCCCAGAAATCTCTCCTCTGGCCAGAAGGGTGAGCAGCTTATTTTCTTTACTCATAGTATAGTTGCATGTGACTCTGCTAACACAAATACTGGCTTTTTCAGACTATTTAAGCAGAGATTAATCATTACATAGTACTTTGTATTCGGAGCCAGTGGAGGACAGGGGTTTGGAAATGCAATATACTGGAGAAAAAAAGCCCTGTGATTGTCAGGAGTATGGCAATAATTGAACACTTTGTGTATTATGCTAAGTGAGAAGCAAGCCATAAAAGATCTTAAAAGTGAATTCACAGTTATCTGGTTCACTAGAAAATTATGACCAACTGGGAAGATAGGGCAAAGAGAAAGAAGGATTGAAATGCTTTAATAGACAATCTGTTTTTCAAGGCTGGAAAAAATAGGTTATTCTTGGTTACGGATATTTAAATAGATACCTTTTAAACCCCTGTTAACTATGAAAATTTAATGGAGAATTATAAAGAATGGCTTAGCTGGAATAATGTAAATGATATTTCCATGGATAAATTCAAGCATAAACATTTTAAACCATATTCTCCATGCTTATGAAAATATCCTCTCAAAGTAAAATGGTCTGCTAAGTAATTAAATATTTAGAAACTGTATCAGAAGTTAGATTCAAAATAGTCTTCTGGAGTGAAAACATTAGTTTCACACAGGATGTGTTCCATGCCTTTGGTTCAGGTTTGGTTTTTTAGTGTGAAAACCAAGTAAAAAGAAACTATTAGTCCTTTAAATCTTTGTTATTCTGACTTGAACACGTTTAGGAATAGAAGGCAAAATGGATCCTGAGCTGTAGCTTGGAGCACTGTGCTCCACCTGCCCATCTCAACCCTTCCCTTCATCGCCTTTCGGCGCAGATGAGGTACGGCTGTGGCTGTAAGGTCATCCCTAATCTTGGCTTGAGCTCTGGGATCACTCCATGAGGAAAATGCAGGTGAAATCGTTGTAGCAACGAGGTGAAAAACAGAAACATTTCCATTCGAGCCAGCTGTTCTCCAAGACAATGTCTTCTTCCTGGATTGAAATAAAAGGTTTCAAAAAGAGTTAAGGTATCTTCAGTTGCATTTTTTGCTCTTACGGTGAATAGAAATGGTAATTTCTGTGTTCTAAGAGTGCTGTGTGAACCTGGTGCTAGTATTTTGTAAGAAGGATAGGTGGCAACTTACACTAAGAAACTGATTTTAGAGAATTTGTTGCTCACAAATGCCAGTGGAACTTATTCTGTCAAATTGATTTAGATACCTACTGTATCTTGTCTTGAAGTGCCAATCTAGACAGAAGATGCTTTAAAAAATGATACTGTGAATTTCAGCCTTTTCCCCTACTATTTTCTTAATTACATCTACTGCCAGTCATTATAAACTGGCAATTATTATAACCTTATAAGGTAGATTTTTACTAGTTTATATATAATGCTGAGCTCATCTATATAAAAGATGTTATGCTAAAATTTGTTATCTCCAGAGCGCATTATAGTGAATATCTTTAAACTGAATTATATTGAATATCTTTAAATCAGAACTGAGGACATCATTCTGTCCATTTACTGCCATCCTTTACACATCTCTGGATTTGTGAAAAGCAACAGTGGAAGGAATTGCTCTTACCTAGTGAAAAAGGAATAAATGCATCTTTCTTGACAAACTGCCCATTACTGTCCAAAAATCTCTCAGGAAAAAACACTTCTGGATTGCTCCAGTATTTTTCATCAAAGTGAACAGAGTAGAGGTTTGTAATGACTGTGGTGCCTTCAGGAATCGTGTAACCACGCACAACAGTGTCTTTGGAAGTTGCATGGAAAATCCCTAGGGGGACTATGTTACAGAACCTCAGAACCTCGTGTAGAACAGCCTCAGTGTAGGGCATCTTGCACTTCTCTTCTAAGGTGGGCGTTTTGTTTGGGCCAATGACAAGATCGATTTCTTTTTGAACTTGCCCTGTTAGGAATAAAAGCTGAAGTTTATTTTGTAATAGCCTTTACATTTCAATTTAAGCTAAAGTATTTGTGTATATATAATTTTAAAAGAATATTGAAACATGAAATACCTTACATAAAAACCAGTAGCCCACAGGCTTTTAAATTTAGACTCTCTATTCCTAGCCACAGGTAGTGTTATTACCCCCATTCTGAAACAATGGTGAAATTGATATTAGAGTGATATTTTTTGGTCAAAGCACCAGTAATAACTTCCCAAGTTACCCGGGCTGCTCTTCCTCCAAATCCTGGGAGTCCCAACTGAACCAACACTGCTAAGGTTTTGGCAGGAAAAGTGGAGGCAGTGAAAGCAGAAACATGGCCAGAATCACTTCTACAATCCAAACCTCTATACAAAATGTCTGGGCTGACACTCAGACATCTATTGCTGTCTTACTTCAGAATGACTGTAACACATCTTTTTATTTTTAAATGCCATTTATGCTCTTCCAAAAGTGTAAGTATTCCTGCCTGTAATATGTAAATCTGTTGTGAACTGGGGCACTTAAGATAAAAAGAAATTGTACCTAAATTGTTAACCATAACATGATTTATATTTTTGCTGACACTTGTACATTTCTAATTTAGTTTATTACTTTCATATTTAATTACATTTTCTTATTATTTATTAACTACATAGATTAGTACATCTGCCAACAGCAGATCATGCATCACAATGCTAAACTTAAATATATTAAAAATACTTAAAAATATTAAAGGTTCATAAAAATGTATTCACAAAACAATATGCTAAAATTTTATCATGACACTTGACTTTTGATATCCTCTATGTCTGCATTTAAAAGAAGCTTTCCTCCTCTGCCCATAGTATATTTGATAAATGATACAATAGAATAATATATAGAAACTTTTTTTTGGTGATGACCATGGGTCAATGCACCACTTTGAAGAAAGCATTTTAAATTTGCAACAGGAAAGTGTATCAGTTCCTCAAAACATCAAATTTCTTACCTTGAATGTTTGGATAAAGAGCCATAAATAACACTGCCCATCTTAAAACATTTGTTGTGGTTTCTGTCCCAGCTATGATGAGTTCTCCAACAGAGAAAATTAAATTTTCTCTTGAATATGTAGATTCTGGGTCACTTCCATTGCAATCCATCTCATCTAAATATGCATCTACGAAATGTCGAGGTGACTGAGGCTTCCTATTTTCAGAGACACGCTCAATAAGCTCATGAAGAAAGTCATAGACTTCAGCTGCATTTTTAAACAGCTGCTGGTGTTTCCCAAATGGCAAGATACCAATCCAAGGAAAAGCATTATATAAAAATACAGAAGCACTAGCAGCTAATTCAATGTTTTCGCTAAAAATCTCAATCATGTGCTGAAATTCAGTATCTTCGTATGTGAAACGTTCTCCAAAAATAATCAAATTAGTAATGTTTGAAACAGCATTTGTTATCAAGTGCTTAAGATCAAACGGTCTGCCTTTGTATGTATCAATGGCATCAAGAAAAAACAGAGATTCTTCTGAAATTTTGTGTTCAAAGGACCTTTGACCATATCCAAAAATTCGAAAGGTATTTACAGCTAATTTGCGGTGTTCTGTCCATCCTCTGCCATATTTACTGTTCAGTAAGCCTGAAAAAATATTTTGACATGGTATTTTACGCAATGCTTTATTTTTCTTCCCCCATAAGATAATAAAATCATTTATCAAGACAAAAAATGAGATAAAAAATTTCAGACATCTTGCTATGGAACATAGTCCACGAGTGATAATCCTTTCCAAATAATATCTTTAAAGAAGCATCAAATATTTTATGAAAGGACATCAAGTAGAGAGAATGGCTAAAGCAGATATTTCATGTGATTTGTTCATCTATGGGACAAAAACGACATTTTTATACGAAAGACATTAGCACTCACCTCCCATGTTTGTCAGCTTCTTGAACAAGGGAAGAGACGGCCTGTCTGCAAAAATTTCACTTTGATGGACAAGGCACTCCTTGACTGCGTCATAGCCATTCAGCACAACAGCAGATATACCCCCGAGATCAAGGCTGAAGATCTTTGGGGAAAAAGGAAGAAAAAGTGTCAAATGCTATTACACTCCAATCTGGAGAACAGGGAATGAAAAAGCAAAACAACACTAAACATCACTGCTAAATGCACAGTTGAATAACCTTCAGTAGGGCATATAGGTGACCAGAGGTGGGACAGCTGCGGCATTTCACAGGAGAGTCTGTTGTGGGCTAATTTGTTCTGTCAAAAGATAAAGTAAATTAGCCCACACTACATTCTGTGCTTTGCTGTGCACCTAAAGCAACCAGCTCTCCAAACTAAGGACTGGGGACACTTTCCTATAGTCCTTCAAGAGCAGGGAGGGCTGTGGTGACAGCCAACAACTGAGAGCAGAGCCCAGCTAGGCCCAGCTCCTCCTTCCACAAGTGGTTAGCTCTAGATGCTTTGGAGAAAGGTACAATACAGCCTGCAGAAGGCACATACAGGATAAAAAAAAAAAATTAAAATCTGAATCTGCATTTAAAAAATTAAAACTGAGGCTAAACTCCAGATTGAAATCTTAGATCCCTTTCCATACATTCCCTCAGCATTATAAATCTGTATTTTTAGCGATACAAATCTCTAGGTTTTTCTTCATGTCAAAGCTGTTGAGCTCCACAACATGAAATTGTGTTAGCCTAATGATACATTCTGTGACGACTGGAGTTGTCACCCAAAGAATTGTCAGGTGCTGGAACAGGCTGCCCAGGGCAGTGGTGGTGTCACCATCCCCGGAGGTATTTAAAAGCTGGGTAGATGTGGCATTTGGGGACATGGTTAACGCTGGGTTAACACTTGGACTCTATGATCTCAAGGGTCTTTTCCAACCTAAATGATTCTATGAGTCTATGACTATTTTATTTTAGCAAACTTGGTATTTTCACTGTTATATGGCTCTTCTTTTTTATGTGACAAGAAAACACACCAAATATATTTGTGCCCCCATCTGTGAGTTTTGTATACTTTGATCTAGCTTATTTATCTTTATTCCTATGATAAAAATGATTTAAAAAAAAATAAAAACCCTTTGATTGTATTTTTCCACAGCCCCCCAAATCCTAATATGCTGTTTCCAAGTTCCATCAATTTCTGCGGGATCCTTTCTGAGAGCAGATGATTAAATCTCCATACAGCGTTCCAGGCAAGTAGAAAGCTTGGTTTATTTGAAACACATTTTTTATTCCTATTTCCAATCTGTTTGTCAGAAGTATTTTGCTTGAATAACATTTACCATTTTTTTCCTTTTTTTTCTATTACTAAACTACATGTTAGATCTAGTTTGGAGTCAACTTCTACAAAGCTTGTAAGAGGAGATTGGCTGCTTAAAACAGGCTGATGGAAAGAAACACACGGTATAGAAGAAAGTAAAAAAAAAAAAAAGAAAAAAAAAGATCCATTTTTACATAGTTACACTAATGGACTGTAAGTAAGTATCTCAAATATCCCGCTGAAAGTACTTTCAGTGAGTGTAACAGATAACATCTATTATACTCGCTGAAAGTACTGAAGCTGTTTTCAGTGAAAATTTATTATTTATCCCAGTGCCTACTCTCTGACTGTTGTTATTTTGTTACTTTTAAGCCCAGCACTTGTGGATATGAAACGAGGGAGTTCCATTTGCGGCAGGACACCGGTTTCAGCATTGCACCAAAGAAAAAGAACAGCGCAGGAGCCTGAGAAAGCGTAAGAGAGGT
>VXAD01006713.1:0-242207 GCA_013399195.1 Dicrurus megarhynchus
CCTGGCCGGCAGATTTTAACAAAGGGCAGTCACTAAGAGCAGCTGTCATAGGTCCTCACTATAGGGCACCTATCCCACAGCATCTAGCAAGGGAACAGGGATGGAACTGGGCTGGGGGCATTGACAAGGCCTAGTCTGGAGCACAGGGATTTCTTGGCAAGACTGTGGTGACAGGGCAGTGCCAAGGTTCAGACAAGAACCATGTCTGTGGACTGGAACCAGGGTTCACAGGACCCATGACCAGAGCTAGGTATGCAGTGATAACAGAGCTCATATGGGGATTAAGCATAACAGACTCAACCTAAAAGCCTGACCAAATCAAAAGGAGTGAGACACATTGGGAGTTCTTCAAGGGGAGCCTCCACTGACGTTTTCCATTTCTTTCTTCAAACTGGCTTTTATCAACTGTCTGTATTTGGGTTTAAATGATATTCCAGACAACTGGGCTACATTCTCCCTCATTCCTGTTGTTCAGCTAACATGCAGACAGGAATGCAAAAGTCATAGGAGCAAGAGAGTGCAGGCTTACAAAATTCTAAATCTTGCCTAAGGATGGAATTATGTGATTCTGATTTAAATATATTTTACGTATTTTACATTAAAAAATGCTAAGCTTCCATCTACAATAGATGGAAACATCTAATTTTCTCACCAAGCCAGACAGAAAGTACAGAGACAAAATATGTGCTCAGACAAACATGCATATATAACATTTTTGGTTGCCTAGGATTTGGGCTTCTTTCCATTTACCACAGAGAAGATTAGGCATTTATCTGAGTTGACATGGATTTTCTTGCTGGGACAAATGATTATATTTTAAATGATGTTACACCTTGCTTTATCTGTACTATACCAGAACTACATACTCAAAGCAAAAAAGGAAAAAATGAGTAGTATATGTTCATGTTTACCCGTAAGTATTTGCCTGAAAATCTTTCAAATAGCAAGCAATGAGAGATAACAAGAATTGTTTTGTATTTTGACTGAACTGTATCTCCCTTTCATTTTTCTACATCTTCGTCAACAGTCTTCCTTTGATTTGGGAGTAATGAAATGTGACAAGATAGCCACCAGACATGCCAAGGTAAGGTAGCAGTTTCAAATGATAAAAGTATTTTGCAAAACGTGTTTAAAAATGCATGCAAAGGTTCAGACAGAATTTGCCACCTTTTACTGCTTGCAATCAAACTGCAATGAGCAGAGCTGGCCTTATATTCCCATTTGACACAAAGCCATATTCCTTGTTACACTACTTCATACATCTATGTATAAAACATGAATGTCTTGTTCCCCAGCCATCAATAAGTATAAGGTTACCATTTCAAGATTTTCAGATCTTCATAATTTATGAACTTATCTTTTTTTTTAAACTCAGCAATTGGTGTGGATCCCATCTGGTGCTGTGGTCACAGATGGCCTTGATAGCGACAGGTGCATGGAACAACAACGTGTGGTTGTTGAAGAGAGAGCTGCAGGTGCCCAGCATAGATGCTTTTCTTCTCAATACATCAGGCTCAGTGAGTCCTTCTGTTGCTGAGAGACAAAGATTAAGGTTCTACTAATAATTTCTTACATTCCAGAAGTACTGTAACTGTTAGTACAGGTGAATAATGTCACTACATTAAAGCACTGAAGTTCTCTATTCTGAGTCAGTCTAAGAACACTAAGTGATCAGTGCATCACAAAAGTGTTTAATAACCACCCTTTCCATTAGTTCTACCTAATGGAACTTGTTTTTAGTTAAGGATTTAACTCTGAAAGCTATGAAGTGGTCTTAAATTTATATATATATTATATTCAGTATCCATTCAGAATTAAACTTACATGAATATGTCCATAAGACCAAAAGTACTCTAGCTTCTCTACTGTTGATAGCAAGGTAATAAAACTGTTGTTGATATCACTCTAAGAAAAGAATTGGCCCAAAGAAAAAACAACAAAAAACCAACACAGTTCAAAATTTGGTGTTGCTCTATTTTTTCTTGATTGAAAACTCACTAACATTAGGTACTAAAATTCTGTTCTTCCTTGAAAAAAGCATCTTCTAACGAAAATATTTCAAAGTTTGTTATTAAGTTGAAATCAAGCAAACAAACACACACAAACTAGAGTGATTTGGCTGATCAGACTTTAACTAATTTCTTTGTCAAACGACAACAGTTTAATGCAACTAGTAATTAAGTTGTGATAGACATCTAAGGAAAAAATTACACTTTACACATTAAGGAAAAGATTATTTTGTTTTGCAAAATAAACAGTTACACCCAAATATTTTTGCGGTGGGATAGACAGCATTTCTTCACTACTTTGTGAGAGGGTTTAGTTTTTCTTCAGACAGTTAAAACTTCATTAGGCAAAATCTTGTGCAACCAAATCAGTCACACTCTGACATCAGCATGATGGCAAATGCCTTTCTTCCCTGACATACTGTCACATTGCTCGTAGCAATGAATTTAGTCAACTCTGCAAATGATTCTTCGGAGAACAGCTCTTAGCCAACTAAATTAAGTGGGTTTTGTGATCAGAGGAAGGAAAAAATAAGTATAAAAAATATTCTAATAGTTGAAAATCAAAGACTAACTAGTTTCTTTTTTTCTTTTTCAGTCTTGCTTGACTGAAAAATTTACAGGAAAACAGAAGTGTTTGTCTGTTAACTACTGACAGTTCTTTCTGTAAAATTCCTCTTTCTGTGATATTAAAACAACATCCAGGGAAAAGGAAATGATCAGAAATTTCAGAAAGATACAGCCTCACAAACCTATGTCTGTGCAGATGCAGTATTTATGGACTGATTCTCCAAATCTATGCCCATGTAAAAAGTATCAGTAAAATAAGATTGAAAAAAAAAAGAAACCAGACCACCAAGTTTGTGTCCTTTTAAATACTTCAAAATACACAGCCTGTGAACATGTAAAAAACCGTATTTTCTTGATAGCTTATATTTTTATAGTCTTATTACCATATGATTATCACTGGTGTTAGAAAAAGAGAGATTTTTGTCTGTGAATGTGTCTGCGTTGGGGAGATTACCTTCAGACCTCAGTTTATGAAAATCTGAGAAGCGTGGCTTATGATTTAAGGATTAGGTAACCAGGTGGCCCCCTTATTGAGCTCAGAGATGAACAAGAGGTGTGTGTCTTCAACCAAGAAGAATCAGTGGGAAAATCCAAATGCAAAAGGAATTTCGTGTTATTTTTCCTACTTCCAGCAGTAAACAACATAGACAACGCACAAGTATGTCTAAATAAAAATTATATTCCTCTTTCTGCTCAAGCTCATTATTAATTACCTTATTTTCTCAACAGCTCCCTGTAAAGAGATGTATTATACACACGTTGAAAGATTAACATTGCCTAGCTGCAGGTACAGCGGAATCTGTCCCTTAAGACATTTTACTAAGAAAATGGCAGTGTTTTCATGTAAAATAAGCCTTAATTTTTAGACATTCATAGAATAATTTATTTTTTTGCACACATCTACATCATGTAAGAGTCTGAATTTGATTACTTTATTTCTACATCCTCACAGATGAAGTCATACAGTATTATGAGAAAGATGGTCTAAGCTACAAATAAAAATTCACAGGCACGCTGGAGCTCATTTGATTCAGAAAATGTTGTTAGAAAAAGCTGAGTTGTCAAGAAGAGAGATTAAAACCTCAAATTCCTAATAGGGATTTCAGCAGAAAAAAAAAAAAAAAAAAGAAGGAAGATAAATTAAACCTTAATTGATTGTTAAGAAGCATCAACCTGAATGTAGGTAGAAACACTCAATAATTGTGAGCAGAAGGCTTGAAAAAACAAGTGTTCATGATTTCTGCTGAAAATGGTACGTTGAGTATGTGCTATGCACATTATCTGAAAATTTGAATCAAACATAACTAGTGCTTTTACATTTAATCCGTAATCCAAAGTATTGGGATGGAGGGCGATGTAGATGGATTTGTTACTTAAACTTTGTATGAATGTACTCTAACCTGAAAGTGGAAATAATTGACTAATCTGTCAAGAAAATCTATTAAAAGCCCAACTGTGACATTTAGCTGCTCTTTCATTGGTAAGTGGAAACATGCTCTTGTTGATGTAAGATCATAGCACTATTGCACACTTAGAAATTCTGCATAATTGGGGCCATAGTCTGTATGTGGATTGCTCTGAATTTCTGTATCACTTTTCAGAAGTAACAATTGGTTAGGTCTTGAAAGGTCAAAAAAATTTAATATGAAATTCCAAACTCTGTTCAGAAGAAAGCCAGGACACACCCATAACTCTGACAGTTTCTGGTTAAATTTTCTCTTTCAGTCCTAGTGCTTTTCAAGGGGAGCTTGGCATGTTGGAGAGTTCCAGTCAGAAAGGGATGTAATTATTTAGCACTGCATTTAGATACTGAAAGACTCTCCCACTTGAGTAACAAACCAGTTGAGAGTGGGAAGTATTGTTTGGCAAAAGAAATGCTAATTATTTAAAAAAGAGGAAAATAAATCAGAGATGCAATATAATTCCTTATATGTAAAACTCAAGTTGAATGCAGTAAATTTGGTTATGAGTCTAACTTTGCAATGTTTTTTTCTGAAAAACATCATTACCTTTGGGTGGAGAATAGCAACAGAGATGGGACACAGTGTCTAGGAGATGGAAAAAAGCTTGGAGGGAGACTGGAAGTCTTACTCTGTATATAAGGTCTAAATCAACAACTTAGAATTAAATTTTTAAGAATACTTGGGTACTACAACATGCAGATTTGACTCTAACAGCCAGTGCAGAGGTAACAAACCAATAATCCAGAGATTGTCTGCAGCCTGATGAAATAATAATTTTCTCCCAGAGAATTTCTTTCCTTGCGAGAAGTAAATGTTTGTATAATCAAGTATCTTATCTCTAGTTCCCTGGCATATGGTCTCACTTGAACAGTAAAAAAGAGAATATCCAAATAGAATGACAGCCAGCAGCAATTTGCACCGTTCTAGAACAGAACCTGTCTGTTTCTGGGGGGTGGCTGGGAGAACAGTGCCTGCGCTGGTCAATCTCCCTGTTAGTAACAGTGACAATCAGGTTTCCAGAGTGGTTTTCTGTGTATTAGCAGTGATGCTCCTGCATCTATCTAGGGTAGCAGGTCTTTCGACATAGTTTGGATTTTGGTCTCTATTTGATCTATCGCTATATTTTGATTTACGACCCTTTTTTAGCTCCACAAGTTTAATAAATGAAAAATAATGAAATGCTCAGATTTAATTAGAAATAACAGGAAGTTTAAATACAACAAAGGAAGGATTATGGATTATAGTGTCTATTCATTTTAGAAATAAAATATCTCAATTATTTCCTAAGAGTAAGACTCAAAATACACAGCCTGTTATTTAAATATAGACACAAATTAGCTGGTGTCCTAAAAACGAGGACAACTCGCTTTTTGTTGGTGCAAGTAAAATCAAGTTTATTATCAACAAAAACCCAAAACCCGAAAATCCTTAAAAAGAAGAGTTCAAATGAAACAGAAGTCCGGGCGCGGGAATTAACACCCAAGGCAGCCGCACGACCGCCCAGAAGGGGGATCCGTACAGCGCCGAGGTGAACCTCGTGAAACGAGGCTCAAAACAATTTGTGAAGGCTCTCTGTAAGAGAGTAAAAGGCCAGCCACTCGGCACTGGGCTTCTTCACCACTAACCTGCTCGAGAGCAAGGGGCAAAAAGCAAAAAGCAAGGCACCTCCCACTGCAGGTGCTTTTATAGTGTGGCAGCTCCTCCCCTGCCCGCCCCTGTCCTGCCTCCATGCCCCAGCGGGATCGGTGGTACTATCCCGTGAGGTAATCTTTCCCGGCCTATCGTCTGCTGTGTCTAGGGGATGATGTAACACGAGGCTCGAAGGCGGGAAATTACCTCATTAAAATTCTGGTTGGCATGGAGCCAAGTTACAGGGCTGGCAGAGTGGAGCTATTTTTAGCAAGTGACGATTATAAAGCCCAGTGGGGGTGGCTTTGGTCTTTGGTTTTGACAGCTTAAATCATTAAATAAGACATATACTGAACAGTTTGTAAGGGACTTTTCCTTACTTAAAACATCACATAATCCAGTGCATACAAGAACATATAATTTCCAACATTCATAAACCTTTTAAAACTACATAAACCATTTGCAACTCTTTGGAACTGTAAAAATAAAAAACACCTTATAAATGGGAAAAATGGCCACTCCAAAGGGGTGCTCGGGATCAGCTTGTGATGGTGTGGAGTGACCTTTAACTTTTAACATTTAACTAACATTGAACAACCATAATAACTTTATTTTAGCAACTTTAGGTACTTGGGAGTGGAACCTGGATGGACAAAGGACGCAAAAAGTTAATTTTTATGTGTCATATATGACACCTGGCTAGCTAAAGGCTTAACAATTACCCTCGAAAACAAGCACTAATATATATTGGTAAGAGTATTTTCACTAGTCACCACAGAAGCTATAGATCATGCATTTGACCAACAGTATTCTTGACTCAGCAACAATAGCTTATGAAAACACCAGTCTGTTCTAAATTCCGCACTAACTTCATGTTTTGACTTATAAGAAAATGACCTAACTTTAGGTTCCATACTAACAAGCTGCTGAACTCAGATGGACTATAAAACTACATTAGAAAAAGTTAGACTTTTTAGCACAAAACACAACGTGTATGTGGATAACCTCACCAACCTACTTTATCTCCAGAGTAGATTTTACGACAAAATACTTCATGACTAAAAACAACAGAAGGAGTTGAGAAAACCAGAAGTAAACCTGCAGTATTTTACTTTGGGACTGCCTGTGTTTTCAGTGAAGGAGACTGGGGCACAGCCGTAGGGACCAGCAATTAACCCTAATGTTTATTTGTCAGAAAGTTTCTTGCTGTCTGGCTCTGTTCAACAGCTCTCTCCCTCACAGTGCAGGGTGAAGGCAGAGTGAGGGACAGCACATACCAGAGGCTACTCACCCTGTATAGATAAGGCCTCCCTGTTCTCTGACAGGATATTAACCCAAAGGCCTCCCTGTTCTCTGACAGGATATTAACCCAAAGGATGTTCAGGTTGCCCTTTTGCCCATCACAGAAAGGGTCCTTCATGTTGAAGAATGGCATAACCTGAACACCCATTCTTAGTCCAGCACTTTCACAGTCCATCTTTCCGTTTGGTTTTGAGGGTTTTCTGGAAGGAATTTACAAAACAAAAGAAACTAACCAACAAAACACAACCCTCAAATCATCAAACAAAGAGTTGTCAGGTACATATAATTTCAAACTGATCTAATGAAGGGATTTGACTTCTGTTTCAGCTGGTGAATAGTTTTTCACTTCAGAATACAGAGCAGGATTCAGTTACCTTACACATAGACATTCACTTTCATTTCAGAAGAACCTGGGTCTCCCACGGGTGCTAAATCTTTTATTCATATTCTGTGTGAGCATTTTGGATATTTAAGGTCTCCCAAGTGGCTCTGGAGCCTATGTGAAGGCAAACAAATGTAGCCTTCTTGCCCAGCTATTTATGCAGCAGCATTTCTCAAAATAATGTGTTGCACACAATCAATCTTTACTTGTCTTCTCTCTCTGTCTGGTGCAATTCAAGGTATTATACCTCCTTTTCTGCTTAAATATTGTCTCATATATGCTGTGGTTTTAGGTCATATTTTAAGGTTACAAGAATAGTTCACCTATCCTGAACTGCCTTGCCCACAGGCCTCAAAGATATCCACTTGTATTATTCAATAGCATTGATTGTTCACTTTTATCTGACATCTGAAAGTATGTGACGAAATGAAGGATTAAACTTCCGGGCGGTCATTCTTTCCTGTTGTTGACAATAGCTCACCTTATTCTGCCTTGCTAGATAAGATTTTCACCTCCTTAACACCTGTCTCCCCTTCTATCCCTCTGAATACGAGTAGGAAGAGATGGGTCACTCACATTTTCTCTTCCAACGCCTACTGATTTTCTCCTTAAGTTCCTAGAATCATCTCCTAGACCCCTCACTGCTCCACAGCTGACACGTAGAGGTGCTGACTGCAATCGGACCTATGCTCAGGGATGCAGTACAGACTGGAAGGAAATAACACTTTTCTTGGACATGCTGCTTCCATATCAGGAGCAACAGGGAGGTGACAACCTCTGTATGAAGACATTTCTTTGGGTGCCTGAATCACAGGAGAAAAAGTGTCGCATCAAGTGACATACACTTCATTTTCAGAGAGAATCAAGAGTAGTCTTTTTCACTCCCTTCATCTGCACAGTGTGAGCAAAGAACTGGTCCCCAGGATAATTATAATCCCAGGAAGATAAGAAGCCATTCAAGGCCAGAAGTCAGTGAAGGCACTGGACAAAGCAAAACTGTCTCTCATCTTACCACAAATCATCTGAAATCAGGCATCCAACACAGAGCTCACCGCTGGGTATCAGTGAGCTGAGGTGAAGACTCACAGAATCCAGGTGAAATCAGGTGAGGCCTCTCAGCTTTGTTTCTCCCCAAAAATCTCCTTCCTTATCTATGTCTCCCTGTATAAGTAGGCAACATGTGAGCACCACTGAAATCTGTCAGAAAAGAAACCATCAATTCTGTCCCATTGCATTAGTTCCCAAGTCAGGAGTGAGGGATATCAGCCTAGACACTAACACAGCTGACCTAGATAGAAGAAACAAAATATATATTTCAACACATTTTTGCTTTAAAAGTTTCAGGTGTGAAAAATTTAAGGGAACTAATTAAAATTACATTTATGGGGACCGAGCCAGGACATGTATTCAGAACATTCAGAAGCTAAGCATAGAAAATGATTTTTCTTTAATACTGGAAAGACTAATTCTTGTTTTTAATAGGAAATATAAGAACAAAAGGTGAATGATTATTTATGCTTTTTGCAGAATTTAAGGCACTTAGAAATATGTACTAAAACATATGCATACAGAATGTGGAAGATTTTTGTGGCCTTTTTATAGGGAAGTACATTAATTATGTCTGTTCATAATAGTGGTAACACCCTGAATTAACCAATGACTCATAATGTTTCTCTCTTACTTCTTAAACTGGTTACATTGCTGAGAGTTGCATTCAAATGACAAAGAGAAAGGAATACATATTTCTGTCTCCATTTCCTATTTTCTTCCAGAAAGAATCAAACTCTCAATTTCAGTAAGAACACAGACGTCTAATCAAAAGTCAGAAGGAGTGTCAAATGTGGAAACAATCAAGAACATACATTAACATCAAAATAAAATTTCTTATTTTTAGCTGATACTAATAATACATTAGTCTGTACATGAGCAGTTAGTAACCAAGCAAATGAAACTTATTGACCATGTTTTTTATTAAGAATAGATTGTGAATAATTCTTCCCATGGTTTAGAGGTGAAAAGAAGAAATTTATCAGTATACTATGGCAAATGACTTCTGCTGATTTAGTTTAGCTGTTGCTTTCCTTTATTGTGTATGGTGAAAGAAGATCTTCATTGAAATAAAACAGAATTCCTGAGATATTTTTGTATTTTTCTTTCTTATTTATATTACCTTTTCCCACTTAATATTAAAAAAAAAATATTATTTTATCATCTTTACCTGTATTAAGTATTTCATCCTACCTCCTCAATACAACTAACATAAAGTCTAAGCCCCACTGAGGTGCTATCTAAACTGTTAAATTAGGGCTTAAATGGCACTGATTTCCAGCTCTTATGCAGTCACTCTGCACAGAGGGAGGGAAATCAAAGACAATTTTACTCTGTAAGATTAGAATTTTATCCTGCTAATTAATTATTTTGAGATTTAAAGACTTTTACTGCTGGGCACTGATCATCCAGCTGTGCAGTTTGCTTCTATGCATTTGTTCTCTTAACTGATGTTTGTACAAATAAAATAGTCTTAACTAGTAATTTAAAATGCAGCAATGCATTTCCTACAGTATGTATATCTTATGTAGATCCTATGCAGCCTTCTGTTGTATTCCAATGTTTTATATTGAAGCTAAAAATTATGCAATGGTCAAGGGAGTGATAAATTAGTCAGAATGTCAGTCCACAAGGCACGAACACACAAATGATCCCAGTTTAGAACCTTGTGGGGTTTTATTCAATGCTGTGTTAACTGTAATTCAGATGCGTTCTGTAAAATATTAGCATTTTCATCACTGATGTCAGTTTTGCAGCAGGTGAACAAAAAAGCAAAGGTAAAGAGGTATTGCTTGGCTATAAATACTTGCAAACTTACTGCACGTAGAGTGATTTATGTCAGTACATGGATGCCTTATTGCTGTCTTTGCACTGCACTGGTCTCGACACTGAAAAGACATCCACTGTACTGTGATGCGCTCAGAACTAAAATGAACACAGTTAACTGTCAGCCAGGTTATAGGAGCTAAAGAAGATGCAACCATATTTTCTTCCTCACGGGACTAACGGGTATTCCTTTTATCTTTATATAATTTCTTTTTAAGATCTTAAAGATCTGTGTGTTCAAATTCATTAAGAGAGATAAGGTGAGAAGAAATATCTTAGCGGTCCATTGTGATTATACAGCCTGGAAGTGGAATTACATATTCCTAAGCTTCCTTTCTTTACTTACTACACTTTTGAAGAAAAAACCTAGATAGGAATTATTTCAAAAAAGATAGGGATAAAGTATGACTTCTTCAACACATAACATCTGAATTTAAAGTTTTAGATAAGACCTATTATTAAAGGTCCCATTATTACTGACACTTTGCTTTGTTGCTTCGGAACCTTACCTCCTGCTGACTTCTCCCTGAGACACATTACTTTCAGGTTAAAAGCCTCTCTAAAAAGCTACCTGCAGGGCTCTTTAATTGGCCAAGTTTAAGAGAGTCAAAATAGGAAAAGTGGAAAGTGTAACTAAGCTGTTATTCATTTGTCTCCCTTAACAGGCTGTTGTGGTGCTTCAACAAACTGCTAAATACATACATTGCACATCTCAAACAGTCAGTAAAATAAAAATGTCATTTTTTACATCTCATGAGTCAGAAGAAACTTGGGAATCACGTGCATGCTTGGGTGGCTGGACTGTCTAATTTATTTCTCTCTTCCTGGTGCTCATAAAATATAGGCAAGCCCATGGATTTTAAGGAGTCTGAACAGAGGTCTTTCCTCTGTCCCCCATTTTTTCCTGTTCTGCCTGCCAACCAGCTGGTGAGCAGTGGGACTATTTGCACTATCAACTTCTTCCCTCACTTCATTTCAGTTCAGCCTATCCTTCCAATAAATTTAAACAGTAATAAAAGGGTTTTATGTCTTTTCCCACAGATTCATGTTTTGTTTCATTAAGAGAACAAAACATAACAGAGAGCTTTGAACTCCGTAAAGGCAGGACAACAGCTGGCCTAATATTTTCCCTTACTATATTTCCACTGATATTTTTCTATCTGTTAATGAAATTTGACAATGAGAAACTCATTTCAGAATACTCAACAGCACAGCTCTGATGAGAAAATCCAGTTTCTAAGCTACTTTCTACCTGACCTTTCCACCTCTTCCAATTTCAAGATAATGGTTTTAATTCCTGGATTTTTGGCTTTAAACAAGATGAAATCTATGATAAGTAGTTAAATCTAGTTATTTGTTTTACCTTTTTCTGTGCTTTTTCTGAAAATAGAAACAAAGGAAAAAAAACCTCTTCAGGTAACTAAATAGAAAATTTTCAGATCACGTAGATTTTTATTAGAGTGAAAATATCATTACTCACATAATTCCAATCATGGAAAGAAAGTGCCTCTAACTTTTGTATCTAGCTGTAATTTAAAATTTTACTGTACTGCAGTATTCACTGGAAGGGAACTGTAGATATGTGTAAGAGTTTTCTTCCTTGTTAAGTAATGTGTGCTCAGTTTCTATCTGAAATTGTCTAGTTTCATATTGCAGCCATTTGATTTTCTCACATTGAAGATTCTTCTATTAATTCTCTTCTCTGAAACAGTTACAATCTATGACCATGACAACACATAACCTCTGTCTGCTGCCTTTTGTCAGTGCTCAAAAAGAATATCAACTTGTTTAGCTCTATCACTAAACCTAACAGACACAAATGATGTAGAGTTAACAAACAGTATTTGTAGTATGTCCATACTGACAAAGAAGCACATCTCAGAAGAAAATGTTTTTAGCATTCTGTGCTTAATTGTTCTGCTGAAAAAGGCAGAATATAATTTCTGTTACAATGCCATTCTATTTATTTTTCTTATTATCTTTTTCACCAAGAGCTAAAAAAGCCATTAGCATCTCTTAAGAGAACTCATCTTTTTGATGTAATAACATGGAGATCTCATTTTCCTGTACAAATGCAAACTAGAATGCTACAGAAATATCACCAAAGGGAAGGTCCTTTTTGCCTTTACTGGTTTTATATGCATGTGTCAGTGACAATATATTCATTCTACCTTTAGACTTCTATAATCTAATGACAAAACTGATGATAATAAAAAAAATTAAAGCTTCCCTAAAAAGAAAGGGTGAAAATTATGTGTGGAAAGTGGTTTTGGGAAGAGGAACCCAGGACTAAAAGATTCCCTGTCTACAGTGAAGGCAAAATTTACAAGTAATCAGAGGCCTTCCTGAAATAAGCTGAATTAACGAAATCATTCCTATTGACATTCTCCTGTAGATAAAAATTCATTGGAGAGAGACTACAAATGAAGTTTCTCTTTATGTACTTTCTAGAAGATAGAATATTTCAAGGAAGACCTCTTTCAGTCTCTTCTGTCATGACAGTTTTAGTTTTTTTCGGAGTACTTAAGTGGTCCTTAAGAGACAAACCTGTTCTTTAATGTAAGGCATAGGTCATATGAGGTATAACAAATAGGCTCTTGTTCTCTAGTATCTACTTGTAAAATGTGGAGAGGTTTGCAAGGCACTGTATCATGCACCTTTGCTAGCTTCCAGAATATAAAATCAGAGATTTGTTAGGATATTGACATCTGTCTTTCATTCCCTATTAAAGACTGCTTGCTAATCTATACAGAGTTAAAAACCTTACTTCCAGACAGCCTAAAGTTAGGATATACTCTGACACTGGGAAATGCAGTATTGAGTCTCATGATGCTGAATTAGATACTGAACTTTTTCCCCTTGTGTCTGTCCACTGCCTGAAAATTGAAAGCTTTAGCTTTCAACTTTATGGATCTTATTTTTCATGTCCTTTGGTTTTATTTCAAGTATTTTAGGTTCAGCATTTATTTCCAGAAAGAATGGAAAGAAACATATTAGACAAAAATTTTTTCCCATGCAAAAAGAAAGGGATATAAGTCATCCTCCAGGAATTTTCTTCTCAACCTTATGATTTTGCAATAAACTAAAGAACAAGCTACTATTAAATAGAATAACTACTTGAATTCCTTCTCTGTATTACCAGTATATTTTTTCTGCCACTGCTCACTAACAAAAAAAAAAAAAAAAAACCAAAAACCAACAACCAAAAAAAAACCCAAGAAAGAGAGGCCAATACCTATTTTATGCCATGCAGGTATCTCATCATAGCAGACCAATATGCAGCTTTAGGGGCATGACCAGTTTCTGCTCTCTTTCAACTAGTTTGGCACCACAATTAGAAAACAGAGCTAGAAAATTATCCATTCAGATGCATACTGTAATGTTCATAACACTCCTGGTGCTGTATTTTGGATTGTATTTTGCACATTTTATGATGATATTCAGTACTTCCAAACATTCAGATTTGAAATATCTAATATTAAAACATTATTTTATGTGGATGTTGTGATATGGTTTACGGACTTTTTAAGATTTTATTGGCAACTGGATTTATTACAGATCTAAGTCCTTATGTGTGGTATATTCAGGCCATGCTGTCTTTCTCTTCTGTCTATCAAATCTATATATAACGAAGGGAATAATTACTATTCAAGCTTGAAAAATGTTTTTCCGAAGGCTTGCCTTGGAATTTCAGCCAGATTGAAATAGATGAACAGAGTAGGTGGGACAAAGGGCAAAAACATTAATCACCAGCAAATAAAACAATAACATCACCCCCACCACAATAAAAAAAAAAAAAAAAAAAAAAGAGAAAAAGGGGAAAGTAAATTTTCTCAGACCNAGACAGGGGACCTCACTTCAAAACAAAATCTGAAAGAGCAGACACTGAAGAATAATAGCCATTCAATTTCTCTTTAGAGGTGTAAACACCCATGTGTTCAAAACCTATCAACATAGAACTATTAAGATTGTTAAGCTGCATTTCTACGAGAATTTTTTTTAAACCTAATGTCTTTCTGTCCATCTTTATTTAGTTGTTTGTAGATTAATCTCTTCATTCAGTATTATTATTTTCAATTTAAAGAAATTAATTACTTTTGCAGCATGATTGAAAAGAGAGAAAATTCGTTGATTCTATTATAGGTTATTGCTGGTCAGTGTCTTTGTTCACTTGGATTTTTCTTTTCTAATTAGTAACTTTAAAAAAATGCAAATGTTTTCAGGGGGTTTTATCATGTTTAAAAATAGCACAGTGCAGACATAAAAGAACAAAGCAGCCTCACTTTCACAGCCACAGTTTAGGATGTAACCAAACAGCAAGCTCTAAAGGAACACCTGCACTGATTCCTTGCCCACCTCCTCCTACTTATTCTTCTCTGGCAGCAGGCCTGATCTGGCCTGCCAGCTCCCATCCGCAAGCAAGGACAGCTGCGAGATAGAAAGAAAGCTCATCTTCATCAAAACAGTCTTTGAAGCTCTTCTGAGGATAAACATTCTTCATTTATTAACAGCTTAATGCTTTGATAAAAGCTCACTTTGTTAAGTAGTTTGCCTTTCAAGAACTGCCCACGTAGATATTTGCATGAAGTTCATAAGGACTTTAGGACAACATGGGATTGCTGGAAATATTGCTGAAGGCATAGAAATAAAAACACAGACCATATTCCTACTAGAAAAAGAGAGGAAAAAATCAAAGGAAACTTATGTTCAGCAGGCTTTACCATTTTCTGAGTTATCACAGTCGCGTATGAAAGTGCCATTATGTGTAATGCTAAAAAGCTTTCTGCTTTATTTTGAGGAAATCAATTCAAAGGAAAGTTTTTCTAACTGTTATACCTGTAAGAAAACAAAATTATAATCAAGATTGCAAACCCAGCACTACTTATCATAATGGTCACTTGCACATATTGGGATAAAAATTTATGTTGACAAAATTATTCTTATCTATCCTTATGAACACGTTGCTGAGAATTTCTGGTTAAATAGGTCAATCACATCTTTTAAACTATGTTAGTAATGCTTCTTTTTTTCTACTGAGTAAAATTAGATTGACTGGTAATAGACAATAAAAAAAAAAAAAAATTACTCTGTTCCCTTCCCTATCTGATCTTCCCAAACATATTCAGGTTTTGTACATATGGGAAAACATGATCTACTTTGAAAAATTGCACCAGATTTACTTAGTTTCATAGACAGTAAATATGGATAATGTCTGAGATGTTAATCTTCCTCATAACAGGTATACTCATTGGAGTTGTAATAAATATGAATATCAATGAAGCTTAAGTTAAACTTTAACAGACTAAATATTTTTTTTGAGGAAATAAATCCAAAGTATTCATTTCAAGGAAAGATTTCTTTACTTTTTCATTGCAAAATATAAAAAATAATGAAACATTTCACTACTACTACTACTACTACTCCTCCAAAAAAAAAAAAAAAAGGTTTGTTTTATCACCTAAAAGATAGCCTCCCTGGGAAAATATTGTAGAGTGTCTTTTCATTCCCAGAAGGAAATATCATAGTTAATTTATAGCTTTCACTCTCAAAATAAGAAATTCTGTTCATTCAGCATTTACACAGCTTTTGGGTCTACTACAGATGAAGTCAACTCTATCACTAATTTAGCACACTACTCGTATTTTGCTAATGTTAGTTTTGGCATGGTTTCAGGGTGTTACATACACCTGGGAAGAAAAATAAAGCTACTGAAGTAATTTATATGGTAAAAAATCTACAATCTGTCATTCCAGTGTGAAGAAAAACCTCGATGTCTCAGTCTTAATGCATTTTTCCCTAGAAGTAGTCAACATTTCTCACTAAAAAAATACCCTTAACATTCTTTAAAATCATGTGGCCTTATTTTTGTAATGTTTTATTTGTACTATAAGAACCGATGCAATTCAAAATTAAAAATTCTGCTGTCAGTTGCTTTGGGGAATGAGCTGTGAGTTGTGAGGGTTAACAATTACACTGTTAGCTAGAACCATGTTCAAGGAACACACATACACACAATAGCAACAAGGGAATGTGTTCCCTCTGTGTTTCAGTAGCGAACATTTAATGGAAGAGCCCTGCACACTACGTGTTCTCTTTTTAGTAGGCAACAGAGTAAGTCAAATGGAAAACTCCAATGAGAAAAAAGATACTGAAGCATTTCAGAGACTTCCTCTGGCTTCTCAAAGCTTTCCACAGGGATCTGGAAGTCTGGAGCTAGTCAGAAGTGTTGGAGTCCATTAACCTCTTCTTTTGCCAAGTATTTCACAGAGTGTAAACTACATTTTCTGTGACAGAGCAGTAAACCCTAGCAAGTTTGAGGCTCTAGCAGTACCTTCTATGCAATAAAATACAAAATTATTATAAAAATTGCAATGATTATTATCTATTACACTTTTTTTTTTTTTTTTTCTGAATGACAGAATATGATGTAAGTAAATTTTGTGCTGGTACAGCTCAGGATTACAAGGCAATGCAAGGAGAGGAAAGGAGCCAACATTAAAAAATACACAGCAACATGTAAATTCAGAGCAGGGAAGCAAATATCTCCTTCAAATGAGGCTTTGTAGTGATTTTTCATACTTCATGGGGCTAACAGTTAAGATAAATATCTAGAAAATATTTTCTAGCTTCTATCATACTTACCAAGCATATGAAGATTAGTTTGAAGCCAGGCTTGCAGATATATGTATACACATGCTGATGATCCTCTTTGAGCCTTACTGACTTTAAAGGGACATTCTCTCTGAGTAAGGTTTCCTGCTAGTGATTGCTGTGAAAGAACTGTGATTTTTAAGATGCAGAAGAGATACAAAAAAATAGAAAAATGACTGATGGATAACAAAAAAAGAATTATTCATGAAGCAGCTAGCGAGAACGTGCAATACTTGGTAGCATCAAATTTTCTTCTGACACATAACCTGAGTCTATAGGGTAAGAATATTGCTTGAGTTACCAATATAACAACATAAACTAGTTTAAGTGATTTCTTATTAGATTTGTTCCAGAGTATAAAATTTTCCAAACCAAGAAGTGTTATGGGAAAGAACTTACTTCCTCTCATTCAATTTTTTTATTCCTAGGGTAGGTTTGTTTGGTTCAAATTCAATGGAAAACCTGCTCATTTTGTAATTGATCAACAATTTTACTGGAAGTGTATCAAATATTTCATGAACAGACAGACATTTCATAAACAGATGGACTTCGTTTCTGAAACTGCTTCTGCAAAGCCAGCTTTATATCAGGGACAGTTAATTTAAATCTACTGACACCTCTTTTTACATACAGTCAGCTACCTCCATCCACTTTTGTCTCTATTTCCTACACTTGTTCCTCTCTGATCCATCTTGATCCCTCCTTTTCCTTCCTTTTGGCTTTTCCTCTAAGCACTCTACAATGTTACACAAATGACCACAATATCCTTAAATTGCTCCATAAAAACCTTTGCACAGTTACCAAGAATTTTTCCCCTGCAACCATAATATGCCCTATCTCCCTTATTTCAGCAGCACTCTTCAGACTGCAAGGCTTTCTGGAGACAGCAGGTTTGCTCGCCCCAGTGGGTTTTGTACCAAGGCAAAAAGCTGCTCAGTCTTTGGGTGCCACTGGCCCTCACCAGATTACAGGATTTCCTCTGCCCATCACCGCTCTTTTTGTCCCCCTGGGTCTCTCCGAGGGTTGTGACTAGCCCTTAGTGACATAATCTTGCAGTATGACAGAAGAAGCTGATTGTAGGAGATCAGCCTGAGGTGGAAGACTGTCAACAATGGAAAATGCCTATAACCCTGCTGCATGAAAGAACAGTTGTCAAACACGTTGTCAGAAATGTGGTATCAACCCAGAAAAAATGCATGATCAAAGACCTTGTAGTGTGTATTTTCACAACATATTCCACCAAGTTAAGCTACAGTAAAGACCATCACTCTCTGCACAATAAATTTCTTAAAGGGCAAGAAGCAATAAAAAATACACCGCATAAGGTGAACTGTGGGGAGTTCTTTTATAAAAGGATGCTCTAGGACAGAATTAAGCCAAACGAGGCAAATATTGTATCTGAGAACTGTTTATTAGTAATGAAAAATGCGTTGCCTACTAAAGAAGAATAGGAAAGGCAAAAAGGAGGGAGGAAAAGGGAAAAAAAATGGGGGGAAGAGAGAGAGAGAGAAGACAGAGAGAAAAATCGGACATTACCACCAGAACTTCAGAGTGTGCCGTCGCCCTCCAGCTGGCAGGTGGTGTGGGCACGCTGCCTGCCGGGGGAGTCTGTGCAGCTCCTGCAAAGGCGCGGCCCCACAGGCACAGCTCCCGCGGCGGGGCCGGCTGGACACGAGGTGAGTGACCGGACACTCAGGCAGGGGTGCAGAACCCTGGGCAGGGTCGTGGCAGGGATCACAGTGGCGGGCTGGAGCAGAGAAGCAGGGTTGGAAGCGGGTGGCCTAGGCAGGAACGGAGCAGGCAGGGACGAAGCAGGGGCTCGGGCAGGAACGCGGGGAGGCAGAACAGGTGAAGGCTGGAGCAGGCGAGGGAGGTGAAGTGGTAGGACGGGACACAGGCTGGGCTGGAGGCTCAGAGGTGGTCAGCAGGTGCCCAACTAAGCGTCCAGCAGCTTCCAGCAAGACGGAGAGAAAGGAAGAGACCCAGAGCAAGCAAAAAGCCTCCAGCGAGAGCAGACGCCCCACAGTTTGTGACACAGTTACTTTATACCCCTTGTCTCTTGCCAACGTGTGCTCGCTGTCAGGAGGCTATTGCCCAGCCAAACTTTCGACTGCAGCGCATTGGTGGAGACCTTTTTTCCTCCCAGCTGGAGAACCATTCTAGAGGACACGGTGGCCTTGGTGGTCTCCTGCTGACTGCCTGTTCCATATTCCATGTGAGCCGTGAAATGGCTGTCAGGCGAAGTCTCCCTAGAGACAGGGCTTTCCTCAGTCTTCTCCTGCCCGTGGCATGTGTGCAGGCCCTCCCCCACATACCTCTGGTCAAACAGTGTTGAGACAAAAACCAAAATTAAATTGATTCCTCACAATACATCTCCCTGATCTTTTGGGCTCAGCTGACCACATAGCTATGTGTTAGTTTCTTCTCATTGTCATGATTCACTTGATCCAGCATCAGGCCTCTCCCAAAGACAAACTTATATGATAACCTTGTCTTTGTCACAAACAGAATTCTGTAAGAAAAATATTTGAAAGCAATGAGGTTTGGGTAACGGCAGCATGAAAATCTGTTTAATTGTATTTTATCTCACCAAACTAAATTTTAAAATAAAATTTTAATCCCTCACATTCTCTGAAATAAATACTTAGTTTGGAAATAGTACTGCATAAAGCTGAAAAGTAAATTTTGTGAGTCACCATTAGAATAGAAGTTTCCAATTACAAGCTTAATGCCAGCAGTATGAGGTTCAATAAGGCAAAGTGTCAAGTCCCACACTTGAGTGACAACAACCCCAGGTAGTGCTACAGGCTGGGGCAGAGTGGCTGGAAAGCTGCCACGGAAAAGGACCTGAGTGGGCTGATAAACAGCCAGCTGAACATGAGCCAGCATGTGCTCAGGTGGCCAAGAAGCCCAATGGCATTTTGACTTCTATCAAGAATAGTGTGGCCAGCAGGAAAGGACCTTTCATTCATTTTCTTTCATACAAAATTTCATGGTCAACATTTAAAATGAAATTAGATTATGACACACAGACTGCCTAATCTTGATATTAAACAAAAAAACCCTCCTTTTTTCCATCCCTTTTCCTTCTTGCTATTTATTCCTGTATACCAGGCAATGGGGAGAACTGACTGTACCAGACACAAAAATAAAATGCTGATAAAAAGATGTTAATTTATAATTCAGTTAAGAGGATTCTTTTTCACTCTGCTTCTTTGACATACAAGAATGACTAGTTCGTGACCTTCATTCACATTGGAAAGTGTATGTACATGTTCAAAGATATGTACTTGCATCTAAATATTTCTGTTCTAAGTTTTTTCAGGCTTTCAAATGCCCCAAGTTGCTGTTGTCACTCTGGGAATTGCTTCATATGTTCTTTTTTCTAACAAATCAGGGCACCTAAAAATGTTACCTGTCAGGAAATTACAAACATTCAACTTCAATTTTTTAAATGCACATCTAATAAAATATTTATGTGGGCAAATATTAACTTAGTGAGATTTGCAGTTTTATAGCTCTATCAATCAATACATAAAATTCAGATAAAAATCCACAGTAACCCACAGTTGGGATCTGCTTTTGTATTAGTGAAGTAGAAATATGAAACAGTTGAAAAAATATTTAAAACATATTTTCTTCACAGACATGCCTTGTAGAGTCTTAATAACTGTTTGAAGAGTTAAATAAAACAATTTATTGCAATTGCAGAAAAAAGATGACATAATATTCTTTAAAGTGTTAAGAAATGATGAATATAAAAATAATAAAATACAGATTTTGATAATGTCACCACATTTGACTTATCATGCATGAAAAGGTCAGAGTCAGAGTAATTTGTAAGATTCAAATGAAGTCTCAAGACATATAGGGCAGAAAATTCAGTAGTTTCTTGGTTATATTAAAAGGTTACTCGTTCATAGGCAGAAAATGTATCTTTAGCTTTGACATGTTGAGTGCCCTATCACAAGAGGTGTTCATAACTGAAGTTGCTCTTTTAAACAGTAAATTTTCTGGACACATAAGGGTAGATCAATGATATAAAGTAGATTTTAAAATAGTTACAATATTTAAAAAAACAGCTTTATAAATAAATAAACCAAAACCCAGGATGCTTTTTCATGTCTGATATTTAAAACTTCTATTTCTGAAAACGGTGAATCTATTCTTACCCATGTCTAGTAACTGTAAAGTGTGCTAGAACTGGAAAGAAGGTGGAACTACTAGTTTATAAATATCTGTAATTCAAAATGTGGGATGTGAACTAAGACTAAATCTTATCTCCTGTGATTAGAAGAGTAGAAGAAAAATAATCATGTAAGATATTTGTCATATGGTGTACAACAAATAAAATTTGCTTTTTTTGATTGCACCTGCAAGAACTTTATGATTCCTAAGGCTTAATATGGGATATTACAAATGTCTTTTTGCATTTAGCACAAGAAACCCATTCCCCAAAGTGAAAGTTTGCTCTGTAATCCTCTTCTATTTTATTCTACAAGCCACTGCCTGGACTTTCATGTTCAAGAAAAGATGCTGACATCCAAGAAATGATGCCCCAGGAAAGAGAATGGAGGTCAATGAGATGTTTCAGTCAATAGCGACAGGTCAGCTCTGAAGATAGAAAATGTCACCTGCATTGGCCCAGGATGGGGAGATGTGACGTGGGACCTGAGAAGTACCATCTGAGATGCTCCAGCTGCTCCTCTAGCAGAGTTTGGGTGCAAGTTTGGCAGTACTGATTTAATTTCTACTGACAATTACAAGATCTTAGGCAGCAAACACTCACTTATATTGCTGGCACATAACTTCAATATGAGAAAATGTAACTGAATACCACCTTTCCAATTAATTGGTATGGGAGAAGCTCAGAAGGAACCAGGCAATAACAAAGAGTCTCAGTGTAGGGTAATTTTTCGGTTTGGTTTTTTTTTTTAATTTTAAGGGAAGAAACATCATGTCTGTATCCAATCAAGAATGGTTACTACACAGAGCTTAAAACCATAATTTAGCAGACTCAGTCTTCAAAGATCTTATTGAAAAACTTGTTGCTCTACAAAATTTTATCAAGGATGTTTGAAAACCTTGAAAACTCTCTTCCTAAAAGAATGATATTCATTTTAAGGATAGTGTTTCTGTGTTCCTGCAATGCCCATTCTAATGATCCTTGCACGGGGTATTGGGACTCAGAAGACACTTGCTAAAATCCTGAAATAAAATCCTGCAGTAGGGCTGGCACGATATTTCAGTTGTATGTATTCATGGCATGATAACATTAGAACAGAAAATCTGCTGCCCTGTATCGACAGCCTGATCCAGTTTAGTTTCTGATACTGAGGTGTATAATTGCTTTAAAGGAAGATGTAGAAATTATTGCATAACTGTCTTCTCCTTGTCTACTCTTTAACCTTGAATAGAAGAATAATTCAGAGGTTTGAGACATGAGGTTTTTGCAATACATATGTGCATTATTGTCTTAGTTTATTTCTGCAGCCATGGATTTCCTTGATATTTATATAATACTTTTAAAATGTGATTAAATTCTCAGTCATGTCAAATTCCTGTTGGAATGAGTTTAATCATGCTGGTATATGAATGAAACATGAATTTATTTCTACTTATTTTAAATTTCCTGTTTTGAAGCATCTCTTACTATTGTGTATGGGATAAAAAGGTTTTCATATGTATTTTCCAGCTTATATGTCTCCCTCTCAGTGCAAACAATTTCACAAACTTTTTTCAATCTTTTCTGGAGATGGAATATCAATAACTAGAAGGAGCTGGAGAATGAAAAAGAAGAATGTGGAAAAGAAAACAACAAGCTGATCTTAAACTATTTCTTAAGGAAATCATAGATCAATAAAACTATGAACTTTCACTCAACCAAAGCTGTCCCAGCCATCAACTAAGTGCCATGCAGACACTCTCTCACTTCCTCCCCCTGGCTCTCCCAGTGGCATGGGGAGGAGAATGGAGAAATAAGTAAGACTTATGAGTTGAAATAAGGACAGTTTAATAATTGAAACAAAATAAAATATATTCTTAGTACTACTACTACTACCAATAATAATAATTTCAATGGAGAGAGAGTAGCGGGCAGAGCAAGAGAGAGAGGATTAAAACCCAAGAAAGACAAGTGATGCTTAATACCTGCTGAAGGACACCCAGTCCATCCTGAAGCAGCAATCAGCTCTTCCCAGCCAACATACACATACACACGGTTTATATACTGGCATGATATTCTATGGTGTGGAATATCCCTTTGGCCAGTTTAGTTGAGCTATATCAGCTGTGCTCCCTCCTGACTCCTTGTGCAGCTGCTCACTGACAGAGCATGGGAAACTGAAAAGTCCTTGACATAGGGTAAGCACTGCTCAGCAACAGCTAAAACATCAGTGTGTTGTCAACATTATTCTCATAATAAATCAAAAAAACCCCCAGCACTTTTCCAGCTACTAGGAGTAAAATTATCCCAGTCCAAACCAGGTTTTGTGTAAGAGAAATACTTGAGGCAAGCAGCTGTATTTCATGTGCCCTGAAATTTCAGAGCCACTTATAAAGTATTTTCTCATATGCCCAGGTCATGGGATATAGCGCAAAATAGTAGAGAGAAGTAGGATGCAGAAGTGGAACCTTCACATCCCGTGGTCTCTTCTTTCTCTTAATAATCCTGCGCACGGTAACAGTGGCTAGCAAATTAGTGATTGCAGTCAGAACCACACCCATAGTCCCTCATTGACAGTGCCTGAAATTACCATAATAAATTCAATAGAAGAAGTGACAGAGAAAAAAGTTCTCCTACCTCTATTCCTCCAATAGTGCTGTGATAGAACAAGACATTAAAGGAGAAAACTTCACTCTTCTTCAGTTTCCCCTCACTTCTACCTTTTTTTCCTCCTATTCTCATGGCAAAGCTATAAAACTATTGGTGGTATATTGTGCCCTGTACATACAACAGGTGGCTCCACTGCCCACTGTCCCAATCTGTCCCACTCCATGTAAGTCCTGGAAAATTAATAAGGAGAAAATAATGAAAAAGCATTTAATAGTCATAAAAATCTGCAATATGTTTAGTACTACATTTGGTTTATACTATAGTCAAAGTCACACACTGTTCTTTATGCTTGTTGTTTTACTTGTATATTATTTTTCTCTTATTGCAAGAAGATTTATACTTTCATTGTTGAATTATTACTTGTGGCATCCCACCCCAAAAGGGGAAGGGAACACACAGGTGTGTAGATGCTTGTAGTTGAAAAGGAAAAGAAACAGAGGGTCTGCGAAAACATAGAGTTTGATTGGTAAATTAAACACTTGGCATGGAAATTGAGATAAGATATTCCCTTTTCTTATAGTATAATCACACAGCAGTGGATTTTGGAGAAGGGATAGGGTGAAAGAGAAGGGAGAGAGATTAGCGAGAGGGAAACAGAAAGAGAGGAAGAAAAGGAAGAAGATCATCAGTCCTGGTTCCAACGCTGATCCAGATGATGCGGTGTCCAGGGTCCCGGGATGTATGCCCAGGCTTCATGAAGGTACTCTGGAGATAAGTTTCTCACTATGCAAATTAGCTCCCATGCACAATCCATTCTTCTAGACCTTTTGGGAAGTGGGTCAGAGGCTTCAGGGATGTTTGGCGGTCATGATACACCCTCTACTTGTTGGACTTTTTGGTTGACAGTCCATGGTGACTTTTTGACTCATTCCTGTGCTTGCATTGCACTGTGTTGTGCTTATCTCCAGGAGCCAGAACAAGGACGTGTGTCACAGACAAGTGCTGCCCTACCCCTGGTACTGCCTCCTCCTCCAGCCACATCCTGTTCATTGTCCCAGCGGGTTCTTGCCAACAATCCTTGGTTGGGTCCATGGCTATCTGGCTATCTGTGTTTGAGGCATACATATAATCCTCTTACCTTGTAGGCATCTACATTCCTCACTGATCATGGAAAAGCTAAGGTTTACTAACTGTTCAACAGAAACAAAAGAACTTACACTGGAATCAAAACTGTCTTCCATCATGGGATCTAGCTATCACTAGTATAAAGAGCTTCAGATTAGTCATCCATTTACTGAATTCTGTCAAACAGGTAGACAAAATGCAATTCTTCATGTCAAAACCAAGTCACTTAAGCACTAATGAAAATAGCCTTTTCTACCAGGGTCAAGAATTTGGAAAAGTAAATTAATAAGAAATTTCAAGTTGTGGAGTCCACAAATAATGCTTAATATCAAATATTTGAGGAATAAGAAATTTATAAATAATTGAACCACTAATAGTGATACAAAGGTTAATGTGGCTGGAAATGTTAAACTGGACACTAAAAAATGGAAAAGAAAGGAGTTTTTTACAGCATTAATTTCCTAAAGCTACAACAGAATGGACTATGTCAAAAGGCTATAAAATAATTTTCCTCATTCTGTTACAATGGAAAACAAACAGTTTGAACTTCTTCATACTTACATAAATCAGAGGAAACTGGAGTCAGTACAATTTCTCTGGGGTAAAACTAGGAACACAGTAAGTATTATCAAGATGTTAAGGGTTCAGATAAATGGCATAGTGGAGCAAAAAGATATTCAAGGAAGGTAAGAAACATTAAATTTGAATTGTAGGCACTTGTATACAGAAATGATGGATCTCAAATAAAATTTGAAAGCATTTTCTCGTCATATTTCCTTGCCACTTTTGTCATTATTCTCTGGTCTTGTGTTTCTCGCTAAGTTATTTCTTTCTGATAGAGATCTAGATCCACAGATCAGAATTTCTACTCTACACCACACAGACACATAAATCACTGATGGCCTTGGTCCCTTCCCCATCACCTGGGCCCTGGGCCACAGGGAGCTCACTCGCAGCCTGGATGTCCCAGGCCCAGCTGGGGGTCCAGCATCTTTTTGTAATGTCTCCACTGCAGACTCTGCTTGCTGCACTGTCAACATACAGGGACGTGTTTCTGTTCCTCACCAAAGGACTGTTTTTTATAAATATTTTTGACTTTCTATATTAGGCTTATGGCCTAAGCCTGAAAAGGCTTTTCTAGTCGTGCAGCCTCAGGACAACCTCTTCGACTTTGTCTTTATCTAAAGCAGTTGTCAACAGGCTTTTTGTCATCCTTCCATTTTCCTTCTCAAATTTATTACGTAAGTGTGAGGTTATGTATTGCGCAGTTTTTCTGATGTGTCTTTGTTTTCCAGATCATCTACATTAATCGAGTCAGTTCGAGCCTGGTCAGATGTAGTCAAGGTCTTCTTTGTCAGGGAAATGCTTTAGGGTAAGCTTCACCCCATGACACTGTGACATTTTAATTGGACCTTATGTCCACAGATGAACTTGTTTTTGAAACCTACTGAAAAAAAAAGAAGTATAAAAATGCATGTCTTTTGCTATTTATACATATAATTTACCCAGAATCCTTTTTCATAATATTTTCTCTATTCCATTCTTCAAGGAAGAATCTTCAGGAACTTCTATTCTGTTTCTGTCATCTGTTAAGAATTCTCTTAAGCATTTTTAGCCTGAATTACTTGGGGTTTGTGTGAATAAATTTTCTGGGAGGAGTGGTGCAGTGTTTAACATGGATAAACTTCCTCTAAAATTAAGTTTCCGTACTTCACTTTCTGCATTTGCTTTACATGAATATCCCATCCTATTCTCACAAACACCCCGCCGCCTCATTTTTGCAAATAAGAGAATCACATTTTGGTCAGGACTTATGAGCACCCACTGATCATGCAGTAGTAACAGTGAAAATAGGCTACTTCCTGCTTCTCATTTATAAGTCTTTAAAATCCTATGGTTAATTTGAAAATCACAGGTGTAAGTATGATGATATTATAAACCACAGCTGGAATTTTAAAAAGGTGTGCTATTTGTCAAATTTTGTCCAAAGTGTGCATTTTGTGTGCATTGAGAGTTTTTTTGCTACAATTATTCATTGAAATTCAATTTTATGGCATTATAACTATATATCTATATAAGTATCTATGTGATAGATATAAGAAATGAAAGGTGCTAATTCTCCTAATATATATGTATATATATGTGTGTGTGTGTGTATATTTGAAATGAAATTATAATTAACTGGTAACTTTAAAATAGCCAGTAAGCAAATTCTCTGAGAAGAACTGAAAGACAAAATAAAAACAAGAACCATTTTATTGCAGAAAAATGCCTATATTCTACATTCTACCTGTTCTGCCTGTTCTGCATTATATCATCCTGAACAGAGAAGAAATAGTAGCAGAAGCTCCTCTACTTAATCTACAAATATAATTATGCTATGGCTTTCTGCACTTAAAATGAGTAAGTGCTCCAGAGTGCATTCATAAATACAAATGGTGCTATATTAAGGAAGGAAAGGGGAAGCAACAGTCAAGAACATGACTTGTATTCTGCAAACAAATCTTAATAACTTAAAATAGACATCAAAGACTCAGTTAATGCAGAGGTGTCAGCCAGTGGCCTAGTATATCTAAAATAAAATATGCAGTTTGGTAAATCACTACAGCAAGCACTGATACTCGAAGTCACAGAGAGAATGTGTCTCTTTAACAAATGACAGGTAGTACCAAATATATATGCTTTGTCTCACTTATTTCCCTGATCTCGATTGCAGCAAAGGATTTCCATCACTAACTCCCAAGTCATGGCAGTGACCAGATGATGTGATGGTAAATTCTCAAAAAGGAGCTCTTAAGGAACAGTGATGTGATCTATATGATAAGGTTAGCTTCTGAACCGATCAAAAATATGCTAAAACCATGGGAGCTGAGGAAATCTGTCCTGGAGGAGAATTTTAGAGTGCCAACAATACTGGTGCTCTCAAATTTTTATAAAGAGGGATGTTTATAATCATCTAATAAGCTTTATAATATATCAACACCTGTGTTCTTTTGGGTTCACTATATATAATATATCATCACTTGGGTTCTTCTGTCAAACTTATTGCCAACTGACATACAGATCTCCTTCAAAAGGACTTTTGCCATTAAAGCGAGCTGAAAGAAAACTTTGTTTCACCCCTATTATTACAAGAAAGAATAATGGACAAACAATACTGAGAGTGGTGAATTGTAACTTTTCATTTCATTCAGAATTACTACGCATAAACTTTTAAAGAATTGCTAGGAAACTAAATTCCAGAGAATTAAAACATATGCTATTATATGGAGACTTCTGAAAGTACCAGAAGCTAACTTCTGCCACTGAAACAATGCAGAAAGATTCATCAGTAAAATGGCTGAATAATTTGTTCATCAGGTTTAGAGGACCTGACTGCTTTAAATATTGCATCTTATTGGGTCACGTGATCTTTTGTATGTCCAGGTTCCTCGGGTGGCCTCAGATCTGATTTTCCTCAATGAAAAGGTCTTTGTTCCCCTGTCGGCACTTGAGGCACAGACCCAGACTGGCAGGGAATCTGAATTGTTTATTCAAAGGAATGAGCTGGTTTTATACACTTTTCTAAGGCACAGTATTTCCTTATGTGGCGTGACCTATCCCATGTTGCCACATCAGCAACACAGTTCCTAAATGTCCTTTTATGGGGTGGTCACTTGCTGTTCACCTGTCCATCAGCTCCTGGGCGGGCTCCTCTCCGTAGGGGTCTGCCGTGTGACACCTCCTCCCCCAGGGTCCTGTGGAGACAAGCCTCTGTGTGCTGCCATGTGCCTCTGCAGTCAGGTTTTACAGCTCACAACCTAATTCTATCTTATAATTCCCCATGTTCCCCCAGTCCCTGCCTTGAGGTTAAAGTACTTGAGAGAAGGCAGATTGCCAGAGAAAACAGGCAAAAAGTCATCCCCATGCTGGTTTTCACTAGTTCTGCTGTCTTAGTTATTGTGAAGAATACATCTTCCTTTACTGAGAAATATATTTGCAGGAACCCATCTTATAAATAGTCATATTTCTTGCCAAATTCGTCTCCAACTTATTCTTAGCTTTGCTGATGCCATCCCTACATAATTGCACATTGTCCCAGTATTTTTCCTAAGATGCATATCTCTGGCTCCCTTGCTTGTGCATTTCCTTCTTACACTTTAATTTGTCAAGGGGGTCAACCATGCTGGTCTCCTGCCTTCCCTACCTGATTTCTTACATGGGGTAATCAACGAGTTCCCAAAGTCTAAAAAAAAACCTGTCTTAAATTACCTGCCAGCTCTGTCCTGCTCCTTTATCCTCGAGGACAGTTTCCCAGGGAGGTCTCAGCCACTATATGTTATATATTCAACAATGTCTTGGTTAAGAAGAGGTAGCCGGCTATCCACACAGAGCAAAAGCTGGGGCATAATAATTAGATCAGTAGGGAGTGAAATTCAGTGTGTGTGTAGTTCTGTATTTGTTGTTGAATCAGTAAGCACAGCTTCTGAAATGTGGACATTGTCTCTTCACTAATTCCTTCCAACTCTGAAGGTCATCTTAGATACAGTTTTTAATGCCAATCCCTTTTGATCGTGCTGTGTAGCAGTACTGTTGTCATTAAGAACATTACAGCATATTTTGACTTTGAATTCAGGTGTGTATTATGAGAGATAATGGATTATATGGTGAACATCTAAAGGCCTCTAGGCATGTTATATCTGGGTAAGTCTTTAAACCATAGAGCACTGATCTACACAAGTGCTTTATCTTCACTATATTTAATCGGTATATAGCTAGTAGAAAATGGGAACAGTATTTATCTCTGTATTAGACCTGCTAAGGCTCTGTGGTAAAAGACTGTGGAACTCTTCTCTTTATACCAGACCAATGGATATCTTGTACAACAGTCTTTCTTGTGAATTTTATATTGTTAAAGTTTTTTGTACTTAATCCTATAAGGTACAAAGATCAAATGCTACTTTTAGTAACTTTACCACATACAAACTTTAATCCGTTCCACTCTGATGGCAGTGCTGCAAGGAAAGGAATTATTTTTTTTATTTTTGACATTTCTAATGTACCATGATACAGCATTCAGATACAAAATAAGGAGAGAAATTGAATGACCTTTCTTCATTTTCTAATTGTCAATTTCTTCACATAAGTTTTTTTTTTCCTTTTATGACTGCCCTTTTGTTTTTAGAATATTTTATGTATTTTGCATTTTTCTTGCTCGACATTACTGTTGAATGGAGGAAGGGCAGCTAAACGGATTTCTGAACTGCCTGTGATGCCAAATTCTAGCTTTAAAAGACTTGCTTAAGGTCTAAGAATTTCCAAAGGCTCCTAAGTGTAAGAGATCTTCCAGGGCTGCAGAACAGATACTCAGTTTGCTCACATGTAAACGGTGAAACATCTCGTATATGGAAGTTGAAGATGTGGGTAAAATTCATCTTTAGATGATTAAAAATGAGGACTTGGACCTCCTACGAATTTGTTTGAAAACAAAACAAAAAAAGAAACAGTGCATTAATATAATAATACATATGCTAATTATAGTGTGTATAAGAATAATAATTGCAGTTACAGAGGCAGAGGGAGTAACAGAACCCAAGAAGAACAAGTGATGCGTAACATGGCTGCTCACCAACTGACCCAATTCCCAGCTCATCCCGGAGCAGTGGTCGGCCCCTCCCGGTCAACTCCCCTAGTTTATATGCTGACATACCATTCTATGGTATTCAATATCCCTTTGGCCAGTTCATGCCATCTTCACTAGTCATGGTCCGTCCCACCTTTATGTGCCATTCTTCACTGGCAGAGCATGGCAAACTGAAAAGTCCTTGATTTAGGACAGGCACTCTCTAGGAACAGCCAAAATGTCAGTTTCTCATATTATTCTCATACTAAATACAAAAAACACAGCACTGTACCAGCTACTAAGAAGAAAATTAATTCTATCCCAGCCAAAATCAGGACAGGAAGTTGCCCTGACCTGGGTGCAGCACGTTGGTGCAGCACATTGCACTCAGCTGTGTTGAATTTCATGAGGTTCATGTGTTTCAGCTCCTCAAGGGTGGGCACAGGTCATTCAGAGACCACTTCTCTGGCTGCTTTTTCATGAGTGTATTCTCCAAACTACAATGTAGAGAAACCATTATACATTTGTATTTGGTGGTAATTTGCAGACTACACTGAATACACACAGAAAAATGTTCACTTTTCCCTGTGAAGTTGAACTTTTTTAGGGAAGTGGCAGGAATATTCTTGCATTGAACAGCAGCATAGACTGATATTATTATCATTATTATTTTAGCTAGAAGAACTATTATTTGTAATTTCACAAAAGAATTTGGATTAAGAACATAAACAAGAAGAATTTGGAGCTGGATATGGTTGAAGTGTTTCTCCAAGCTATACTTGACCTTTTCCTGTTTACTGATGTGTAAAGAATGAAGACTTCTGTTATTAGAATCGATTTCAGTGCATATCTTATCTCAAATATCAACTGTCCATGATATACTCTTTTAGTTCAGGAATTTATAGCCTGTGTCACCGTATTTTCTTTTAATAACTTGTTCAGTGGATGTGAAGTTACCCAAATATAATTTCTGATGTAGTAAATCATTCAAATTCTGCTTCAGCTTTCATCAGCTAGCTTAAATGGAGGGTTGAAGTGGGCTTCCACATAGCATTAGACTAATGAGCTGTAGTTTTCTATGAAATAGAGGAAAAAAATTGTACTCTACGAAACAGTTATCTAAATCTCAAGTGGATGAAGAAAATACATGAGTAGATGTTACTGTATTTCAGATAACATGCAGTGTTTCCAAGTCGGGGTTTATCTTCTTCTATTCATGCATATATGCATGCTTGCTTCTTTCTCTAGGAGCATACAAAATATGTTAAAATTAATTTTGGTTTGTTTTAAAATATGCCTAAAATACAAATCATATAACTTAATATTTGTGTTCATGAACAGCTACATCTGTATTCTGGTATACACAGATGCCCTTAAATTTACACATGGGTATATATCCTACATGCAAATGCATTTGATATATGTACATTATATTCAAAGGTGCCATTATGGAAAACTGAATGAGCTCCTTAAAAACTCACGCTTCTTTCTCAGCAGTGCTATTGTCCTAGAATGCCCTTGAAAATAGATCAGAAGATTTTCCATGTAAGACATGAAGTGAGAGATAAAAGGATTCAAAAGAAAATCCAAACCATTTCAAGGGGAGGGGGAAATAGTACTCCAAGCATTTGAAAAGAAAACTGATTCTGAATGAAATATGGATGAAATGTATGCATTTGGATCTTTGAAAATAACATAAATAGCTCAGGAAGAGATGAAAATCTTAAACTTTATTCTGGCCTGCTAAGGATCAGATTGAGGAATTCAGCCTGAATGCTACTCTTAATGCTAGAATCTCAGCACTCATTTGTTTTGTTTCACCAAAATGCTCAGGGAAAGAACATTGGAAAGAATAATTACTTTGGAAGCAGTAATTTCACATCTGTGCCTATACAGTGAAAGTGTGCGATGTAACAGCATAAGTGACAGCAGAAATTAGTTCAGATAAAAAAGATATTTTTCCAAGGCTAAGAGCAAGTATGATGGGCAGGAAGAAAACTTTACCTGAGGAGTACACCTGGAAAGAAATGAAGCTTTTTTTAGCGTAAACTCACTAAAGAGGTCAGGCCTGCATGGATAAAAACAGAAAGAGAAGTACTGTATGCCCTTTCATTTCTTAAAATGTCTTTGGTCTCAGGGGCAGCTCCAAATGAACTTAACAAAGAGAAACCACAGGCTTCTGGATGCAGTATTTTCAAGGAATAAAGAAAACAAGCATAAAAGCACCTTCAGAAATCAAGCAAGACCTTTTAGAATGTCTTGAACTGCGAATCACTGTTGTTATTGAAGGTCTTGTAAGTACTTTAGTACTAAGTGAAAAAAAAATATACTTTAACTCAATTGTCCAGCACCATTGTTATTTACTGTGTTGTATTTATAGATGTGTCCGTCACCTTTAATTTAATTACAAGGAAGAAGCAATAAACAAATAAACAAAATAAATCCATATTACAAAGCCATGGCGTCAGCAGTGCTCATGCTGCATGCTTCAAGCTAATTACTTTCTCATTATGTGGAGAACACTGACTAGTACAATTTGGTGTGAAATAGCTATTCTATGAGTGTCTTATTTCAGCCCGCATAGCAACTATGTTTCACAAAGAGCAACATTAATGAGTTGGTCTCCCCTCACTACTCCATCAATTAATTTTTAAATAATTACTGAGTTAGATTAGAAAAAATAAAAAGAAAACTGAAAGGTGAATGAAAGATAAAAATGAAAGGGATAAGAGAATACATATTTTCTCTTCCAAGCAACTATAAAGCTATAAACAGAGATAAATGTGATAGCAGATGCAGAACAGTGTAGATCTTATTGAAAGTTCCTAGTGAAAGCTTTCTTCAAAACTGAGTGTGCATTATTAATTTTATTGCAAAATTTTAATGATAATGTTGCAATAATCCCCAAATTAAGCACTACCAAATCAGAAGAGTCTCCAAACTACAGTTCACTTTAGATCCAACTGTGATCAGAGTGGTAAGGGATAATTTTCTCTGTTATTTTCTGTCTTTCCTCCTAATAACATGGTATATGGATATTAAACAAAGTTTGCAACATAGACATTAAAATTTGAAGTGTTGCTTAATTTTTTAAATAAGCATGGAATTCCTGTTTCCTCTCTTTTCAGTACATTAAAAATTTTGTCTTAAGATTCTTTTTAGTAACTACAAAGAGGTAGTACATGATACTTAAAATAAAATGCTCCTGTCTTGATAGTGGTCCCTTCCTTATCAAATAATAGGCAAGAGGAGAATGCCTTTGTGCTTCTCCAGGAGCTCTTTGGAATGGTCACTGAGAACCCAGTGGAAAGATTTAGCCGTCATGTAAATCCTACTCTAGCAGAGATGAAATGTTCTTAGCTACTGAAATACAAAATGAGCCAACTATAACTCTTTTTTTTTTTTTTTTTTAATTTGGATGTTTTCCTAAACAGCAGGTAGATGGCCTCAATCTGCCATGAGTGGAATCAGAGGAAATTATCTAATATAAAGGGAATTATCTGATGGTAATTTAATTCCAGTTTCCTATCCCTCTGCACTTCTAGTAGGAAGGAGTGTTTCTGCTTGAGAGGCATGAAAAGCAGTTTTGTGCAAGGAAAGAACAGAAGCTGGTCTGGAATCCCTATCAGATCCATGGGAATGCAGTGCTCCCAATGCAATAGCGTGCTGCCTTCCAAATTGTTCAGAAGTATTTGGTGGGGTCAGTTCATGAAATTTAGCAACAGTGTGACATATTGACAGGTTGTGCCCTCTAGAGAGGGCATATGAAAAGTATGTAGAGAAAACACACTTCAGAATGAAAACAGAGAATCTCAGGAGAATGCTTCAATGGACTATTTGTGTGCTTTAATGCATGGTTAAGACTGTGGCTGAATGATGATCTTTACAAATGTATCCATAAAGAGGAGCTGAATATAGCTCCATTTATGAATAGGAAAAAAGCCTTGGCACTACTGTAATCTGGGTGGTCAACTAAGAAGGAAGAAAATTATTAATACTCATTTCACTTTCATAAATCAAAATCAGTCCCCTCACATGTTCTCATATTTAGACTCCAATGTCATACACAGCTTTTCAGCTGATACTTTATGTAAACTTAATACCTTGAGAAATTACTGTTGTGTTAGGAGATTGAGTACAATGAAGTTTAGCCTTTCACTTTACTGTAAAATCTGTCTTACATGGAGCACAGGACTCAAACAAAGGAAAATTATTTTCATTTATATTATCAGTCTTTGTGGCACTCTGAACATCTTTACAAATCTCTAGCATTTTTATATTGTCTTTACAAACTGGCTTAGATCACCTCTTGATATTTATATTTTCTCACAGTTCTGAAAGCTTTCTCAGTGTTGTTAAACATAAATTAATAGCTCAGAGCAGAGCAATTCAAATAAGAGAGATCATAGTCCAGATTGTGTAAGGTTAAATGCAGTCTACATATAAAAATAATTGGTTATCTCCTATAGAAAGCTTTGAATATCTCATACAGTGAGTTCTAAAAGAAATACAAATTCTTGACAGGCAAAAAAATGAACCAAAATCTGAATACTTTAGTAACTTTTTGTCTGTTCTTATGACCTTAAACATAAATAGACAATTGTATCACTTTTGGAATGGGTTGGTTAACTGTTTGGATTTTTTTCTTCTTTTTTTCCCCTCGAAGGGATTGACAAAAAACAAAATAATTTATTTGTTTCCATGTAGGAAGCTTATTTTTATGCACAGAATCAGTTAAGAAGACAAATTTTTATTAAACTTTTCACTGTGGGCTAATATGAGACATCAACAGGGGACAGTACTTAGGTTGGCTTCCTATACTAGTAGAAATTCCTGTGCTCTTAAATTGAATTGAAGACCAGCCTGAGAATAAATCCTAACAGGGAGAGCCAGAGAATTTGTTTTAGGCAAACTTGTGATTTATATGTCTTTTGTTGTTGACCTATATTATATAGCTTATGCTGTCTCTTTAAAAGATACTCAGTGACTCATAAATTTCCTTCAGGGAATCTTTGCCCTCATCTTCTTCAAAGACATATCTATCTGTGTAGAACAGTAAATCCCCTTGGTGGAATAAATTGTTAAATTTTATGCTTTAACATAAAATGACAAAAGTTCTAATTACCCACTCACATTCTGAAAATATGACACCCTGTATTGGCAGGTTATATTGATTCATTTCACATAAAACATTTGCAAAATCTGATAATTCTTAGATCATTAAAAAAGTACAACAAAGGCAGAAAGGAAACAATTCAGAGCAGGATCTCCTAGGATGTAACCTGGATATTGGAGGTGTAATTTCAGTCTGGTTTCAACTGGAGACACATTCAAATTGGCCATTCACATTGGTCTGATTTTTTTCCTTTTCCCCACATTCTACAAAAGAGCTTCTTTTTAATTTATTTCTTTAGCCAGTAAATTTGAAATTCCCAGTAAAAATATTTGCACTTAAGGAATAATAGTTAAAGATCTATCCATACTGGTAATCACTGCCTAGAGCTGTTTTCATGGAGAGTTTTCTTTTCAAAGAATGGGTCTAATTAGTTCAATATATATAAGAATTGTTTCTGAAGATGCTAAAGGAAAACAGACATTTCATACTTACCAAAGGTGTTTAGAGCAAAATTAAAAAAAAAAAAAAGAAAGAAATAGTGGCTGGAATATGACATTAACTGGATGGCCAAGTAATATTTACTGCTTTATTTCTATGATTCTTCTCTTTCTTGAGAAAGCTGTCAGTGTAAGAGCCAAATGATCATCACTCCATAGCTTTGTGGTCCCACCCATCTCCTTTTTTTGGAGCAGAGCAGTTTGACAAAGAGCATGTAATATGGTTCCAATGGGATAAATGAATGTTACTGCAAAGCAAAGTAAGAGATGATCGACAATCCCATTTCTTTTAAAAGGAAAGGATGTGACTTTAGAAGAAATTTGGTCAGTGATTGTTTTGGTTTGGTCCTGCAAAAGGATGACCCAGACTGATATTCCAGACTAAGAAATCATATTAAGAATTAGGATTCCAGCTAGAAAAATGCCTCCCAAAATGTTTCTAAAAGCAGTCTTACAGCAAAGGGACAAACTGTAGAATATTTTTTTCATTTGCTGTTGGCTGTCATGTCCGGATGCCTGGTCTGATTAGAGCAAACCAGATTTTTATCTAGGTGGAAAAAGGTGTTCTTGCCATGCAGTCAGTCCATGACAAACCACCTAAGCAACTGTAGCCTTTTTCCTTCATAGGAAACCTATAGTTCATGTTTCCTTTTTTTTAACATCCTCTGGAAGGAACATATTGTCCTCGATGGGACACAATCAGGTGAGCTTTGCTGGAGCAGTTTCAGAAATAAATTTAGTCCTCAAAATGTCATGATGAAATGCTCTTGACACAGAAATGGAAATAAGACCTGAGGGGGAAAGATGAAACATCTCTTCTGAAATAAAGCAAGGTAGTTATTTGGTGCGCTAATACACAAGCATCCCTACCATTCACAAAGAAAAAGCCCCTTGGAATTAAATCTTCACACATGAGCAATGGTATAACTAAATGACTAAATAAACAAATAGAAGTATACAGCTTTGGTAAGTTTCTATTTAGTGGAGAGAAAACCATACTCTTTTTAAATTGAAATCTACTAAAAAGACTAAATTTAATTTCAATCTACTAAAAAATGTCATTAAGTGAGATGCAGCATGTGTATCAATGCCTACAAATTTCTTTAGAGGGCACCCTGCAAACATGAAGCACGCTTAATGGTCACTTCCAATGCAGAGCCAGTTCTTTGACTTTGTAAATCAGCTGGTGAAAATAGGTGAAAACAGCTAAAAAATCTAGTGAAGTGTATAGGAAAAAAGTTCAACTAGAAAACGAGTCACCAACCATCTATTCTGCAGGTACTAAATGCCCCACATTTGAAACCAAATACAAATGAAGACGACAGTGTTTTCATGATTATAAAAGAGGCATTTATCTCATAGCAGTACAGTAGAAGTCTAAAACATAAAAGCACAATGAAAGCAAATTCACTTTGATAAAAGTTAAGAAATACTAATTTTCTGAATCTTTTCCTCTATGACAGCTGCTGCAACATGATGGAAAAGCATGGGTCATGATCTTCTAAAGGTAAGATCTAAAGTCACATATCGTTCCTCAGCAGCCCAGGATCCAGCCAGCTGCTGTAGCCCAGCTTGTTGCCCAGGGACCCAGCATCTCTGCCTGGGCTGGAGACATGGCTGCCACTTTCTTTGCAGTTTCAACCAGTTTCAAAGCTGAGTACATATTCCAGCAACAGGGACACGATCATGGACACACACAGAGACCCAGACACGGACTTACCAAGGACACTGACATGGTTAGTCACACAGACTGACAGACAAGGCACCACCTTCAGGTGCCCCTACAGACAGGGGACAGGGCTCACATCAGACACAAGCACAGCCAGCCACCTCCCATCTCCTCTTCTTTGGCTGTTAGAGAGCAGTTCACGAGTGCAGGCACACATGCACACATGCATGCACTCTCTGCTCACAAGCGCACACACACCCTCGTGGGTGCCACAAGTACTGGCATGGTCAGGTTTTATGTCTCTGTGTGTTTGTTCCCCTTGTTTACCTCATCCTCCTAAACTGACAAGGTTGTTAGTCAGAAAATATTACTGAAAAAATAAACGGTTCCTCACTATGTATCCTTACCAATTAGTGCATCTAGCCAAGTTTGTTCTCATCACTACCTCTTTTTCCATCTCTTGACCAGTTTTATGCTTCTGTATGGTCTTGCTTATTGTTTCCTCCATTCCTTTCTCCACTGGAAACACCCTTGCCCATTAAGATAGGCTTTGACCAGATATGCTCAAAGGAGCAGCCAGTGTCCTTCTACATACCCTTATGGAATACATTAGTAACTTTACAAAATCTGTCAGTATGAAATTACACCTAAATATGTGAATGTATGTGTTTTCCTGTATAGTAGACACTATAGTAGACATAGACACTATGTGGCTTATCTCTTCACTCAGAGACCCAGTGGAGAGGAGGCAGCCCACTGTAAATTTATATCCTATTATATAACTCTCCTGGTTTAAGAAATGTAGCCACTTTCACTACATTTTTCATAGATGGAATTATATTAAACAAAGACTGCTGCTATTTCAACAGGTGAAAAAATTACGCACGGAATGTATCAAAATGGAATACATGTGCTCTCTAGCCCATGACCTTGAGGTACTTCAAATTAGATAATCTGGAGTTCACTCTTGGATTCATCATCAATGAAGCAAATCTACTAGATGCCATATTTCATGAGGCTTCCTTTAGTAAATATTGGGAGAAGAAAAATATTCAAAAAATTGGTTTTATTTCTTGCAATGCAACATTTATTCTTATGGAAAAGGTTTCACAGGTATAAAGGCAAGAACCAAGGTCAGTTAGTAGTTTGTCTTATCTTTCATTTAAGAGGAAGGGGATTTTATCAAATCTTTACCTGATTTTTACATTAGCTGACATGAGAAGAGGAATTTTTCATGAGGTTTCTTGATTGTATCAATTTACTAGTATGCATTTCTTACAAAATAATAGAAATTATGTTATCATCACTTTTTTCTGTGTAACTGTCTATGCTGACAAGAATCCAATCAAGATATATGTTAATTCTCATTCCTTTTCGTACACATTCATACATTCTTTTTTTACAGGAAGTCAAACACAGGTTTTATTTTCAAGCATTCAGTGCTATAAATGTTCTGTGAACCACTATTGAAAACTACAAAGTATTATTAAGTTAGCATCAGATAAAGAGATTTGACACAATTGATCCTGCAGTTCTATTAGCCTTACTTTAATGTTATACTATCACATTTAATCTCCATCCTTCCTTCTCCAAATCAAATAATCTAAACCCTTCCATCATTTCACTGAATAAAATCCTTTACTCTATCTGCCTCACCAATGAGAATTTGATTTTTTATCTAAATTTTGCCTAGTTCTGAAATACCAGTTTAAAATGTTACATGCAGTATTTCATGTATGGATGAATTACTGAAATAATAATGAAACTGTAACATTTTCTATATTACAGTATGACATTTGTCTCTTTTTTAACAGTGTCAACATCCTGTTCATGCTTTCAATCAATGTTGTTTGCTCAGTAGGGTTTTTCAATGGCCTATTGTGGTGCCTCCATTTTCTCTCTGAAGGATACAATCCCATCATTGTGTCTGAATGATTTAACTCATTAGTGCCAATGTGCAAAGACTGCTGGCTCATATTATTGTAAGTGACCTCTTTCAGTGCAAAGCAATTAATTTATTTGTAAAGCATATTTCATTCCATTTTACCATGTTTTTCCAATGGTGGCTTTATGCACCAAGTTAAATTAAGCATTCATGCTTAGCTGTTCTAATACCTCAATTTAGAATTGAAAAAAAATTAACTATTCATATTAGTTGATATTCAGATTTTCTTTAAGGTAGAATTATAGTCTTAGAGATGCAATTGCAATTCTGCTCTAATCCAGTTTTCTCATCTTTGAACATAATTGGACCAGAACATAATTGAGCCAAACAACTGCTGAACGAATAAAAGTACGTATAAGAGCACAGATCTTTTTAATACTGTTGTGAATATTTATGCATAATAGATATGCATAATTCTGCTTTATATTTGGTAACCAATTAATTTCTTGACATACAAATGAAAGTGAGACAATCCATTGATTAAGACAGTAACAGGACATATGCACATCTCTTTTGAATGTCCTCCCACTGACGAAATGTAAAGTATTTTTATGTTCTCTCTAGATTATAAAAGTCTCATCTATATTTTAAAAATAAACATTAAACAATCATTTAGAACCTTCCTTGTTTATGTCAGGGCATTAAAATTGATATTTGTCTGATGTATTAACTTGAGAAAACAGGTGACTAAAATTGCATGAATTTTAAGATTGTCCAACTACTTTCTATGCTTTTGTGCAAGTCCTGCTTAAATGAATTAAGGTGTGTTCAATTCAGCTACAATCAAGAATGAGAGTAAAGTAAGAGTTTCTAGAGAATGCTTTTAAAAGTGGATGATAAATAACAATGGTTTTTCAAATTTAAAACAGGTAGAGAAAATAATAAGCACCTATGATATCAAAATAACCTGCATGGAAGGCTGTTTTTTACTAAGTATCATGAATCTATTCAGTTGCATGTTTGCAATATTTAAAAAAGTTATACCTAAAGTTAAATTTATAACATATTTATTAATGTTAAAATGGTAATTAAGAAAACAGGTTTTTTTTTTTTTGGTAATAGCATGATTGCTTTGATTAAATTAGTAAATCCCATCTCAGTTAAGCTGTATTTGAAACATTAAGCTAGACAAAAGCTTTTTTAAATAGCTGTAGGAATAGAGAACCCCATTTAGACAAAGATCCTGCTACAACCTGAACAAAGAACTTAAATGGATTTAAAACTTTAGGTTTATGTCAGAAAAAAAATCCTGTTTAAAAGTATCAATACTTACTTAAGAATTTATTGTATTTTATTAAAGCAAGTTTGTATCTTTAAAAGATCCTCTACCGAAATTACAATTGATGAAACATTTGGACACAGCAGCACAAAATCATCAAGTTTGCAAGAGACCTTCAAGATCAACTAGTCCAACCATCAATTTATCACCACCATAATCACCCCTAAACCATATCCCCAGGTGCCACATCCAGAGATGGCTTGAACACTTCTGGTGACTCCACCACCTCCTGGGGTAATTTATTGAAATGCCTGACCATTTTTTCAGTGATTTTTTTTCTAATATCTAATCTAAACCTGCCCTGGTGCAACTTCAGGCTATTTCCTCTCATTCTTTCACTTAAGACATGGCAAAAGAGACCAACTCTCTACAACTACCTCCTTTCAGGTCGTTGTAGAGATAATGAGCCTCTTCTTTCCCACACTAGACAGCCCCCGCTCCTTTAATCCCTCCTCATAAGATATGCTTTCTTCACCAGCTCTGTTGCCCTTCTCTGGACATGCTCCAGCACCTCAATGTCCGTGTAGTGAGGGGTCCAAAGCTGAACACAGGTTTCAAGGTGTGGCCTCACTAGTGCTAAGTTCAGGGGGACCATCACTTCCCTAGTCCTGCTGGCCGCATTATTCTTGATATAGGCCAGGATGCCATTGGCCCTCTTGGCCACCTGGGAGCACTGCTGGCTCTTGTTCAGTCAGCAGTCAATCAGCACCCCCTAAATCCCTTTCAGCTGGGCAGCTCTCAAGCCACTGTTCCCCAAGTTTGTAGCACTGCCTGGGGTTTCTCTTACCTATGTGCAGGATGTGGCACTTTGCCTTGTACCTCATGCAGTTGATCTCAGCCCAGTGATCCAGCCTGTCCAGATCCCTCTGAAGAGCCTTGCTATCATCCAGCAGATCAACACTCCCACCAAAGTTGGTGTCGCCTGCAAACTTATTGGGATTCTTGCTGTTTGACATTTTTTTCGATGGTTTGAACTTACTCATTTAAATCATCGATAAAGGTGTTAACGGGGCCAGCCCCAGTACTGAGCCCTGTGGAACACTACTGGTGACTGGCTGATCATTGGATTCAGTTCCATTCACCACCACTCTCTGGGCCCGGCCAGCCAGACAGTTTTTCATGCAACAAAGGGTGCACCCATCTAAGCATGAGCAGCCAGTTGCTGCATAAGAATGCTGTGGGAGACAGTTGTCAGACTGTTTACCGAAGTCTGGACGGACACCATCCACAGCCTTTCCCTCACGTCATACTCTTTACCTAACGTAGAAAGTTACCGTATCTCATAACCTTAAATCTCTACCTGTTCCTGACTACATCAGCAGGTGCACTGCAGAAAAAAAAAATGTCTTACAATGCCTCCTTCCTCTTGCTGGAAAAAATTGTCCTAAACCAGCCTCCAAAATTTACTTCTCTTTGAAACTCGAAAACAAAACCCTAAATACATGTTATATTTTAAATTTTTCTCTTTATATGAGCAAAAATGGAAGTCCAAATTTTGAAAAAATATCTTTCTCTGCCCAAAGCAGGTGTCTCAGAATCCTTTTCAAATAGATTTTTCTTTTTTTATTAGTTTTATATTTAAAAGATTAAAATTAAAATATTCATAATCTATGCTTCCTGAATTGGATCAGTTTCTGGCCATTGTCTATACAGGACCTATAAGGACCTAAATACGTACAGACAAATTCAAGCTTGTTCCATCTGATTAATCGTGTCTGGCCATCTTATGTCACTCCAAGATGCAAATGATACTGGAAATTCTCACCAATTTAGCTCATCTTTTGCTGCAACTTTTAAGACAAACTGTCCCAGTTTTGATATAGTCCCCAAACTATGTGTAGTTTGTTGTAGTTCCAGTACAGCCTTCAGTCTTCAGTGCCATCTGTGCTATGACTTACCAGTCTGGTTTGTGCTTTCAGCCTGTCAGTCTAAGAGGAGAGGAGAGGTAGTGCGTAAAAGCCTTAGATATAATTAACTTGTTGAGTATCAAAGCCTGGAAGGCTAGTGGAGACTGTGCTAGTACATTTGACTTTCTTTCAAGATAGTGGTATCTTCTTTAGAGAAATATTGATGATTACACAGAATTTTCATTAACATTTGCTGTCTCTGTGAGGCCCTTGGTCAGAGACGGGACAGTGGCAAAGTAGCAGAAGTATCCAGATTTCAGTGCTATGTTGTCAGACTAGAGGTATTTACCATTATGGCAAGTCTGGAACAGGACTGCTATTTCTTTAGTGCAGCTAGGAATGACATTATCATACATACTAAAGTAAGTTATTTTCCCTCAAAATGACCTGGTGTGAATATAATATTGGAAAATGTCCATATTTTAATAGCAATAATATTTAGCGGCACAATGAATGAGCAAAAAACCATATGGGAGATGGCAAAATGGACAGAACAAATATGCCAGGTATTGAACTTGTCTCTAAAAGTAGCAATAAGATCACTAATTATTTGAGATATTTAAAGGTACACAGGCTGAGGATGGTCTCGTGTCAGGAAGGAAACAATTTAGCATTTGGCAGAGAGGCAAGATAAAAGTGCTAACAGATCAATTTTATTTTTTAGTTTTAAGATTGGATATGAGTATTCTCCAAGACACAGACAAATATACAACATTCAAAAATACATTTAAAAAAACAAAAACCCCTGAGGAAAGCAAAGCACTAACTTCAGCAGTGTTGCATTAAGTGTATAGGTATTTAGCAGAAAATAACTCCCCTTGAATTCCAGCTGATTCTCTAAGACAAGAGAGGCTGGGTGTGGCTGAGCTTAATTTTTGATTATAGCCACTTTAGCACTACAAGTCTGGCTGAGTTCAAACCAACCCAGTACTGTGGGCCTCTTTGTATTCAATGAGGACTTACATGATTCAGATTAACAAACAGTAGACTTTATTGAAGCAACAGAAAAGCAGGTTCAGGATTGCCCATGGAAAATGCACTAACTGCAGAGTATTAGTATGTGTTAGTATGTATCGTAACAGAAAGTATAAGAGGGATCTAGTAACAAGATAGATAGAGAGACAGATACATACATACATACATATGTACATATGGGTGTATTTAAATATATTTAAAAATTAATATTCTCAAGTGTGTTCCAATCCAACACAGTTAGAGTGCAAAGCTCACCTAAAGGCAACCCTTAAGGAAAGGAGGAGAGGCACAGTCCACTGACTGTTCACAGGAGGGCAGAGGTGTTCTCCTCCAACTTTTTCTGAAGCCCCTCTTTTATGCTATAAATATTGGCTGGTCGCAAGGAATGGGAACAATCCCATGTTGGTGGGGCTTGGTGACTTTGGTCATACATGCACTACACGTCCCATGTTCTCCTTCATTTGATCCCAACAGGTGTGTAATTTAATATGTTAATGGGGCTTAATGAAAGACTCACCCAGAATTTGTAGTTGACAAAAGAGGTAGAATAAACACTTTGGTCCTTCTCCTAGTACTGAGAAAGCAGTAAAGTCTCTCTGACCTTCATCAGCCGGTCTTTGTACACATCTTACCTCCTTAATGAAGCAGATTTTTAATGAGGCTTGTTTTTCACAATGAAGGGAGTGTGGCTGTTGGCTGGTACAGGGGCTCAGTGTTCTTCTGGGCCTCACTGGAACATCAGGGTGTGAGACCTCTGCTGCTTCAGACATTTTTCAGTTGTTAGGCCTTGCTTGGGCCAAATGCAAGATAAGCAAGGGGCTCAGTTCATGTTTTTCTCAACCAGCCCCATCAATACTTTGCTTTCTTAAAACAGCGCTGTACAATTCTGATCGTTTACCGGAAGGGGTAATGTCACACGTGGACACAAGGAAAGACACTTAGACTCACGTCAGGACCTCAGCCAGGCGAAAGGGCCAAAAAGGGCCTGGCCTCTTTATTCGGACAGTTATATATCTTCTTAACAATCACCGTGGATTGGAGGGTGAAATTACCACCCCTCAATCACACTGGTCAAAGGAAATATCCATCAAACATCTCCACCCAGGAGAAAGAATGAAAAACAATAAGGACAGTTAGAAAAACATAGCTGTGTTTACAGAAAATGCGTGAGAACGTCTATCACAGAATTAAAAATATCTAAGAACTGCAGAAATCAGGGTGACAGGTTAATATTTTGAAACGGTAGAACCAAACATAAACATATATGATGTTACTATTTTGCTTTAGATGGCTTTTTAGATGTAGTAAAGTCGCTTTTGGAGAAAAACCCAAAGATTCATCTACTGTAATGTGAACATCTAAGATAAGAGAAACTGCTTTTAAAAACTTTTTCTTCAGAGAGTCTAAAAACTTTGACATAGTTTCACTGTATATGTCTGAAATTAAATGGGAGATGAAACCTTCCAACAATGAATATAAAATTTTTTGAGACATTTATATGTGAAGATAGATATAAGCCAGTTTATAATAATTGATAAATTTTGTAGCTTCCATTACTTTTTCTACAAGTACAACTCTTGTGTTTTTCCTTTAAGAGTCACTGACTTTGGTCTGGTTCACATAAGGGTGAGAGAACAGATTGGACTGGAATTGTCCTTGCCATCACAAGGTTGAAACCTACCAAGTCAGGCCCCCAGGTGTTTTAGTTTCCAAAAGTCCAAGTGGAGAAGAATCCCATCTTGCATTCTGTCTGGTGGTTAGAGACTGAGGAGCAGAAAGATTTTTCTGAAATTCTCACTTACTGAGAATTATGGGCAATGCAGTTCTTTCTTTCATGAATTCTGCAGTCAAGAGATTTTTATCCAGAGGTGTAACTTTCCTCCTCTGCTAGGCATGAACTTTCAGAAACAAACTCCACAGGGAAGACAGGCATTTCTTCAGACATAGTGCTGTCACTGGTCTCCTATAAGATTATATCTGGTATTTATTGACTTGGTTTCACTCGATGTGTAAAAACTGTGCAAACCTCACAAAACTCAAAAATAATCCCATATAATAGACATTTTCTCTACACAAATCAGACGTTCCTTGTTTGAGCTATCTGGATCTCTTTCCTGAGAACTGATCTGTTTTCTAGATAGGCAGCCTCTATTTAAGATTGTTGCCTTGCTGGAATTGGGTCTTTAGAACTCCATAATGTGATATCAAAATAGAGTGGGATAAGTGTGGCCATATTCACAATTTTTTTTTATTTATCCTTTTATCCTTTTATTCACAAGCCCCTTTACACTAAATAACTAAACAATAAAATGAAAATATTTTTCACTTTCTTCCCTAAGGTTCTGTGAAATTGAGCTTTGTTTTATATAATACAGATGTTCAAGTACTCCTCCCAATTTTACACAGCTGATTTTCAAAATCCTCAACATAATAAAAACTTGGTTATCAGCTTCTGGATCTGGAATAAGAGATGAAAATGTTGGGGTGTTTCAGTATTTTTCAGCATTTACATTCTTGACACATCTTACCATTCAATGGAAATTCAACAATAATTTCATGATCCCCATGCTTTTGAAATAGAATATACTTATTCAAGATTTGATCCTGTACATTTGGAGAGCATTTATCTTATCCGAATCTGAAGAGGTTAGATTTGCTGTGAAGACTGAATAATTCATCTATTTCATGGATCATTGAAAACCAATTAAGTTGATTATTCAGATTATTTTAGAAAACTTTCAACTTTTTTCCTTAATACTTCACACACTAAAAAGTTGTAAACACTTAGCTATCATCAAGAAATGGACATGTGGCATTATTTGAAGGGAAAAACTTGAAAAGGTTCCCATAAAGATTTTTTTTAAACCAATTAATATTCTATATAATTTTTAAACTGCAAAAATATGAAGGACTAGGGATGAAAGAGTTGTTTGGCATGAAAAGATAGAAGAAAATAATATTGGAGAATATGCAACGAAAAATAATGTTATTAGCAGATGAGGTTTTTTTTTTCCCTGAATATCACCATTAAAGCAATCTGTTGTTTTTTTAGAAAAAACATGTACAGATGGAAGAAGTCACATGGAACATCTACTTTCTAAGTGCCCACTAAAAAAATAACAAGGCTGTACCATGAAAATAAGTCACTAAAATTCCAAAATAGTAGTTAGAAGATAAAAGGGCTAATGAGGAATAGACAACTACGTGAAAATTCAAGGATACAAAACTGTTCCTAAGAAAAACACATACTATCCTGTGTATTTCACTGAGTATGAAAGCACTACCATATAGTACCACGTAACTGCAGTACAAGAAAAACAGAAGAATTAAATCAAGGGCAACTTTCTGAAGTTGGAGATACCATGCCTTGACTCTACACCACCACAATGCAGGGCATGTGAGAGGTTTTGGGGTCTAAATGGGTCTCATTTGGATCTAAAGTCAACTCTTCTTCTTTACCTGTGCTTGATCCCCAAGTACCTCCATCTGCTCTTTCTAGATTTCAGTCCTCACTCAGGGTTGTCATTAACGCTATTTCAGTCTGTGCTTTCACCTCTCAGTGTGCTCAATCATTTGTGACTCATCATCACTGCCAGGTCCATGAAGCCTGTTGATCATCTCTTGTGATAGAGTCTCAGCAGCAGTAGGTTTTCTTCTGCTCTAAGCATCTAAGCAATTTCTGAATATCAGCCTTCTGCCCTTCTTGACATGCAGTCATAAACAGCCAACACAAATAGGTACAGTGATCACCTGTTTTTCTCATACTATTCCTCTGTTATTTTAGAAGACATCATCCACACTGACACCATATTGAACCTCTCTGATTTTCATCCCAAGGAAGAGAACTGTGGATTTTTTACAGCCAATTCTTTTCAAGGTTTGTATGTACATTAGTTCAAGGACAGCTCTTGAGCATAATGTACTAAAAAGACGTACTAAAGTAAATGCATGTTCTGGTCCTAAAATCCAAGGGAACACGTCCAAGGGGTGAAACAGGTAGTGTTTAGGTGGTATGGCCCCATGTCTAAACAGGAGTGAAGAACTGGGATTGGTGTCTTTGAAATATTTGTAGGAACTGGCTCGTCTTTTTTCTTCCTTGTAGCAGACCTCAGTGCCTCCTCCCTCTATTCCTTGTTCTGTTTAATCTTTAAAATAACCTTTTTCACCTGGTCTGAGACTTCTCATTTGCTTCCTCTCTGTTGTCTATGCTTGTCTTTGAGATGAATTAGGATCCCTTGATTTAAAAGAAAGCCAATGTATTTTCTTGGCAACATTCCCTCTTCTCTAGTTCCAGCAGACTTTAATTGAACCTGATGCATTTCTATGAAGTTATTTAACTCAACCAGTATGAACTATTTGACAGAGAAAAAAATGCCTTCTAGAAGATAGCCCACCAGAAGCTGACAGCATATTGGGGCAAGGTCTTACTTCTCACAAAACAAGTCAGGAAGTAACTATATTTTCTCTTAGAACCGATGATATTCAGGATGCATGGTGCTGACTCCAGATCTTGATTTCCAGGAGTACAGATAAGGGGCATTATGTTATGAAGTGTTTCCATTCTCTCAATGCAGTGGCATGAAATTCAGCAAGAATGCGTGGAAGGTCTGTTGCAAATAAAAACAGAAAAATCTGGCTAGATTATATGCTTCCAAAAATGTCTCAGCAGAGACTCACTGAACTGCAACAAAAAATGCCCTGAGGCTCTGTCTCATTGAACATAATCTATTCTAGGATTACAGGAACTCTTTTTGTATTAATCATTAAGAGATGAAGGTCTCTGCAGGAGCCAGGACACTAATATAGAAAGTAAGACTAGGATTGAGGGACAAAAAGGGTCCCTGATCCATTTCTGATACATGGTGAATAATATATCATTATGATATCAATATATATTTAGAAAAACAGAGTTAGAAAAAGGGGTCACATCTGGCAAAGGTAATAGGACAGAAAAGCCACAGGAAAGAATTGGAGGGTGAGGTCATGGAGATAATGCAGTGAAATTTGAGAGGTAGCTTTCTGGTTGGATAGCTTCTGTATCAATTCTGGGGGAACTTTTTCTCATCCAAGTTCAAGACAAGTGTTCTTTTGCATTAGTCTTTTTTTTTTTTTCTATTCAGAATACCATTGCATTCTTGATTCATGTCATCCAATTCTTTTTCCATTATGTCTGCACAAATATCATCAACTTTGTGAGTTGTTTACATTTTTGTACTTCTTGACATTTTTCTTTTACTATATTTATGCTGCTTTTCATAATTTAATTAATTTGATCTTTCTCATGATCTTCAGTCCTAAATAATTTCATTAAGAAACTGTCCTCCAAATTAATCTTAAATTGAGCTAATAATCTTCTTTCAAATCCATTTTAAGATGAGCTGTATAACTTGTTATTATAATTAAGCTTTTATCCATAGCTGTTCTGAAGTTTTATTTCAAGACCTGTTGCACATGGGGAAGTAGTATCTTTCATCAGGCTGAAATAGCAACTAAAATTCAATTTAACTGTAAAAATACCAACCTTAAACACATCCTTCAACTTTCGCTTCTGAAATTTCTCACCCATTTTAAAGATTTCTGAGACACCAGCAATAACCTAAAAAAAAAAAAAAAATCTTTCTTCAAGGCTACTTGAATTTTCTGGTTTGTACTTCATGGCTACACATGGCACAACTGTCACTTAAAGAAAAAAGCAGAATAGGAACTCTAGGGATCAGTTACCTAATAAAAATCCTGCAATTGTATTCTTTCCAGGCTACATTTATTCGTTCTGCCCCGAGAAACTCTGTTTTCCTGTTTACTAGAGGGACTGGTATGCTTTAAGTATTCTGTTTCTGAGAGCATTGATCCCAGAAAGATTTTCCTGTTCATGAATGTTGTCAGATATGTAGAATATAAAATGTTTACATGTTTTACAGAAAATGTTTATGAAGGTGTTGCCTCCTGGGGATTTTAGGCAGCTGCTTGTGTGAGGGCGTTTTGGTGTTTCTTTAGATTTCTAAAGGGTACTAACTCTTTGAAAAATGATATGTCTCTTTTTTTTTTTAGTAGTAGTAATTATCACTAGCTTTTCTCTCAATAATTTTATATCCTTTTACCCTTAAGAGTGTACATCCATATCAAAAAATTCCTTGGATACAGAGAAATACATGCTTTTGGAAATGGGCTTTAAATTTCTAGCACCTGAAATGTCTTTTGAAGGAAATGTCATTTGAAGAATGGGACAGTTAAACTGCAGGAGGAATGAGCTGAGGTTTTAAAGGAAAAATCTGATTACTTATCAGGGAATTATGCAATACTAGGGAGGCATACAAATAATAACATTTCAGATATCATCATTATAACAGAGAACAAAATAAAAGCAAACACCAATAAAATAAATAAGCAGTGTCCCAATTGTGCCAGTATTACCCCTTCCTATTGAAAAACCTTCTAAACTATGGGAGCGCTGGGACTAAAAATGGTTGCTGTTTCTAGAGTGACTAGCAAATTATGCTATTTTGTTAGAAAATCTATTTCTGATACATGATGATTATCATGTATTATGATATCAATAAATAGCTTTACCACGTATAATCTACTCATTAAGAATACATTTTGTCAGAGAAGTGGAATTTAAAATAGAGCTAAATAATGTTAAAATATCTTAGACTCAGTAAAAGGTTTATACAGTCAAATTTGTATTTATACAAGTCAGTCTGTAAGAGAGCACAAAATAGTATGGTATTGACTTCTCTGACAGGAAGTGAAAGTTTTGTGACAAAAATGACTGCATGATTAGACCTTTTTCTTAACAAGGGCCAAAGCAAACTACAAAAAAAATTAAGTTTATAAAGATAAAAATTAAAAGGGACTTGAGCATTACTACTTAAATAAATATCCAATACATTTGAGAAGGTAACACTTTAAAATGAGGAAAAGATGTATTTATTCTATATTACAAAACCAGTTTGTAGAACTCTGCTTGCTTTTAGATGTCATTCAGGAAGTCACTTGGCATAAATTTACAAGGAACTAGACCTCCATCAACTTTCTAGACATGAGGGATCAGATAGTCATCAGCTGTCTAGACACAAGAGTTTTTCTATAGGGAAGGAGGAATTTGGGAGGAGGGTTGTTTAGTTACCTTGGGAGGGTGAGGATAGTGTTGGGCTTGGGACTTTTTTGTTTTTTTCTTAGCATAGAAAACACCTAACCATTATCATTTAGGACAGTTAAGAAATTCCTGTGCCATACTTTGGAGCAGTAGGCAAGAACTGACCAGTTAGATCCATCCCAAAATCTTGCAAGTGTACATTTTACTGCAAGACAATTCATAGATGGGATCCCAACAGTTATGTAGGCTAAGCTCAAAATCTTGGTTTTGAGCAAAGAAACAATCTCTGCATCTATGTAAAGGTGCAGATTTACTTTTACTGTAATTGAAATAGTCTAATTCAAGAATCATTATTAGTTTATATATAATTGCTATTAAAAAACCACAATGCAGTTAAAATTCTTATACATAAATTTAGTCTCTACATCTTTTGCTGATGTTCTTGCTTTTTGTGCTAAAACTGGTGGTTTCATCTGGCTGGTGGTGGGAAGTATTGCAGTGAAAGTTCTCCCAAAACTCAAGGCAAGATGGAAAAGGAGACAGTACTACAGATTGTACAGTGCCACAGGCGATGTGGGGAAATCTTACAAAACTCAGCACGTCATGTAGTTGTGAATGGGAGGTTTAAATGTGACTGCTACTGTCATAACATCATTTGTGAATACCCTTCTGTGCACAAATCCAAGTGGACATATTAACGAAAATAAACTCAGAATTAAATAAAAACAAAGAGTTTACTGGAACAAATGCCAAATGAAGAAGCATTCATAGGAAAAATCATATCTTGCAAACATCACTTACACAGGCAGGCTAATGGACAATAGGCTTCCATGGCAGAATATTTTGCTTTGCCACATGAATAGATTAAAGCTTTCATGTTCAAGAAATCTGTGTTAGAAATCTGTTTAATCTGTGTTAGAGAATTGTTATTTGATTCTTTCTTTCCTTTGTTTTGTTTTGGTTTTTTCTGTCCTAGATAAAGTCATGAGCCTTGTCATCATGAGGTAAATGGTACTCTTTGAAAAAAATAATAGGTCTTGGCAGTCTGTTGATCATAAGAAAATGATGCCGTGCCTTTGAGAGTTATGAAAGGTTTTCCAAATAGCGACTGCAAGCCAGCATTGTGTTAGGATCTTTGTGGTTCTAGTTACACTGTCCCCTCAAAGTCTCATTAACATAACTAAAACTACAGTTCATTCAGTTCTTCTCAAGTTTTTTCAAAGGGGCTTATTATGTGCCTTTCGCCTTGGAGCGCTAATTCACCCATTCGGTTCATCAGAGCTGCAACACTAAGCAGGACCACAATTACATACCACCACAAATTGCTTAAGAACTTCTAGAAAAGAGAATGCCCTTTGAATTTGTTTAAAATAACATGGATTGATCACTGTCTCAGAGAATTTCTCAAATATTTATGACAAGTTTTTTTTCTATTACTAAAATATAAATAATAAATTCATTAAGACATACAGTGGTTTACTTGCAGGCATGTGGATAATAATCAGATACAGTGTCTTGCTTTGCTACTGTTAATTTTTTGGTTCAAAGCTGTACAAAGTAACCTGAAACAACATATTGGGTCTCATAATTAAACATCCTCATGCCAATTGTGTGTGTTAGATAACAGCTTTATACTTAGAAGAGTGCCTTTTACTCATAAAAGCCTCTGTTGCCCTTTTGACTAATATGAATCACTTCCTTGATATCAGTAGAATTTTATCAACAGGGATCAATTCATTCATGAAGGATTGTGCTTTACTTATGTCCTCAAAGCTGTGCTCAGGTGCCCCTCAAGGGATGCCCAGCCCTTTAACTCCCAGCACAGTAGGAATATGTGTGGTGCGAAATCTCAGAGAACCGAAGACAAATCTTGAATGCCAAGCTGACCACAAGCTGTTCGGGTGTTGGGGGACTACTCAGCTTTGCTGTGAAGCTTAGTTTCCCCAAACCCAGGCTGGTGTGGAATTACAAGCTCAATACAGTGTCTGCATGAATTCATTCGTGCCCCTTGGGGTCAGAGCTGAGCATCTTCTACACCTTTTATTTAGCAAAATGAATATACATATTGGGGTTTGTAGATGTACTTGAGTTACAATGGATAAACTAAAAAGGAAGGAAGGAAGGAAGGAGGGAAGGAAGGAAGGAAGGAAGGAAGGAAGGAAGGAAGGAAGGAAAGAAGGAGGAAGGAAGGAAAGACGGACCTGTACTGTATTCTTTTCAGCTCAGAGGAAGGACCACACTTTTGCTACAGTGTTTCTCTTAGAGTTTAGTTTTTCTCTAATGTATTTATTCCCACTGTTTACCGATTTTAGGTATATAATGCTTTGCCTTTTTATGATAGAAGTTTGCTAAATTACATACAATAAGTGTTTTTACCCATTCAGATTTGTTTCCAAAGTTGTTTTGTTGTTAGTGTGTTTTTAATTTTCTGTTTCTTCTGTTTATATCTAGGCATGTTGCCTTAAAACTGATAAGTAGCAAATATTTCATTTTTTTAAGGTTCTTGCAAAATACTTTGTATAATAGCCTAAAGTTAATATAATTTTCTCAAAAACTTATTTTTAAAATGTGTCAAGTTTGATAATAATTCTCAAATGCTTCTTGTGGTTTTTTAAATGCTTTTTCTTTTCTTTCTTTCCTTTCTAGTGTCTTTAGTATTTCGTTTTTGAAAATGGCCACTTGGGATAGACTATGTTGTTGGGTTTCCTTTTGAAGTTTTACAGAAATACTATGGACAAGGTCTATAACTCCAGGGGAATATCACCACCACCTTCAGAATCCTGATCTCTACATATGCTTTAACATCTGGTTTCTGGGTTTTGCATGGAATTTGTGTATTGCAGCTACAAAGACTACAAAGGCACCAACCAAGATCCCAATCTAGGCAATCAGTACAACAAGGACTCTAGGACATAACATAGCTTGTTTTTAATTTAGATCAGTTTATGCCTACTCTTTAAAGAAATTGAAACCACCCTCCATTGTTCTGTTTCTAAAAAGAAGGAAGGTTAAAGCTGTTAAAAAAAAAGCTTCCTTCTGCACAGTATTTACTGATCAGACATGTGAAATTCTCAAGCTAAACTCTTATCTCAGAAACTCTTGTCCTAGAACTTTTGGTAATGAAAGTGCTAGAATTCTCTGCCAGTTCTCCTTCCTCCTGTGTGCCCACTTTTTATTCATAAGCCATAGTTGGGATATAATACCTTTATTTCAGTTTTAAAATAGGTATTTCATTAGAAAGAGAGATCTGATAATAAGTGTATTGTATGTTTGTACATGTTCTCTAGACATAAAACAGAAGTCATAAAACCAAAATAATAAGCAAAACAAAAATACCCACAAACAAGAACAAAACTCAAAATCCATATTTCAGTGGAAGATTTAGAAAATACTTTTCTACTGCATTGGTCTATCAAGTAATGTATTTTGTACAATTTTGTACAATTACTTGTACCTCTAAAAGAGACTTCAGCATTTGATAATGTATTTCTTGCCATCTTTGGCACAGCTAGAAATCAAAAAATGAATGCCAGTCATTTAAGTTTCTGTTTCTTTTTTTTTTGTTGTGGTTTCTTTCCCCAGGGGAGTTCTGTTTAATATCTGCCTCAATAAGCCTAACTGACCTGGTTTTATTTACAATTCTAAATTACACTGGACTAAAGTGGACAAGCAATTTAAGTGGTTAGAATAAATACTGCACACTTTACAATGTGTGTTACAGCAAGCGAACAATTTAAGTGTTAACATACCTCAACTTCTAGTCCAAGTTTTGTTTTTCTCTGTTGTCAGGAAATCCTAATGAAGGAGCAGTAGAAAAAGTCTTTGCCTAGGAATTTGTAGTGCAGACAAGACAATGCACAGAACTCCCCTCTATCTGAACCAAGTAATTTATTACTGTGGTGCCAAGAAAGGCTAAAGAAATCACACTGGCTGGGGATGCTTTCCATTATTTGTTCTTTCTATCAGACATCTTCTATTAGATTTAATAGAATCTTCTCCAAGAGCAATTTACCAACCAGAAAATTGTGGTACAATTTAGTAAGTGTTGCTCTTCCTCAGTTAATTCATTTTGTAACCTTTTTTATGCATTATTTTAAAGGTCTTAATCACATTTGCATGAATCCTAGAAGGGTGAATAAGAGAAATTGAAAATTTTCCCTTTGTTCCTGTCTTTCAGTGAAGCCAAATCACTAGCAAGATAGAACTCTGTGTAAAAAGTACCATTTAACACTGGTGTGGTTTTTTTATTCGATGATTAATGTTTCTCTGTATTTTTCCAGCTGGCTTTTACACCAACACACAGAATCTGTAACTACCCCACATGTCAAAATGTCCCCATACAACAAAGAATCACCCACCCTGCCACAGGGGTTCATGATGAAATAGGGTTGACTATTTCAGAGCCCTTGTATGGCTCGTTTCATTCACCATCTCTCAAGTGGTAACCAGCCTGTCAGAAGCATCTTGAAAACTATTTTTCTATATGTCTCTTACTCAAAAAGAAGTTTTCAAATAGCAAGGGGAAATGAATTTAAAGAAGCACTGATAATATTAATTTACCTACCCCAAGGGAGGTTTGTCATGAAGTGTCTTTAGCTGTCTCCCTAGTGTCAGGCATGGTGATCCTCCTCTCAACCCCCTGGGGATTCAGTGGTCTAAGAGACGATGAGATGTGGTAAAGAATGAAGGGCTGTCCTTGCCAATTTGCAAGTCAGAATTAATATAATCCTACTTTCCCTTTTCTGTGAAGAAAGAGCAGAAGGCTGGCAGTAAGAAGGTAAAGTCCTGATGGCATCACCCTCTTGTCTTCCTGTAAAATGTCAAGCATGTGTTCTAGTATGTGCAGCTACCTAAATTATTGAATTGAATTGAAAATGTAGGGAAAAAATGAACTTCCTCAACCTCTCTATTTACTTGTCACTTTATTTCATATCTTTAATTGGTTTAAAGGAATTGATGATTTGATTACAGGAGTTTGTGATTCAGCAGTTTTATAAAGCTGGAAGAAATAAATAATTAGCTTTGAAGAGCAGGTAATTCTAAATGCAAGAGCAAGATGTCCATGTAACCTCTCTCCATGCACTCATGACTATTGCAAAGAACTTGCTAACTTGCCAGCAGGCTTGAAGCCCTCCCTTTTGTTGTTCGTAAGTGTGAAGGGACAAGAGAGTATATTTGGACTGGAAATAATTTCAAAAAGTTCCATTATACACATTGTCCTCTGCACTCTGGTTGTCTGCCCAAAGAATCTGTAGATCAGTTAATCCAGTTCAGAGCTGGATTAATTCTAAACACTGAACACAATACTCCTCTGTAACTAAAAAGATCATTTTTGATCCAACAGTCAAGGAAAATGCTCCATGGCAATGGAGATGCTCATTATAGGGAAATGTTCCTGCCTTGTTTGTTGGCTGAAATGTGGTACATGGAAATCAAACCGTATACAATCAGGCCATGTACTTGTTAAATTATTAATTTTCATTACACAAGTTTGATCTCATAATTTCTACTGCTGGGGTTTTTTAATTAGTAAATACATCTACAATAGCACTATCTGCAGCAATATAATTTTTAAAGGCAAGGTTTTTGCTTTTCAAATGTCCTCTACATATTCTGACTGTACAAGGAGAGGATGAAAGTATCTTGAAAGAGATGAGCAGCTGTAATATGATTCCACTTGTTTTCAGTAGTACTTTCAAAACCACTGTAATAGCACCTGTCAGTATAACTGGGTTCTGTCAAGTAGTATAAATTTTAAGGCTACTGCATTCATAGATTTTTTTGTTGTTTTAGTTTGTTTGTTTGGGTGGTTGGGGTTTTTTTGTATATGTGCTTTATTTATCAAGAATTATCAAATATTACATCTAAACTAGTGGGGAACCAATAAAGGCCTCATATAAATTTAATATATTTAATATATTTATTTATATACCAAAGCTGCCATATATAAATAATTAGAAATATTTTTTCCTTTTCTTTTTTTTTTTAACTGCTGAAGATGCTAATAAAAACAAAGCAGAACTTCTACTGAAGTGGTTTTGCAGCTATAATAAAATATAGTCTGGGAAATCAGAATGCAGCAGCATTTTGGGGTTGTTTATCTGGAAATGAGGCATCTAGAAATATTAAGTAGTGCTTTTCTTTTAGGCAAAGGGCAAGGACTAATTTGCATTCTTCTATGGCTCTTCCTATGAGCAGATCAACAAAGCAGTGTTGGCTTGAGTCCTGACGATTCTGGCTGATGGCCTCACTTCCCTGGCTGCCTGGTGTGTGACTCATGCATTTGCAAAGTGTATGAGGGATAAAGGGATTCATCCTGCACCCATTGACTTCAGTGGGACAGTATCAAACACAAAGACCCATTGAAACTCAATGGGACTTAGAATCCTAAGTAGGGCTGTACAAGAAACTGATTCTTTGGTTGTGCCACTGGATTTTTAAATTAGGAATAAAAGAGGAAAAAGTAGGATGATTAGAAACATATCTGTGCTAATTTTCACAGAAATGTAAGAGGTTAAACAAAGCTTTGCATTTGCCATGGGTACAATTCTCACTGTATAGAGGAAAAGAAAACCACTATTTTTTAGTTATTTAAAAAATTTCAAACAGAAAAATGTTTAAAAAACGATAAGCATTTCACTTTGAAAATGTCAATATGAAACCCTTAATTAAAATATATTTTTTCACTGATTATGTTGATTGTTTCAGTTTCTCCAGAGTTAATTTTTAAAATAAATAGTTTACAGAAGAGCGTATTATGAACTCTTCATACTAATTTACATTATCAAATTGGGATGTACAGATTTGTTTCCTTACTGGAACTACCTGGCTTTGAGGCAAGGGTTTGTCTCTCTTTGACTGTAGTCCCTTACCTCAGAGATTCCTATTCTTATCACTAGCTGACTTCCAAAGATGCTACTGAATCATCCCACCTTTTAAAAAGAAGTATGCACAGATTTTATCTTAGCTAATACCTCAGGCTGTAAACTCTGCTCATTCAGGATCCTTCTCAGATAAAACTGATCAGCCTATGCAACAAACAAGGTGGAAGAACCCAGGAGAAGAGAGACACAGTGACTTTTATTCTAGCTGGATTTTAAAAAGAAATTTTTTTGTGAGTCAGACACATTGAACAGACATTTCAAAGATGTTTAGTTAAATATTCCTATGGATTACAGTGGGATGTACCTACATGAATTCACAGTCTTGTCTTCAGGTAGCAGAAGTGTGCACAGCTCTGTAATTTAAATGCCTTTAACATTGGACTCTAGTTGAACTAAGTATTTTGTTCTAGCTTAAGATTCTCTCACTCCCCTTATCCTTGTATAGGAAAACATCAGGGCTTGCAACTGTTCACCAGACTGGATGGGTGAATTTACAGAAGTAAAGGCTTTTTATGACTTAAAGTCACCTCTGCCACTTTTTGCTTGGTAACTGCATTCATACATTACTCCTTTGTAAGATGTAAGAACAGTGAGTTGGTATCTGGATGCCTAGGACCTTATCACAATCTCCTTGTAAAATTAAAATCAGTCAACTACGAAGTAAAAACTCTAAAAGAAGACAAAACACTGTCTGTCATTTGTTATCCAGATTTAGGTTAGGCATTTGACAAGGTGTTTCCCAAGGGATATAAAAATGATACTGATAAATTTATGAACTGACTTTGAACATCATTATAGAGATTGTCCCTTTTCAAGCCAAGACTCTGATAAATAGCTCTGATTTCAGAGTGTATCAGATGAAGAGATAAAGTGTTAAGGGACCTGTGACATATTACTTGTTTTAGAAAAAGCTTTAATAAAAACAAGCATAAAATACATTATTTAACTCCTTCTCATAACCAATTTCAGAACAGTGCAAGAACAATTAGCAAAAAGAAAAAAAAATTCTTCCATACTCTAACCTTCATATGAAATTTTGAAAAGTTAAAGACCACTTACTACATATGAATTTCTACATAATGGCAAATTAACTACTCACATAATTAAGTAATCTGCTCAAAGTTCTCATTCTGATTTTTGAAGTGCTTATAAAATTAAATTGCTCAAATCCAGGAAAGAAATTAATAGATGTAAAATGTTAATTAGACGAAGACAAAGAATTAAAGGAGGAGTAATGGGAAATAGGGATTAAACACGAATAAATAAATATTTCAGTTGGGAATTAAAAGAAATAGACAATAAAAAAGAGAAATTAAATAGCAATGAACTAGCAATATATAAAGTTATTGTCCCCAAGTTTAAAATATAAGATCTCACTTATTTTAAGGTATGTTGCTGAGATAGCACTTTAGCTTCCCATTTACTATAAGATGTTGGAAATATTGGTTGTGGTCTGATCTGCTAGGAGTGTGGCTCCATATCATCAGAGACACCAGGGATGACACTCAGAGCCGGGCTTTTGGAGCATAAATTTACAGGTAAAATGGCTCTGTAAATGTTATAATCAAAGGATTATGCAATACTATCAGTAAAGGCTAAAAAAGCTCCTCAGCTGACCAGTGAGCTTTTTTAGGATGAATACACTGGTTCTGTAAATTCAGATGACTATGGCTTTGACAATAGCCTAGACACACATTTTACAGTATACTGTGGAGCCTGATATTACAAGCATCTACATTCATGTATCTGAATCTGAAGGAGAATTTCCCTCCCTTTTGCCACTTGTTCTCAAAAGAGGTTTGCAGAACATACAGCACTGTCTAAAATAGACTTGCATAGCAGATGTCAGAAATATGGATTGGATTCTATTTCCCCAATATTCCTGCTTAATGCCTCTTGGTACTTACTATACCTCTGTTCCCATGAGGCTGGAGTATGTAGGACAAGGTATTGGAAACCTTCACACTTCCAGAATGAACATGTCACATGGTTGGGAAATACATTGTCTTTTTCTTGAAATCCCTTTTAGTAAGAGAAAAGGAAGTACAGCTGTTTGCTTGCTCCAGAGATGCACATAACTCAGCTTTCAAGGGCTCTTTATTGGGATATGGAGGAAACACATTCTGCTCTAGTGATGATTTTCACCATGTTTGACTTCAAGCTGTCCTTGTCATGTTTAACCAGCCCAGCTAATGCTGTTTCCATTTTCTCCTCTAAAGTTCACTTTCTTTGCCTCATGAAGGCTTTTCCGATTTTTTCACCTTGTCCTTATTCCAAATGGAGGTTTATGATCCACAATAGTCACAAGGCAATATGGAAGCTTAGATTGGTTTCTGAGTGGAAAAATATAAAATAAGAGGAACATATTTGGGGAAACAGGGAGATGAAGGAGAAGAAATCAGTTTAAGACAAGCACAAAAAGATTTTGCCAGGAAAGTACATTTTCAAATAATTTTGGTCTGGGAAAAATACATTCAAAAAGTCACAGCTCCATCCATCCCAAGGCTCCATTCCCTGAATTTATAAAAAGAAGTGCTTTAAAACAGTTTGTTATCATCCTTGCCTATAGTATATCTGAATGCTCATCTCAACCACACAGCATGTCTACGCATGTTGGTCAGAAGTTTCATTGAAAACATGGTGTTTGCCTGTGTTATCCTCTCAGCATTAATAGTCATGTTGCTCTTGACTCTCAGATGATGAATTCATTCTACCACCTGTCTGCTGGGGGATAAAAAATATTGCACAGAAATTAATGTTCCTGCAAGCATGAGTAGCCAAATGGAGTGGGAAGGGCTTGCTGGATTGGAAACAGGTTGGAAAGACTGGCAGTCCTTTCCATAAAAAGCTCATCAAATGCCTGATCATCATGAAAACAACAGCATATATGAATCATGACAAAATGGGAGACCTGATTTTGGACATATTTTGGAGATACATGACAGACTGATCCCTAAAATAAATGACATTTTGAAAAATTAATGTCTGCTAAATAGAATTTAGAAGTATAAATACATTAGAAGAAGTTGCATGGTTTCAACTGATGATTTCCCAGCAATATTACACAAAGATTAGAAACAAGAATGACTCATAACATGATTTATTATTAAATTAAAAACAGGCTGCTTTGTTAAGAAATTTACTATGAAAGTATATATTTAACAGGGGGGGAAAGCAACTAAAAAAATACAGCATTGTGGTGTTGTGTAAGTATGTTACATATCACTAAATCAATCCTGTATGAGCATTTATTATATTTTGATTCTTCTGCTGAAAAAAATACATTAAAATAACTTTTATTTACCCAGGAATAGTAGTAAAGCCCTACTGAATGCTCTTTATAAAGGGGAAATAGTGTAAACTACCAGATATCAGATTTTTGATATTTGTAAGACCTTTCTTTTTTTAATCAGAAACACTTTATGTTCACAATTGCTACATGTTGATTTCAAAATAGCAAACCAAAAAATAAAACTGTTGTTTTTTACTTCTTATCTTTCCATCACAACAACTGGAAAAAAATCATTCAGTCTGGGATGAGATGAGGAAGAAGATGAGGGGTCAGGTGTTTATCCATTTAATTCAGAACCCTTTAAAAATTTCAATTTTTGCAGTCCCAAAGACAATTTTTTTATAGAAAGAAATAACTTGAGTGATTTATATCTTTATTCAGCAGAACGTACTTTATTTGTTTCAGTGATGTTTTTTCTGTGTTCTTTACCCTGAGCAGCAGTAGGGGAGTTTATATTACATAAAGTTAGTAGCTTGCAATGTAAAGCGTCACAACTCTGCAGCAGAAACCCAGCACAAGTTTTGATTGCTTTTGCAGGAACACATTAATACTTTAACACAGACATCTCCAGAGAGATAGGTATTCATCGCCGTGTAAGGACAAATTATGAGAAACTGTGGTGACAAGTAAAATGGTAAATGTAATTATGTGCAAGGAAATGACAAAGCAAGACATCCTACTGATAAGATCTATTGTTAATCTTTGAATTCCCAAGGGAATGAGACTAAAGTCCCATTGATCAAGCCGCATGATATTCAATTTGACAATATGTTAGTAAATACTGTATGAGAAATAATGCAGGATGGATTTCCTAGGGGATCTAACAAGATTATTTTTGGTTTTATGTTTCACATATGGAACAGTCATTGCAAATTATTTGTCTAACAGAATAATAGAACTTTTCTCCTTACAATCTATGAAGCTTCCTTTCTTTTTAAAATTGTTCTTCCTCATGCAAAAGACAGAAACAGAAATTGCAAGTTTGACATTATCACTGAGAATTTTCCTTATCTTTGTGTTCCTTTTGCCTAACAATTTTTTTTTAATATAAAAAACAGAGGGAGAAACAACCAGAGTATTTTTACTTTCTTCAATAGCTGAAATGTAATTCCTTTCTTAATTTCTTTTGATTTGAAGAATACAATAAAAAGCAAGAGAGGAAAATCCTTTTAATTTTTTAATTTATTCATGACTTTTTAATAGTATCTTCTATGGCTGTATAGCTGAAGGATATTCTCTGAATATATATCAAAATTCTGAGGCTATTGCTACATAGTTCCACAGGAGCAAGGTCTGTGTCCAGTCTATTTAAATTCAAACCTTTAATTCAGATTATATGCAGTCTCTTGTATTACTGTAAAACAAAGATACAGATTGCATTTTCAAATCATGAAATCGATTTGTTTTAACCTTGGACAATATTTCAGAGAACAACAATATCATGAAAGGAAAAAATTTCTGAGATAAATGCATAAATGAGTTTATAATGTCTCTAAAACTCATCGAATGTTTCAGTTATGGGCCTGTAACATCAGTATACTCCAAAAGTGCTAATTGCTTTTTACATATTTTAAGTTTTCAGCAATACTGACAAGCTGAAGATTAGAGATCTGCTTGAGACTATTCAGGCATTATTTTCCTCAAAGTAAATCAACATCAGTTGTAGATATGGAAGTCTGATATGAAAAGGGTGGCTTAAGATATCCTTTAGAGAAGGATAAGGAGCTGAGAGGCATGAAGATGGAAAAGAAAATAGCAGTTTCATATTATCTGAAATGACTGCTTTCATCTATGGGTAAATGATGGCTTTAGGCTGTGAAGATTTTTTTGTCCTGTTCAAATATGAGGAATGATGGGTCACAGGATTAATAGCATTTGTCAGTTGAAGGCAGGAAGCTCTTGTTGCTGTTCTTATTATACCATCACAACTGATCTGCCCAGCTGTTATTGTCAGGGCCTTGCAACAATTTAGTATATTGCATTAATGTAACACTGCATGAGGCACGAAACTTGTAGTTGATGGTATTGCTATTTTTAATTATTTGAGGAGAAAAAAATAAATAAAATGCAGTAGATACAGAAATCCTTTTATTTGTTTCTTTCACAATTATCATAACTTTATTTAAGTCATTTAATTAGGACAATAGCTTCTTTGGGGATGAAAAATTTATACCATTTAAAAACATGGTATTCAGGTGAGATTGCATGGCTTTGATTCATTACTGGCCTTATTTCAAGATACAAGTTTTAATGGTCCAAGAATACTTAATTCCTTGCTAGAAACTACAGCTAACAGATCTCGGACTTGTAGGAGACTCTAGTAGTAATGTAAAAAAGGCTCACTGCAAATTTTTAAGGAAAAAGCACAGAACAAAATTTGAGAACTATAGGTCAAGGCATTGCTTTCCCAAATTCTATCTACCAACAAACCTGGCCTTAGTAAAAATTAGCAACAGGGTAACATAGTGTAGAATTTATTTGTTCAGGTAACTGAAAAACTCTTTGAGAGAAAAATGGTCATCCATTTCCTTCAGAGGTTTTAAAACGAGGTTTGGAGAGGAGATAGATCCTTTATAAGGAATGGACTGAATCCTGAAATATCCTATAGTACATGACTGAGAAGGGTGATGGATACAAATCAAGGGAAATACACTGTAATTCATGTTTTTTCATTCTCACTGATATTTTTGGTGGGGTTTTTCTTGCTTAGCCATGGGGTGATGTCTGTCTCAAAGTACAGTGTAGAAATGACATTATTTAGCACCTACAAGCAAAATAGCTTGGTCCCTTTCCTTCTGGGGAAGATGAAGTAAAAGTCTGGGTGAAGAAAACGGAGACATTTCTACAGAAACAAACAAATTTTTCTACCTGCTTTTCATGCCTGTGCCTCTCTGTATTCTTCTACAAAGCATACAACCCTGAAGGCAAGCCAGGCAGTCTCCTTTCTCCTTTCAAAAGTTTAAGAAATCCAGGAGATTTCTTACATCCTACATCTTGTAGGTCCCAAATGGGAATTAATTCTGATTTGCCTCCAAAGAAAAACTTCTCAGTAGGATGGGAAAGGAGAAACATTACCACGAAGCTTTGGTTTTTCTTTAAAGAATGAAGGTACCAGCTTAACCAAGTCAAGTTAACCTCAACCTTTCTATGTTTCTGTGATTCTGTGAAGTCTGCAGGAACAGTCTGCAGGAAAGAGCCAAACAGAGTATACTTTTGCCTAAAAAGCAGAGTAGGAGTATTTTATTAGGAAAGACTCATCTTCTTTGAGGCAGGAAGGTAAGTCCTGAGGACCGTAAGACTTGAAACTTAGGTGTAGAGAAGGACTGGAGAACAAACAGAGCAATTACTTCCATTCAGATACAAATATTTATCTCCTTCTACCCTCAAAGGAGATTACTTGGAGAATGGATGGTTATTTAGCAGATATCTATAGCTTGATATAATAAAAGTCATGATCTTTTTTTATTTCCTGCTGTAATTTTATATTTTGCCAGAAACCTGATTTGAAGCCAAATACCAAGGCAATTGAAGGGCTTGGAGAAGAGATGATGTGTTTTACTCCAGACATAAATTTTAAAGAGTGAAAATTCACTGAAAAGTTTCTGAAGTGGCCCTAAAATAACAACTTGAGAAACAGCCCCCTTAAGAAAAAAAACAAAAAACCAAAACCCAACAAAACAAAATCCTACCAAATAAAAAGCCTCCATTACTACATCATACATGGTGCCAAATACAATATAGCAGAATAGCTCTGTAACAGTGAAAAAAACCTCCAAACCTGCTGCTAATTGTAGAGGAAAAATATGTGACAAAGTTCTTATATGTCTGGTTAGCCTCAGTAAGTATAATGAAACAAATGGAAGGAAAAAACCAAGCTTCTTGTTAAAAGCTATGCATTTTGTCAATTGAGCTTGATGTTGCTTTTATAGATTAATATACATCAATGTAGTACACATTTCTTTGAAAGTGTCTCACTAAAATTGTCTCTCACTGGTGAAATGGAAGGAAAAACTGCTCTGAGGATTGCAGTACTACAGGAAATTGGGAATTTTCTATTAGTTGTTTATATTGCTTTAAAAGCACAAAGTGTAAGCAATTCTATTCTTCATTACGTAGACAAAAAATCGAAGAAAAATTTTATCTACCAAATACATGGAAGGAAGAATCACTGTGACAAATCTTCATCTGCCATAAATAGGCAAAGCTTCATTCAATTCAATGGAGTGATTAATTTTATTTCCATATCGCAGTTAGAAAAAACACAGTGCCCTTGCATGAACTGGGTGCTCCTTCTGTTCTGCTTTTATATTAACTGTTATTGTGGCATAAATGTCCATATCAAATCAAACCCACCTTTCAACATCTTCTGTCGCGTAATGAGCATAAAACGAAAATATAGTCTAGTTAATGAGGGCAACTATTTTTTCTAGATATGTCACTGGTACAGAGGAAACAAGTTCTTGTTTCATTGACTGTAATTTATTGCAGTTTTAAATAATTTCTAAAAAATTATCTTGCTCACTTTGAAGACAACAGTTATTCTGCCCTGAGATTAATACCATGTCATATGCGATTTTCATTATTTTGTCCATTTAAATTTTTTTTTCTCAACTATACTTTGATGAGATACTTTATGTATTGTTTTCTTTATTCTTTTTTGAGTTGTATTGAAGCTATTAAGAATGCACTTGTCTATAAGTCATGGTATAATGTGGGTTTGTTAATATCATGTTATGAGTGTAATTCTGTTTTCTTGGTACATCATTTTACTCTTTTATTAATGTTGCTTAATTCTTTGGGCCAAATGAACATGATTTACCTACTACTATCCACAGGGTAAATTGAGTAAATTTCGAGTTCACTTATTTTCTCTTCTTTATGTTGTTTTATGTCTTTATGCTATCTTATGTTGTTTAAAAAATAGAGCTCTGATTTTACAAACTATAAAAAATCAAGGTCACGCTGATTTTATGTTTTTCAAAAATAACCAAGTTTTATTGGTTTATTTCTGGAAAAAATATACTGAGAAATTCAATATGAATACAATTCAGTGAAAAATTTCTAGTGTAATAAAGTTCAGTCATTTTATCATTCCCCCTTCCCTCATTTCTTTTAATAGAGTAGGAAATTCTTACAAACAACTATATGTTATTTATATGTGAAAAGATCCTAAGTGGCAAATATAAACACTGACAGAAGCAGATTTATATTAAAATTTAAAGTTACATTCAATTTGCATTTTGTCTAATCTTGTTATTTTTATAACTGCCCTGACATATTAGTCACCCCATTTTACTACAAATTAGAAAAAGTGAGAATTATGAAAATGTACCCAACAATGATATTTCTTGTATAAATAGGAAATCTTTCTTACAGAAATATGAAATCTTTGATGAATTACAAAAAAAAAAAAGCCAAAAAACCTCAAACAAAAGTTCTGTTAACACTGGAATATATTATTCTCTAAAGTCAGGGAAGAAGTCTGAACAACTCTTTGAAAAATAAGATTTTCCTGAGGCTTAATTTTCTTTGCTGAATGTGGTATTTCCATAGTACTTTTTCTAGCTAAGTGCTCTCCAAACTGGGTGTTATTTTGTAATAATCAACCTTGTTTCCAATTGTCAGTGACAAATTATGACCCCAACTATTACATGACTTAAATTTAGACACTTAATATGTAAGTACCACTTCTAGTAAATTCTTATTATTCTTAACAAACTTTCTTACTAGTTTTAATAAAAAACTTCACTGAAAAGTGTTTTTTAGACACATGGAACTAAACCCTCCAAATTAATTATAAAGACTCCTTAACTGTAAATTTCTTTCTAGGAATAAGCTAAAGTTTGAATATTTTATGAGTATGACACCAGCAATTTCTTTTTTAGCTTCTAACAGAAAGGAAAAACACAAAAAAAGACCTCCATTAACAAATGAAAAAGGTACTGCTACACATTTGTCTTGTTTTTAAGAAAGCATGAGTATATTTCTTGATTCACACTGTGGAATTCAGGGAAAATATTGCTGTTGGATTTAGAGGGAAGATACTTAGACCAATATGCACATCCGTGATTAAAGAACTAGGGAAATTAAAGTTTTGCAGAAGAACACAATGTGCTTTCCAAAGTTACAAACAAGCACATAGCTTTTGCAGGCTTTATGTCAAAAAGTTATTTGTTCATTTGACCTCATATGAGAAAATGTTACAGTGTCCGAGTAAACAAAGGGAAAAGTTTTCCACAATACTTAATTGTTTTCAAGAGTTTATTTTGATGTGAATGCTTGCAGTCTTTCCAAGTAAATTATATCTAATTATGAAGCACATATTCAAGTGTAATGCATAAAGAAGGGATTCGTAAGGAAGGTCAGGTATTTTTAAAGCTGTTTAGTTTAAGAAATTATGGCTTTTATCCTCTTAGGGAGCAAAAGGAAGAATTTTCTCAACTACACACTGTGTCCAAGACAACCCTTGACAGATCAATACAGGCATGTGACATGTGGCACTGGGCCAAGGAGCACCTTAGGACCCATTTAATAGGCATCTTAAGGTAGTGATGGCAAGATGGTGAACAAGCCAGGACAATCCAAGTCATGTATATTATGTCCAGACTGCCCCTGCATGTATCCTTGGGTTTACATCCATCTGGCTAACCCAAGGCTAGATTAAAATGCATACCTGTATGTGTATGCACAGAGGAAAAGGAAGAAGGGGAGAGTAATTAAATACCAGATACATAACGTGGCATAGCGGGTGAAAAAAATTGAAAAAAGAATGCTGACTTTATTATTCACAAAGTGTGTGCTGGAATAGCTGACTTTCAGCAGTGCTTAATATAGAAGATATTTTAATATTCTACAATATAAAAAAAGAATGAGACTGAGTCTGATGATGACACATTAAAACATTCTGTATGTTTAGAAGAACAACTCTGAGCAGAACACAGTACCTTATTTTCTAGAAAAAACATAGCTTCCTGTAGTTCTGGTTACAGTCACTTACCTTTTCAATAGAAAACTCTGCACTTGTGGGCTCACCAACCTCACCCATATGCCACTAAAGCCCACGCTACCAGAAGAAACAAGAAGAAAGAATCAAAACAGTGTGCATGTGCATGCATTTTGCACAATATTGTTACATTTGCACCTTCTCACAATATTTGTACTTCACCAGCCTCTGCTGACCATTAATATTGTTGTTATTACATATGCATCATATAGATTCATTACACAGAGGTTACACACCTCTATGTAGCTTTTGTACAACATAAATGTAAGAGAAAGAATGCAGGAACATTTCTCAGCCCCACGGTTGCTATTCTGTTTATTTCTAGTTTTCTGGGGGGTTTTTGTATATACTATTTTCTAATAGCTATCTCAATCATGATGTCTTATACACTGTATTTCATTATTCTGCTTTGTGATGCATGACTATTATTGCACCCCTGTAAATGTAAACCCTTCTTTCACCTATTCTGAGTTTTGATGCCATAGTTCTTTTCTATCTTTATCCCTTGTCCCAACAGCAGTTTCTTTTTCATTGTGAAGCCTCAGCCCAAATACTGAGCTCACAGAATGCTGCTTCAGAGATACTTGATACAGGCAGTCCATGACCATATCTTCTACTTTCAATTTTTCTCCCAAACGTTCTCGTAGTCGTTTTGATTTCTCTTGGAGTAGTGGACTACTAGAAAATGGATTCACTGAGTATGCAAATTATTGGGAAAGGCTCCTGGCCTAGCTTGTTCTGCTGAAGACCATGCACACTCAGACTGGTCTTCTAGATGAAGTCTGTGCATTACTTATCACACTTTGTGCTTGGTGCCAGGGAAAACCACTATGGATGTAAATATTCCTAAAAATATCCAGATGGTGTGGTTCTTGTCCCACTCTTCATGCACTTATATCTTAGAGCCTCTATCCTTTAACGATTCAACTCCATGTTCCAATCAGAGCTAGCCATGAATGTGATTTTTTTCACCTTCTGCAAGTACATAATTTTGAGTGTTTACAGTTATCTGAAAAATATACTGGACATCTTCATTAGTCACTTGATTTCCATTACTAAAAAATAATTCTTTACCTCAACCCCAAGTCAATCTTGCCCTCTTAGTTTCTACATCAGCTCTATTTCTGACTTTAGCAACTCTAGACCACAGTCCTTCACCTTTTCTGCCTCTCTTTCTCTGAGCACAGTGTCATATCTATTTCGCTCCTACCTCTTCCATGGGTGTCTCTTCTTCCTAAGAATTACTATCCTTTCACATTTTTCTGTTCTTTCTTTTCTGCTAAACCTGAATAACTGCAGAATGGCAGAACTGCACTGACACTCTCCATTCTCTATCCCATTGCTCTTTAATTTACACTTAGTGTTAGTACGGTATATGTATTTAATTTTGTTGCTTGATTTAAATTTACTTTATGTTAATCACAGTTTCAGCCCTTGTATTCCTAAAATCTTGAATGGAGAGATAGATCTGCTAAAATGAAATATAAGACATTTTTCATAATCATTTCATTCATAATTTGATGCTCTGCCTTCCTCATTCCCAACTGCATTAAAAACTCAATGCAGCTATATTACTACCGGCTAACATTTTTTCTTTTTATCAAGTATCAATGGAATTTGTTTTTTAATTCATGCAATTTTACCAAGAGTATGAGACATGGTAACTCTGTGTAAACAGCTGCTTTACTTTGATTCTTTAGACTGATGAGTGATTTTCTATAAATATTTTCTTCTAAAGATTTCACATGTATAGGAAGTTCTGAGAGCCTTTAAAAGTTTCAGTAGATTATTCATTAGCTTAAAAATTATTATTCAGTACCTTAAAAAAATACCATATTCAAAAATTTTTATTTTAATCAATATTAATCTCTATTTTAATCAGCAAGGAGAATCTAATTTAAACACAGTTCCATTAATTTGTGCTCCTGACGACCATAGAAAACCTGCCTTTGTACTGCTGGCTACTACATGTGATGTGGATCAGACTCAGTATTAGGTGCAAGTTCCATCTTCTCTGAGATTAGGGTGCCTTCCATAGATTTGTTCCCCATAAATATGTAAACATTTTGGGTTGGGTTTTTTGTTTGTTTTGGTTTTTTGTTCAAAGAGGCTTTTGCTATTTAACTTATAGAATGAAAGGGATATGTTCCTACATGCCTTTAAATTGAGAAAACCTCAAAATTTAGGCATTGCAGAACATGATGAGATATGAGTTCTCTCAATTGATGTGATAACAGAACTGTCATGGAAGTATGGAAAGGATGTTTTGTTCTGTTTCCCTTTCCTAGTTAACACAGGATCTTTTAACTGTAATAGCCAAGACTAAAATAATAAAAAGCCTAGCTTTGACATCAAAATCCTTACTATGTCTTGTACAAAAAAGGAACCAGAAAACATACCTGTTTTTTTGCAGAGTGGAGTGACAAATCTACTGCCTATGGCTGTGAAATTTATTTAGAGGATATAAGCAGGGAAGAACCATTAAACCACACTGAAATTCCTAATTCATCCCCCTATATTTTATAATGAAATGAATTGCCGAAGTGAGCACAATAACACTTCTAAATAAATTACGCTAGTCAACGCCTGGATTTCACAGTGCAAAAGGATTCAAATCAAATGGGGCATTCAAAAAATAAAACCCCTTTAAAACTGTGAAATTCTTTTGTTTGTTTTGGGTTCTTTATTTGTTTTTAAATATTGTTAGATATGTTCACTCTGAACATCTTCAGGTGTTTGGTATCTTAGCTCAGTGTTAGGAACATTTACCATAATACCAGGGGTGCATATTCTCCTGCTAAAATACTTTGAAAATTATTTCAGGTTTTTAAGTGGACAAAAGTAAATTTCATTGCATTGCTGAATCCTTAAACCACCAGTAGCAGAATTACCTTTACTATTAAGTGCGTGCTTGCTTTATTTAAAAGAGAAAAGAAATATCCTTTCATCAATATAATCTGCAAAGTCAATAGTGGGACCTGCCCTTTCCCTTTTTCATAGTTGTGAGCAGAATTAAAAAATGAGCAAGTGTTTTGTAAATGATTTTAGAACTTGGCAGTTTAGTATGCATTTTGGGACTGAAATCAAAGGCACTGCGCCATAAACTGAACTTAGACAACAGGATCGATTAGCGTTGATGCAGTGGGAAAAGACTGTCATTTTTATGCCAGAGGACATATTGCTAAATTGCTAGTCTGTTAAATGGAAGAAGGACCAGGACTGGTGCCAGGACTGTGGGGAAGTGTTGCAGAATGGTTTGCATCCACGAATGTCAGGGGTTTGCTTGGAGGCATGGGGTGCATTACTAGATCATATCTTTCAATATATACCTGCAAAAGGAATCCATCTCACCTGCTCCAAGATCGCTTGCAATGCACAACAAAGTTTAGTTTGTGAGGAAAGTTTAATAAATGGGGATTGGCAGATTTCTTTTAACAGTACATTCCTGAACCAAACAAAAATACTAATGCAAACACAGCTTGGCAGTCTAGTGTTGTGTCTTTGTCCTGTGCACTATTTTCTGAACTTTTATTCTCAGTATTATGGGTTTTCTGGTTATTTTCCTGGTTTATACTTCTTCCAAGTTCAGTTGATCCAGGCTCAAACCACTTCCGGGCTCCTCCTCATGTGTCCTTGGTTAACAGCCACATTTCTTCTGTAGCTCCTGCCATCCTCTTGACTTGCCTTTGTCCATTCTGCATAACTTGCTTTTACTCACATTTCTGTAACCTCATTTTTTACCAACGAATGGGATTTTTTCTTTTTCTCTGAGGAACAGTTGAGGTCTACGTTCTGCAACAGAATTTTTGCAGGTGGGGAGTTATTTTCACCAAGTGAGTTAAAATAGACAAGATAAGTTATCTTCTCACCTTTCCCTCAGTTGCATTTGTGTGTGGATCTTCAAAGCAAAAGCTTACGTAAATCTATGAAAAAAAAGGTTTTAAAAGGACCAGAAAATACCTGTGAAATACATTATTTTTTTTGTATTCCGTGAATTGTAAATAATTGAAAATAGCTTTTATAATCCGACACTGAGAACTGGCAGTGAGGAAGCATATAATAACTGTATATATATGTCATAAATAGATCTTCATATATAGATGGATGTAGAAATACATCCCAGATATCTAAATATATAGGCTTCCAGACTCAAACGTTAGCAGACATTCCTATAAAGGTTATATATTTGTACATAAATCATCATATTGCTTATTAAAATAAATGAGATGGTCTATCTACCAAAAACCTTCTTTTCCCAAATTATGTATCCTACAAAATTATATTGCTATCATATTTTCTTAACATTTCAATGCTTTCAATGCAGAAACTGCTCTGAAACCAACTGCTAAATTTCTAATCACTTACAGTCAGAATTGCACATTTGGACAATTGTAAATAGCTGTATGCTCAAACATACAGTCTCTCAAATAACTTTATTGTCTCTTTCAGGCAATCATTGAGATAACTGAAACGTATTAGTTTTCCCATTGTTAATCACTCTATTTTTAAGGAAATGGAGATGACAGCAAAACTCTACAAGTTCAGAATACATTAATTCCACAGCTGCCCAAAAAGACGTAAAACCGAAGATTTCCAGGTGACGAATAAAGCTGAGATCAGATCTTGAATTCAAAATGGAGAATTATAGTCAGTTTAGAACAAATGCACACATCTGTGCAACATTAAAAAGTGTTTACCTATTCCTCCATCATCACCTGCACTCTCCAGATTATTTCAGGTATGCCAGATTCACAAGGATTTTTGGAAATTGCTGAAGTGCTTCTATATTACAGTGATCTTATTAACAGGAATTATCTTAATTTCTGTTTTTCAGATGGTGTTATTTCTCACATGGTACTTAATGAATAGACTACTCTGTTTCTGACTGGTCACCTATTAATAAACAACTGAGTGACAAGGAAGTTTGTAAACCTGCTCTACAGAGGTCAGTGCAGTCACTGACATGTTACCACTGCCCTGAGGAGATATTTTTTGTTTTCAATCTATGTTAGTCCCTAGTTACATGGCAGCCTTCTAGAAGAAGAAACAGTTCTTCACAAGAAAACAGTTCATTACAAGTAAGATCTGGATGGGATTTTGGTAGTATGAGCTGAAGAGGGCCCAGTTCCTAACAGAAACCTGGTCTCAGCTGTCCAAAATTCCAAGAATTTATGTCTTCATTTTTCTTTAGCTGTGTGCTGCAGGTCTGAGAGCTCCTAGCAGTTGTTACTTTTGTCCTTGGTATACATTGCTTCACATTCTAAAAAACTCAGCAAGAAAAGGTAAGTAATTTCAAATTTACTATTTATTGAAGCAGGAATTTATGGAGCTGTTGCAAATGGAATTGCACTTCCTAGCTCTGTGCATATACACCTGATGATTTTTTCTCATGCCTCCATCAGAAATCTCTTCTGTGTCTTGATTTGGAGGTATAGATAAACATCTGCACTCAGATGAGAGGATTAACGCAATGCTGAGTATTACTTCTCTTACACCCACTGGAGCTTTAGTTTTTCATTTTTAATCACATCCTTACTGACTTTCTGCTATATTAATGGTGCAGAATTTACAGTCTGGGGAGCAGCATAGATATTTCTTAATGAACCCGTTATAATGGGTGAAAGAGAGACTTTCAAGCCTCATGAATCAACTCAGCAGTTGATTGTTGCCCATCTCCACCAACTCCCTCACTGACTCCTTGAGTGCCTCCTTGAGTGCCTCCATTGCTTTTCACCCAGTCTACTGAAAACTGAGTAAGGTGCTTGGCTGGCCCTTCCTTGAGTACTGGGGGACGTTATCTGCACATCACTCTTCATCTCTTAATTCTTTCCGATTGTCCTTCACCAAGATTAGAAAAAAATTGCGAATAATAAGTAAACAGTTCATATTTCTTCTTTCTCGGTCCCAGCTCTAGCTCTAATGTATCAGTTGTTGGTGATTTTTGAGGGCTCGAGGGCCAGTGGTTAGTGGAAAATAGCACATTCCAGGGACATTCTCTCTCCATGGACGCCCACCAGGGTAATAAAGAAAAAAAGCAGATTTGGAACACAAGCCCTCTGTCGGGCCTACGTACAAGATGGTTCTTCAGACAGGACCTGCACCTGGCTTGTACTGTCATTCTCCCCTGTTTTTTGAGTCTGGCACTGTATCTTTTGTCATTCCTTGAGAAATGTACACATTTCACTTTGCTGTGTTATCTACAATGGCAGCACTGTCTTCTGGCTAAAGTAGGGCATCTTGGGATCTGATTTTATACTTCTCAATACCCAGATGAGCACTGTAGATTATGTTCTGCATATCTAAATCCATATGGTATTGCATTATGACACAACATCTCTGTTCAAAATTCCATTATAGTCTCATTTTCTGCAATGATTTAATTTGACTAGTCCCTGTAAAAATGTATCCTTTGAGATAATTTTCATTTTTTTGTTGGCCCTGCACACAGAAGAAATCTATCACAGTACTTTAAGGTCATTTCATATCACATTGTATGATATTTCTTCCTGTCAAATTAATTTAGAAACAATTTGCATTTGATTCCTATTTATTTTAAAACACCCTGCAGTTTCTTTGCTGCTGCTGGTAGGCATTCTTGAAAGCAGAAACCCCATTAAAAATACTTTTTCAATACCATCTTTGTTTCCTGAAATCCTCAAATTCCACTCTAGTTTCTGAAGTGAGATATCCATTGACTAAAGTATACAAAGCACTCATGCAGCTCAACCTGCAAATTGCTGCCTATACAAAATAACCACCAATGCAGGATCCGAGTGCATTTTGTCTTTGGGTCTTGCTCACCTTTGGCATGATGTAATGAAATTTTGATGCATGAAAATACTAATTGTATTTATATTCCTATATATGTGAAACAAGTCCCCACCAAGTGGAAGCCAGTATACCATGAATTCTTGTCACACAAGGATGACTGTGCCACCCCTGTTAGTTTGCACTGATGGTAGAATCAGGAAACTTAATAGCTTAGAAAGGTTTTTATGTTTCGGTGGAACAATGTAATTAGCTGTATCTAAACAAGAATTACAAACAACGTAGGGTTTGAGAAATCTTGCTGTGGAATAGTGACATACTAACTTAATTCACCTTTGATTAAAGATCAATATAGTAAAGAAACAAATGCCAACAGTGAATAATAACAATAATAAAAGCTGCAGAGTAACAGGAGAGCTGGCTGCAAGCTGGCACTTCCCACTAAGACACACACCATGTCAAAGCAAAGCTGTTTAGGCTGGCTCAAAATGCAGTCATGGAGATCGATGCATTTCAAGGATGAGGAACACTGTCATGTAAATACCCCTCCAGTAGAACTTCTTAAACACTAAAAGCAGCAAGGAAGATGTCAGATGAAAAATGCTCTCTCACAGTCATACAGTACAGAATGGAACAAGTCTGAAGCCAAACTTAAATGTTGTGACAGAAAAAAACCACACATGAAAACATATCTGTATCTCTTGGAAAGTATCTGACATAAAAAGAGATAAAAGATATGAGAGGACATGAAATGAGTGAGGGCTTTGAGTTAGGTACAGCAAAAAACAAGATATCAGACAACGAAATCTTGAAAAAAAAGTGGTTTCTAGAAATGGCAGTATTTTAAAAATAAAACATAGGTAAAATTCTCTTTTGCTTCTGTGTTGCATCTTTGGCTCTTGGAGAGCAGTACAACTGTGCTGTGTAGTCTAAGTCAAAGCCAATATATGTCAGTTCTTTTTCCAGGTTTTCCCTCATATTTACACTTGAAGACCTAGGAATAGGACTACTCTGAATCTCCCAGCTAACCTAGAAGCCTTGATAAAAGGCACTAGAGGAAGAATATTTTGTGCTTTCAGCACTTGAGGATTTTTATGTAGAAGGGAAAACAAGAAGAGGTCATCTCTCTCATTCCTCATTTATGTAAATAAGAAAATACTGTCTGAAAAGGTTTTGTTATTTTATGTGGAGAAGGGGTGGAAAATGAAGTTAGGAAAATGTAGGTATTGCAAAAATTTGTAAACTTTCCTTTGATAACAATGGAACGTACATTATTTATTAGATGTTTATTTTACATTTGAATTGTTGGAATATTACTGCATATTCTCTTTAATTACTACTGTGTCTTAGGGGAGCTACTGTTCACTTGGCTTATGACAAAACTCCTTCTCTGGTTTGGACTTTGCAACTGGATTGTGCCTGTCATCCCTGAGAGATCCGGTTTTCTTTACATGGGTAAAAATTGGATGAAATAACTTGGGTAAGCTGCAAAAGACTAAGAAAGCATAACTTCATGAAAACATAACTTAACTTCATGAAAACATAACTTTTAGAAGACACAGTGAGGACCTTAGCACCCACTGTGGAACACCAAACAAAATGGCTTGAATCCAAACTTCATCCAAAAGTGAAATATTATTTATTATGCTGCAGCTCAAACAAGATGTTTAGACATTTCCTTCTTTATTTTTCATTTATTTTAAAAGGTTACTATCTTACTTTTCAGGCTATTTTGATGTGTTGAGAAGATTTTAAAATATTATGATATTAAATATATAATATCATAATTTCTGGTGGGGTAATAATCCCAGTTTTTACCAGCTGCTAATGGCCTCTGGAGAGATTCAGGCTGATGAGGTTTGTGATGCCAAACAGCTGTAGATGAAAATATGTGAAACAGTTGACAATAATTAAATAATACAAATGTAAAACCACAAATCTGAGACAAGCACATAATTGTCATGGTATTATTTCATATGATTTTTATGTGATATTAAATACCATTAAATTGTAATATTCTTAGCAAAGCCAAAATGGGAACATACTAATCTGCATATTTATATTTCAGACAGTAAAGAAATAAAATAACACAGTATTATGTTAGCATGAACAAAGTTCTGAGAATGTTCCTATTTTTCAAATGTGAAACTGAATAGCTGAAAAGAAGCTAATTTATTGAGTTCACCCAGAAGTTTATGGTGAACAATTCACAGAAATGACACAATTGCAACACCTTTTTGTGTGTAGGAATTATCTCAGAGCAAGATGTGTAATTTTAAAGTATACCTGTAATTAAACATATTTGCTGAACAACTCTAAATCTGCAGTTTATTTGCAAAAGCATTATATACAAGTTCAATATTCAAAATTCAAGCTGCTTGATTAGGTCAGTAGGCGCATGTCTCTAGCTCAGAAGCTTGATTCTCCATATCAAAATTTTGATATGAATAATTCGGACTTTGCTTTTTGCAAATACTCTTCACTAATATGCTCAAAATTCGTCAAATATTATTGTTAGTACCTCTATTCAGCAGAATAGTTACAGAAACAAAACAATACCCAGCTCAAATTACTAAAGTGTCTACGTACCTTTCCAGTGAAAGGAAACCTGGTTGATAAACAGAATCTAACATCATAAAAGAACAAACTATTTACTTACTCAGCCTTTGAAGGAAGAATGATATTAACATCCTTGCAATATATGTAAATACCTTGAATACATATGAGTAACATATGTTGCTACTCTTACATATTTTTTTCTAACAAAACTCATTGTTTATCTAAATTTAAAATATAAAAGTAAAGTGTACTGACTTGTGGAGCATGACATAAATCATAGATTTATCTGCATTATTTTGATCCCGAATTTGGAAGTTACATTTTTTAGCACTTTTCAGCTGCTAAGCTATGCATGAATATGGGAAACTGCTTACCCAAGGTTTTTTTTCAGTGCCTCAGAAAATACTAACAAAACAATTAAACCGTTGCTTCAATGGGAATTGCAGTGCATACAGGTAACACATATATGGAGCGTATTCTCTTATATCTTCATTGTCTGAGTTGCTTTCCTTTTACTGGCAGGCTTATAGAACTGCAGAAGCCATGAAAACTCAATGCTAACTTAAAAGTGCAACCTCTGTTACTTTAATATTTTTATACTGAGTATCAAGGCATTGTTTACATTAGATAATGAAATGGAGATGGGGCAGAAAACACACCTCTGAAAGACTTTCTACACAAAAGGATGAACACGTAGTTATTTGCACAAAGCATTAGAAAAGACTGTGATATTTTATTATTAAAAATGCTGCTGAAAAGTTTATACATATGTGTCCAGCCATATATATCTTCTATCATTACTTAAGGCAAAAAAACAAAAAATTGCAAAACAATAACAGAAGAAACCATTGAACCCTGTGTGCCTCTTAAGGACAAGAATATAAGCCTGGGGAATTACTTTTGTTTTTCTTTTACAGTTTCAAAGTATATTTTGATATCATTATTATAGAATTCTATGAAGACCCTATAAATCTGTTCCCTCTATAAATCATACATCAGTCCAGATGTATCAAATTATTAAATCAACTTGATTGTAATTACTTTTAAAAGCTAAAATCATTCACTTACAGGAACTTTTTTTTACCCAAATGTCACAAGCCTGACACAGTACTGTACATATTGCTAGCAGAAGACAATTGGAAGTACTAAACAAATACTGTAATTCACATTACAAACATACCCAACTGATTATGATGCCAAGCACCATTACCTTTTTTTTTTTTACTTTTTTTTTTTACTTTTTTTTTAAACCTTTTTTTAAGAGTTATGAACTGCTGCATCTCAGCTGAGGCATCACATAGCTGGTGGAAATGGCCTGGTATAGAGTCAGCATTAATATATTACTTGATGGATCAGTGAAAAAAACAAAACAATTTTCTGTTTTCTACTAGTTGTACTTTGGGGTTGCTGCTTCATCGCATTCCAACCTGAGCTCCCAGGTCAGATTTATAGCACATTTACTGCAGATAAAGGATTGTATCAGCCACATGGTGCATTTTTATCATGTCATTAACTTTTTATTTCTTTCCTTCGGAATTTGCTTTACTGCCTGCTACAACAAAGAGTTGTGCAGATGAATAGACCTCAGTGAATCACCTTGTCTTTGATTTTATTTGTAGGGGTGACTATTTCAAGGTATTTTATAAGAAAACAAAAAGTGTAGAAAACAAAAAGAAGTACAAGGCATCTTGTGTTAATCCTTATGGGACATGTGATATCAATGCAGTTTAATTGTGAATTAATAATAGAAAACAGATCTGGGATAATCACATTCAAGTGCAGACCAATTTGTTCAAAGATCTTTGGTTACTATCTCTCGATGATGGAGTAACTTTCAAAGACAAAATATAAAGCAATCTTCATCTGCAAAAACTATTTTCTCGCTTTTCACATTCAAATCAGTTGTTTGAATCAAACTGCTAAGTTACTTTGATAGCTCTGCTTGGCCCCTGTTTTTCTAGTGAAGGAAAGGCAGAAGGCAATAATCCACTAATAATTTTGCCTTTCCTGAGAGTGATGCTCTCTGGGATTTTCAATATTGTTCAAATGCAGAACAACTGATGATTTCTCTGCTTCTCTCTCCATAATGCTCACTGACTATGGGACTGCTGTGCAATGAATCAGCAAATAATAATTTTCTGACAGGTACACTCTCAAGCGCAAAACAACATACTGGGCTGAGAAGTTCTTTACACACTTGTCACTCTGAACAGTTTGAAAAACAGCCAGCCAACCAACCCTGCATTTCCCAACTTTTAAATTGTAGTTTTATTTTCTTTAGCAATATTAAGGAGGTGCTTTCTCAGCTGAGATTCCTCTGCAACTGCTGGTGAATATAGAGCTAGTTTTCCTCAAAGAAGGCTGACCAAAACACAGGCTTTCGTTGCTTTTGTCAGGGCACAAAACTCTTCCTAATGTATCACAATAACCAAGAACTACAAACTGAACTCCAAATATATATTATTGGATATTTCTTGGTTCAGTTCAACAAGCTTAAATAGTAATTATTTTCTTTTGTATTTTTTCTCTTTGTTTTCCAATCCATTGCTGTGTTGGAATTTAACAAAGGCTAACACAAAATTAAATTATAGAAAAAATGTTTCAGAAAAGAACAACAATCTCCTATGAATACTTTAACATGCACTAGTGTAACCTGTAAGAGAAAATACGCAGGTCACACAGACAACTGTATCCTCTGCATGACACCATGGCCTCATATAAATGAAACATGTTAGAAAAAACTCATGGTTTTTGTTAACCACTAGTAATTAAGAAGAAATTCCTCCTTTGGTCTTGGAGGAAACAGAGGTCATATGACTAATGTATATACACATAGGTCACAATCGAATGCACAATCTTTCTAAAAGCTCTTTTCAAACTGAAAACATCAATAAAAGCTGCTTCTTTTTTTTGTTTGTTTTTAAACTCACAGCTATGTACATTTTTACAAAGTTTCTTTAAATATAGTTCAGGCTGGCAAGTCATCTCTTTGCACAGAACTATACGTATTTTACTGCATAGTCAGTCCTCCTCTTTTTTTTTTTTTTTCATTTTTGTTTTTAATAATAAAATTCTATTTTCCCCATCTGAATTACAGCTTCATATGCTGGGTAAAAGCCCATGGTGATGTCTCTGTTTTATCAACGGCCATTCATGGTATGGCACATAAAGAATCTTTTTTATAATTTTATTTATTAAAAAAAAAAACCCAAACCAAAACACCTGTACAGTCACTGGCTCTGTGTTCCAGAAGACTCTGATTTGCTTGTTACACTTAAAACAACATTTTAAATGACTTCTTCTCGCCTTAACTTTCAATCAAAGTGGCTGAGATCTTAAAGCAGTATCGTAACAGCAATGTACACTTTTCACATTTCACAGGGTTTGTAGTTGATCTTTAACATCAGTGAGTTTCTGTGGGAAGGATCAGTAAGAAAATAATGACTGTCCTTCTCTTTTGCTTATTTTTACTTTAGATTTTGACAAGGTGTTCAACGGATGGTAGATAACTTTTTCCTCTTCTTTTTTTTTCTTTTTTTTTTCTTTTTTTCTTTCTTCCAAGTGGCTTGTGAGGGTAGATGGGGAAGGGCTGAGCTATACCCTAGTGGTTGAATGTCCATGGGGCAAATTTGTACTGTTTTGTCCTCCACTGAAGGTGTTGAAAGTATGCAAAGGCTGCATTCCTGTTAATGTATTTGGAATCATGGTTATGGTGTTGGGTGTCATTAGCGGGATGTCATCTGGGGACCTTCTCAAAGTGAGCGTGTAGTCAGGTGGACAGGTGAGTCTCAGTGTGTCATGGGCCTGCAGCGATTCACACTCGTGGTCGTGTTCTAGCTGCTTCATCTGCAAGGACATGATCTCTTCATTTTGTATGTGTGCTATGTCATTGGTGGTGTTCCTCTGGGGGCTGGGGCGCCTGTGAGTCTCATGACGCCGCTTGTCCTTCTTGTAATATAATGCAGCAAAAGCTAAAATATTGAGGAACAGCAAGGAGGCCCCCACAGCAATAGTGACACTCAGCTCTGTGGAGTAATCTCGCTTGTTTTCTATCAGAACTGTTGTATCCTCTGGAGCTGTTTTATGGGTGTCTTTTGAATGTTTGGGATTGTTGGCAGGTGTCATTGCTGGGCGTTTGGTGGCTGGCCATAATTTACCAGGAGAACGTCGGGTCACATATGGAAATGAGGTCATGTCAGGAGGGGGGACTTTAGTTGTTGTGGAAACATACTGAAATATTTCATTCAGGTTGTGAAGGTGTGGTACGAGCTCCAACCAGAAAGCAACTTTTGTTGCTCGATAGTGATCACGAACTCGGGGTTTCAGGCCAATATGTAAATAAAGTTGGTCTTTAGGATTGTATTTGGACCAGGCCACTTCTTCAAAGCGGTTAGGTTTTGTGTGGATGAACTTTGTGTCCTGTGGAACAGGCTGGTTTGGATCTCTAAAAAAAAAAAAGAAAACAGACAATATTATAGTCATTAACCTTCCCACAAAAAACCCGAAACAAAACAAAAGCAAAAAAACCACCAAACCCTCTCAATCCTATAGTTAATAGTTTACCCAATACTTACAGCAACCTAAAAGCAGAAGCTAAAAAGCCCTCCCTAACTGAAGAACAGCTGTTAATTAATAATCAGAAGGAAATTACTGTACCATACATTTCAGATACTATAATCATTTTGACATGAAAATGCAGAAATCGTAGTGTTTCAGCTCCCAAAATGTCATCTGAAGTTCTGTGATTCAATACCATACTTCAAGGAGTATGTCTTAGAGACACACCGTCTTAGAGAGGTACTAACTACCTCTTCCCACAGTAAATATGTAGGTTCAACTCTTTTCCAGGTTTGATACTAACTTTCTCATTTAAGGCACCACTACTTCCACTGCTCTAAGTAGTAAATATGGGCATCTAATGGCAATATTGGAAGTCCTTGAGAACACACAAAATTATACTTGCTGTGTATATTACAAGAAGAAAAAAACCCTTCAAAACCTGAAGTAGCAGGGCTAATACATGTACATGGGAACTACTTCTCTTTGTGTCCCTTTATTGAGCTATTAGTCTTCCTGCATCTAGATATCTACTCGGGGAAAAAACCTTTGAACTACCTTTGTGTCACAAATCTTTCCATCATTTCCACTAGCAGATGACTACTGGAAAGTTCCATGTGATCATTGCTACAAAGTACTGTGTTTGATGGCCAAAGGACAATGAGCCTTAACTGTGACCCACTATATGGAGATGAGAAATATATGAACTGAGACCAACAGGTTTTATACTACTTAAGTAGTAGTAGTAGAGATAAGAGTAGTACAAAAGTCAGAGATCATTTCAAAATTGGTAAGCCAAATATTTCTTTTTTCTTACAGGTTCAGAATAAAGACAAACCAATGCCACAAAGAGCATTTAGATATGGTTAATGTATGCATATCCTTATAATTTTAATAAAATTTAAATAAATATAATGAAAAAATAGAGAAAGTTAAAATTGCTAATACTACATTTAATAGTATGTTGCGCATGAGTTTGAATCTTCTCTTCTAGCAATGAGTATTTTCTGGGACTTTGTGATATATTATACTGAGAGTACATTATTTATTTCCTGTGCATTACTCAGAACTTTTCATTCTCCTTTTTATTCATTTGTATGCATTAGGTTTTTTCCTGTGAAAACAATTCTAATGTTTTCCTTTTCTTCCAATATACAGTTATGTATATTCTAGGAATACCAAACCCCATCAGAACAGATTTTAAAGCACCTTTTTTCTTTTTCCATTTTCAAAAGCCCACGAACTTGATAGCCTACTTTAGCACTCCTTTTCTGTACATAAAGACCTATTTCCTAGTTCTTAAATGAGACAGGTAGTTTGACTTTAATAATCTTATGATTCCTGTATTCTGTTTACCTGAAAGGATTTATCTTACCTTTTTTTGAGAGAAAAGAAGAATTATTTTTCTATATAATTATGGTATTTTGGCTTACTTATGCTTGTGGTTTTAGTGTTAGGGGTTTTTAGGGAGGTTTGGTGTGCTGAATTTTTTTTAAAATATTGAAATATATCTAATCCTTCCCATTTCAATAAGATATAAAAAACACAAACTAGGGGTTCTGAAACTGTTACCATTGCTTCCTTCCTTCCTTCCTTCCTTCCTTCCTTCCTTCCTTCCTTCCTTTTCTTTCTTTTTCTTTTTCTTTCTTTCTTTCTTTCTTTTCTTTCGTTCTTCTCTTTCTCTCTTTCTTGTTTTCTTTCTTTCTCTCTCTCTTTCTTTCTCTCTTTCTCTCTCTTTCTGTCTTTCTTTCAACAGTTAGCCAAATCGTGTTAGTTTGGGAAAAAAAAGATAATTGATTAATAATGGTTCATCCCAGTTCAAACTAGAGGAGTAATATTCCCTTCCAAGCAGTAGAGAAACAGATGTATGCTGCTACTCTGAGGGATTCATGCACTGAAGAAGGAAATAAAGCTATTTCTTTTGTTATTAAAGAACAGACTGAAAGATTTGGAAAATCTAAATGCAAAGGAATTGGCCCAATTCAATATATCTACTTTGACAGAATTTGGGGGTCAATATATAAATTCTAAAGCAAATTAAAAATCAACAAGGTCATCAAAATGCAAAACTTTTTTTTTCTCAGAAACTCAAAATACTGCAAGCGTTCTGGCACAAAATCTTGTGTCATTCCCCCTTGCTGTTCTGATTCACATCACAAAAATCTCTGGGAATGGTCCTATAGAGAGCTGATTCCTTAAGTTAGCTCTTGTAAACCCGTTACAGTTTATATACATAGTATATAAACTCCTATGCATAGTGTACATCTATGTATAGGATGTACATATATGTACAGAGTATATATCTCCTATACATAGTATAGGAGATGAAGAAGCTGAGCACTAATTTTAAAAAGCAGCCAAGTTGGACATGCACTTTTAAAATTTGTAGTGGTCCTATAAAAATTACATTAGATGATTATTTTAGCAAATAACATTTTTTAAATTAGCATTCTCACTGTGGTCCCTTCCAACCTTATCCATTTTGTATCCTGTCATTCCCTTCCCCTGCAAAAAGCTTACAAAACAAGTAAATATCTGCCTCCCTTTCCCTCTCTTCCATCCTCTACCTCCATCTGTCATTTTTAACTATATTTGTTAGGAGCAGCCAATTATGTTGCCGCCTCCTCCAAACACAAGAGAGGAATAACAATACCTGAGTCTGGGATTGTATTTGACTATTTGTTTACATGGCTGTGCGTGGGCATGAAGTTGTCCATTGAAACAAGAAACAGGAAAAAATCAGCCAGCCCTACAGACAAGTAATTTCTTTGCTGAGGATATCAGAGCTCTGCAATTGACATCAATTCTAGGGCTGATCAGTTAAAAAACAAATAAAATGGTCTGAACAATCTCTTTGAATTTGGTAGATAGCTATATGATTTTTTTTTTTTTTTACATAATAAGGAAATAACTAAGTCCAGTCCTAAATAAAGGATCTGATAATGGCCTTGGAGCTTGGTTTTATAGACTAATGATAATTTGTGAAAAATATTCAGTAGACATAAACAAGAGAATTTTTACTTTCCTTGGCCATATGGCTATGTACACTGCAGAAAATTCCTAAGATTACAATTTATGTCTTGTGAAGTTTTTTTTCTTGGGTAGTTGGGCAGCTTATCCTACTATGAACCATTTTCCAGTTTTATTGGTAGCCATAAAATATAGATGTTCAGACAATCATTTCTCTTATCAAATCATCTGTTCAACAAAATTCTTGATCTGTTACTTGAATTTCAATTTTTCTCTTGCCTTTTTAAGACACTCACAACCCCTTTGTGTTTCTAGACATTCTTGAGGCTCAGGTGTGTAATTTCATAAAAATAGCTGCTAGGAAACCTTCCTTTAAATACCCACTGCAATCATGATGACAACAGTATAATCTGAACAATATCTTTCCAGTTCTGTACTTCTTACAGTATGGGCTCTCATAGGGAGGAGATTTCTTGTTTCCCGATTTGCCAGTTGGTATGGAGGCTTTTTTTTTTTTCTTCATCCTACTGCTATAAAAAGATTGATGATTATTGTTATTTATTTTGCTCTCTCATTACTTATTTTTGCTACCTTTAGAATTCAAACAGCTTCTACATCAAAAAATGTCCCCATCACAAAATGCCTGAACTTCTTTTTCCATATGACAGAACACCATATCTTACCTAAGGTATATTTTTGTTAATGTGCAGAGTAATCCCATTTCACCTGTCACTTTTTTCCTCCAACTTTCAGTCTGCACCAATTTTGCACAACTTACGATGTTGCTGTGTATTGTCATTCAATTCACACCTCATGAGCTAGAGGTGTAAAATCAAAGCATCAATTTTTTCTCAGGTGATATAAAGTAAATATGGATCCTGCAATGGATATAGACTGAAGAACAACATACACTCCTGTTCACAAGGTAGATTAGTAGCTGACCTGGAGGGCAAATCAAAGAACTGGGTGTTTCATATCTGATGATATTATCATGGGAAGAACAATGAATTAAGAAGTTTTCTCATATCCCAAATTCCATATAAGATGGTGAAATACCATTTGTGTCTTAACTACTTCTGCCACAGCATTGGCTATCACTCAGGACGATGGAACTGTTACATTAATGCACTTGAAGTGTTTTAATTTTTGTGTCCTTCTCTAACTTCAATGGAGAGCAAAATGTCTTCACAGTTACATAATTTTTGTCTCCAAGACTCTGAAAGGCTTCTAGATACTTTATTTGTCCATATGATATAAAAAAATGGAAGAGAGAGAAAAACTGGCTTTTCTTCATTCTTCTGTTGATTCTTTTCATGCTGTCACAATACGAATAATGGCGCAGCTGTTCCTTCTTGAAGGACTGGTACACGGGCATATTTTCCCTTACCTCCTTTCCTCAATTATCACCAGGTCCCACTGTTTCCCTGCTCCCAGTCAGCTAAGGACTAACAGCTAAGGACTGCCTATAAATACTAAGGAACGCAAACCATAACTACACTGTCTTGTTTGACTAACCCAGCTTTGCCATTGGAGAGAGTTATTTCTTCAGACAAAAAAAAACACATCAAAAAGAAATGCAACAGCCTCATCAAAGAGTTCACTGAGAATTGATTTGAAACAACACTTTAATAATTGCAAGTTTCCTCATGTCTTCTATTATAGAACCCAACTGACTATAAAACACAGACATTCTTAATAACTCTGTTAGGTTTGTGCTTCAGAATCAATGGAAGCAAAATAATTCTGGAGTATTTATCTGAAATACAAAGGAAACAAGGATATATCCTTTAGATCTGTATCTTTCCCAATATCAACACAGGCAGATCTGGATGAATGGGAGCAAGAGTAGAGTACTGTAATTCCACAAAAACAGGGCAATTTTTAGAAACCTGATAGATAACTCTAATGAGAGCATGGCTTTGTATCTACTGTGTGAAACTTCAAATCCTTCTTCACAAGGACATCGGTGGCAGAGTATCCATGAAGGACTGGCACACAACCCCTCATGTTGTTCACCCTTCCCCTGCTGATGTGTCTGCAAAGGAGGTAATGTGGCCCTAACAAACAGAACACTTGGCATATAAAATTACCATTACAGTTAGGATAGCATTACTGGCAGCAGACTGAAGCTCCAAGTGCACCTCTTAATGAAGCTCTCACATATAATTCTGTGCATAGTGGAATTAAAAACTGTATTTTCATGTCATTTTTGTATCTCAAATGTAGTATCTCAAACTTACTCTACAACAAATTGTTTTCCTATTTCTAAGGCACATTAGAAATACTGCTGGTAAAAGGCCAAAGACTCTTAATAATAATAATAAACACCATAATAAAAAAAGAGCCATAGCTAAATAGAGAATGGAGGATTAGCAAAATGCAGCTTCCAGTCTTTCATTTCAAGCACAAATCATTGGCCATTAAACACTTTAATTGTCACCTCCTATTTGCTAGCTTCAGTAATCAACTTCAGAGTTAAACACAATAAAAGCACTGTGCCTTGTGTTGTGTCTTTCACCTACTGATTTTACAAGATTGACCTGCCCTCCAAACCCAGCCTTGGCAGTAGGCCCATTAAACAATGTCTCTTTTTTAGCAACGGATGGCCTGTCATCAAAAGCCTAGTACAGTCCATCTGAATGATGCACCACCTGAGCCATAATTATACAGTAAGTACCTGGATGCAGCCTCTGTGGGAGAGTGATCGAGACTGGAAAAGTCTCAAAGACATTAAAAATAAATAAATATGTCTGCAGTTTTAATGTTCAAGGCTTACCTAAAGGTAAATGTGAAATAATAAAATCTTTCAGTTAAAAGATTTTTCATGTGTTGCCATGGGTACAAACACAAAGCAAGACAAGTTCTATCCTAATAAGGATGGGAAATGATCATTAAAAAGCAGGGAGGGGAAAAAACCAAAGCAGAGCAAAAGCAGAGCAGTCTTGAACTGAATCAGTCATCTTGAAAGTTGAAGGACCTGAGTGTGTACAGGGATTCCAGATTGCGAGTGAGTAGAGCGGAGAACAGTTACCCCAGAGAGCCCCTGTTGCTTTAGGCTCGAGGTGCTACAACCTTTGCCTTTCTGTTTGAGGAACCAGAGGTGCAGAACAAATGTAATATTAAAATACTATTTATCTCCAAGTATTCTATTGTACTATTCAGAACAATTAATCATTGTTCACACAAACAAAGAAAAGACCCCATCAAGGTAATGTGTATTGTGTTGCTCTTTTCCTTTCCTTTGAAAACTGAAATTTTACAGCTAGAGGTCATTTCTAATGACACATCTTTCAGACTGTCTGTAAGGGAGTGAGTCTATAATAGAATATATACACCATTCCTGTCTCATCAGCAATGGGAAAGTTTCAGAAATTACTAATGGCTTCCCCCAAAACACCTGTTTTGCCTTTGGGTGTAGTATGACAATGGCGTTATAACCAGAGAACTGGGTATGGCCTGCTGAAATTAGATTTCAAGTAGCAACAGCTGGAATGTGTTTGAAGTTATGAGTAATGGTGGCAGCTGGGACTCTGAGAAGCTCCTGTCATCCTCAAAAACTGCTTAAATACAACTTCTTAATCTACAGGGAATAGTAATAAAGTAATTGTAAACAATAATGAGACCATGGCGATCTTGCATCTCCATAAGAATTCCAGTGAGGTATGTTTGCAAGGATCTGAAGTCCTCTATGTGTGTGTTCTCTGTGTATATGTATACCAAAATAAAGACAAACTGATGGTATCATCATCTCTAAGCAGGTGGTACAGCCAGCATGCAGCATTGTCTGTCCATAAACCACGATTTCATCATGAAGTTTGCCTATCCCAGTACTGATGACTTCTTGTTGCCAAATACATGTAAAAATTACACAGTTAATTCACTTTTGTTGCTGAACTCTGGGATTTCTGCATTCAAAAGTACCTGTCTGTCTAATATGCAGTGCAACAAAAGCTTTCTTTTGCCTTGTAAATTGTCCTGAAGCATTTGATTGGTTTTTACTCAATTTATGCTTGAGGTTCTTGTTAAGACTGCAAAATCTCTCTCCCTTGAACGTCATTTAGATTCATGGAACGCTACAAGGGCTGCTAAATCCTCTGAGTGCTTCAAAATAGGCATCTGAGGTTTTTTTATATATCTGCACACCGTTCACTGCAGTGCAGTAAAGCTGCAGTTTCCAGAGCCCAATCCTACCATTAAACATTCAGTGGAAAGATTTACAGCCCCTTTGTGCCACAAGTATCTTTGTTTTAATTCAGTACTGAAGACTCAAGGTTAAAAAAAAAAGCCCTTGCTGCTGAATTAAAATACTGCAATACTCTTTAAAGGAATGCTATAGAAAGAGAACAGAATTTATTAATATTGCTCACAGATTAAGCTTCTTTGAGGGTTCTTTCCTTGATGTTTACAACTCTATTTCAGCAAAATATTGTTGTCTTTATTTTGTTTCGTAAGCAGAATTAATTTAAATTTTTAACCTTCTCAAAGCAAAATTTTTATCTAAGTCTCTTCTTCATTCCAGTCAAGTACTTATCATTGCCATTATAGCCCTCAGAGGGAAAAAATTTTCCAGTGTCTGCCTTTCTGTTCTAATTCCTCCCTGAGTCGTCATCCCTGTGAAGGTCGCTGAAAAACAAGAACTTCCTTTCTTTTGTAGCAGATAAGTGCTATCTGCCTGACAGTTCCTTTTTCAAGTAGCAGACATGTTGCCTCTGATTTTTCACTATCTTAGTGAACCACCTTTTCTCTGAGACATGCTTTTTGTCTTAGTAATTGTCCTATTTTTTGAACTAAAAATACAGTGTGTTGCTATTCTCACTGAGCTACTGAAAGAAAATAGTTTGAAGGAACACACTAATTAAAAATCTATTAAATATGAATAAGCCTCATTTACCTCCCATCTTAACACAAATATTTCTATATTACTACTTCAAAATCAGATTTTGAGATCACTGGAATGGGATGCTGACTGTCTTAGAAGTATGCTATCAACAAAATGAATGCTGGGGGGTCACACTTACCCAGTTTTGGCAAAGTTAGTCCAGTATGTCATAACCACTGCACTGAGCATGACATCATTCTTGGAAAAGTTGCAGTTGAACAGTTCTGTGGGACCAATCATAGGAATCCCAAACACATAAGGGACTTCATCACCATGAGCTGAATCAGCCCAGCTGGGTTTCATTTCACTTTGGCAATGGTGATAAAATGCATAGAAATATGTTGGAGATCCATACTGGGCATGCAGGTCAGCTGTGGCAACAGCTGGGGCAACCCACTGGTGGTCTGTAAAAAGAGCAACCAGGGTCTTTCGTCTTGTTTCGGGGTTTTCTTTGTCTGCCCAGTCGGTGTACATGAATTTAATGGTCTCTCGCAGTGTATCCTTCCCTTCTGGATAACCATATAGATTGTCCACAAAATTGGATACAGAGAAGTCAAAATCATTGGGAGAAACACCATCTTCGTTGTCTACAATGCCATCCACAAATTTTAAACCTTCCCCTTGATTCACACCCAGCATTATATCGTAATTAAGGAATTCCCCTTGTTCCATTAGAATCTGAGGGTCATCTGGAATCACGTCTCCATCTATCACAGGCCCAAAGGCAATATGGTACGTGGCTGGAGTGATAGTCTGTTGAATGAGTTCTTTGTAATTCTTATTCCGCAGACATTCAACCAAATCAGTGGTATCCAGCATGTCGCAGCCCACTTTATCTGCCAATATCCGAGTGTACTTGGCAGGCTGATAGTTCACTGCCCAGCTGGACAGGGCTGTTCCACTCTGTATGATTGCCTTTTGGAACAAACCTGCAGGTGCAAATTGTTTAAATACAGATCCAATTAGATATTTAGGAAAAAAAAAAAAAACTATCAAAAAAATGAAAAGTATTTTTTTACTAAGGAAACAAAGCTTTGATTACAGAATCCCTAAAGGATGCATACACTGAAATTTCAAATCAATTTCCATCGATTCTACTCACTGCTTCCTTTTTATGCTATGTCAAATAGGCTACTAATTAAAATCTCTCCTGTTCTTGATGCTCACACACATAAGGCATGAAGGTTTAAGGTTACTGTTTCAAGAACAAAACTCATTCTTGTAATGCAGTTTTCTTGTGTCTTTGATGGAAGTCCTGGCTTTACCACATTCGTAGTCCTGTGAAAATTTCTTTGAAGGACTGGCAGCTAAAAGCAATCATATCCTCTTTGACATGTAAATGACACTCATAAATGCGCCTTTCAGTAGTTTAAAGGTCAAATTAAAATTACACATTCTCATTTTCTTCACAAAATCCATGCATGATACTAATTTGAAAAAATCTGCTCCATTAAAAGCAATTTCATACATTTGAATCTTCTACTCTGACATTTTTTATTTACCATTCAATTTTTTAAATTATTCTTGTGTGTATCTGTTAGCACTGCTGATATGTTGAATTTTATGTGTGTGTGTAACCCTGCCTATATCTTGAATTAAAATATATTTAAATTTTTTTGCAAGAGAGTAAGATGAGATTCAATGTCTCTTTCTGTTTTTTTTGTGTACACTAATATAAAGAGAAATGAAAACCCAGTCTGAAGAGCTTCTTTGTTTAAAGCACTGAAAGGCAAGGGGAGCTTACTGGTGAATCTGCCCCATCCGTTTTTTTTCCGGTAAGATCACTAAAATGGCCTATTTATATTTAAACTGAATAACTGGGTATCTTCTGCACATGGTTTCTACTGTCAAGTTCTCAAAATGTCAGACAGTAACAGCTACAAATGCATGTGGGGATTTTGTTGATACACCTTTGAGATTATTACTGAATGCACACACTACAAAATTTCAATGATTTGATCAGTAAGGTTTTTCATGGTTCTATCTGCTTGATATTGGCATGGCTTACTCAACAGTTATTCACTGAAATCTTATTTGTATCAAAAGACTGAATTGCGAAGCATAATTCTATGTATTTCAAAATGAGCCATGTTTACCAGTCACCCTGCTGTAACTTCTTGCTAGGGCTTAGCTTTCTGTTCCAAATTTGTCTGTTTCAATGTGATAGAAATGGCATGGATTTATAAATACAATAGATATATTGGTGTTGTCTTCTTTTATCAAGTCTTTGTAGATTTGGTCTTATCACCAGGAATATTTATGGTTCAGTACTGCTGCTGTACATTCTCGGGGTCTGGGTTTGGGTGTTTTTTTGGAGGGTGAGGTGTTGAGGGTAGAAATCCCACAGCTGACTTACCAAAATCTTAATAACACTGTGTGGGATCACACAGTACTTGCGGAGAGTTAAATACCATTTTAAATAAGGCTTAGTTATGTTTTTACTAAGTAAGGAAAGCATCTATATATATGTTGGAAGTGCAGCCAAGAGTGTACAAAAAATAAAAAAGGTCACTGCTCTTTTCCATTTTAATTAGGGCAAATTCTTTGATAGAAGAGCCAGTGGAATCTGTTGATAAAACTAGAAAAAGTATATCGCCCATGGCATTCGTTGCATGAGATTTATGTTGTAATAGCATTTAGTTTTCCTTATAAATATATTTATGTTGACTAACACAAATCCAGAATTCTAGCTAGTAGGTATTTTACAAATATTACAGACCTCATGTAATTCTAATTCAGCCTACATCATTTGGCACTTTCACTACATTTTAACATTAAAAAAAAACCAAAGTACTTTGCCTAGAGGATTGTTACCTTCTGAATAGTGGGAGAGTGTCAGGAGACTGACACAGGAAGCTCCTGCCCCGGATCCAAATATAGTAACTCTCTTCGGGTCTCCTCCAAAAGATCCAATATTTTCTTCAATCCATCGTAAAGCTTGTATTTGGTCAAGCAATCCATAATTGCCTTTTGCAGCTTGGTCCCCAGTACTTAAAAAACCTATAAGGCAAAACTCCATAATTTTAATTCACCAGATACAGAGTTAGCTACAGGGTATCTACATATTCACAACACATCTTCCCATCTTTTCATCTTCTGTGCTTTTTTTGCTTGTTTGTTTGATTTTAAAGGTCAGGGTCCTAGCTAAATGTCTCCAGCACAAGCAGAGAAACTCATTCTGTGCGCTGTTTAGCTTTAGTTTGGTTTTCCCTAATTCCGAGGTCCCATTTATGAAGAATCACTACTTCCCTTCTGAAATATTTCTGTAAAAATGCAACAATACAGAAAGAAGATTTTAAACATTTTATAACTGGATGTGAGTAGAGGACAAAACCTTAGGAAATAATTTTTGAGCAAAGATGTGAGATAGCCAGTCTATGAATGAGAACAATACCCCCTAGCACATTAATTTAAATACTTCTTACCAAAATTGTCCTGAACTATGTAGCTCTTTAAATTACTGTACTCCTGATATGGATAGACATACTCAGAAACAGAAAAAAGAGGGCTGAAGTAAATAGTAAAAGGAACACAAAAAAGCCTAAGAAAAAAAAATACACTTCAATTTCACAGAGGATATTTACTAGGAAGATAGCAGGTAAATCCATGGCAATATACCCTTTGGAAGGGAGATTTTATCTGGACAAATCAGGTTTTGTGTTTTGCCTTGGAAACTGCAGGGAAAGCTGCGCTCCTGTTTTTTGTTCCTGTACTGTGGTTATCAGATTCTAGAAACAAAGCATGACACGTTTGCTGCTTGTCTTGCAACTGAGAACAAAATGACCATAAGATTAGGACTGAGATTAATTTTGTTTTTGGAAACCAACTAAGATGAAACATTGCAGTTATTCCTGCTGCCTATCATTCACAGTTAAGACCTTGTGCTATGTCCAAATTGCCACATTGAGACATGTACTCACAGTCCTCTCTTTAACTCCCACAGACCTTTTGCTGTTAGACAAGTGCAAAGTCAGAAGTCTATTAGAAAGACCTTACAGAATGTGGAAGTTTTCAGATGGACACTACTGATTTAGGCACCAGTGACAGCTGTCAAAGATAGAACAAGGACATCTCTTGGCATGTTTTTTCCAGCTAATTATCAGTTCAGACAAATTTGCTAGAAGGGGGACCCAGGACTCAGGAGATCTGTGGTCTTGTGCAGTTTGAAATGAGTCTATTATCATAAACCACCTGAGCCTGCTGTAACAGACCTCCATGATCCTGACTGGATCATGGTCTTAGGTCCCTACGGAAAAAAAAGACCTTGCAGTACATTTCTCGTGCTTTGGCAAAGGGGAACAGATCTCTTTTCACTGGCAGTAATAACTTTTTTTGTTGATAGGAAGAATAAAAATACACAGGGTGGAAGGTATTCACAATATGGAGGAAGGAGAATACAAATCATACTCGTATTGCTAAGCAGCATTTGATTCAGCTTTTTCATTGAAAAAGTCTCTAGTAATGGCGAGCACAGTTATAAGAATGGCAGTAACATTTTTTTTCTCTTCTATACCAATGGAGAAAAAATAAACTATTAATCCATAATTGTCTCAATTTACTTTTTTAACAGATGTGTTTTTCTCCTTTTTCACATGGCTTTTTTATCTTTTTAAGCCTGTCAAAGAAAGAATAACTCACTTGCTGGCTTTGTTGCTGCAGCTCACTGCAATATTCTATAATTAAGGCTTTATTCAATCAGAGCTATGACATCCATTGGATAAAGAGAGTGTTGTAACCTTTAAAGCAGGGTGGTAATTAATATTCAGAGCCTAAACATGTTGTAGTTCTACTAGTAGCATCAAGCTAAAGCTGATTGAACTTCATGATTTTGAATTCTTACCAAATGTACTAAAAGGTGAACTGGATAAAACTGCAGTCAATGAATATCTAATGTTCAACAGAGGAAGATTTTTTTTTTGTTTGTTTCCACAGTTCTCTGCTGATTCTCATTAATTGCAAGAAAAATTTTTCTTAATTTAAAAACTATTCACCATGGCAAAGAGTCAGCCCCACATGACACAAACTGAATTAATAAATCTGTCTTTTCTTGAAGAGGATGTATTTTCTTTCATGCTCTGAGTACCAGATCAAAATATTTCTTCAAAGCTATTTGAAGAAATTCAGGCAAATAACAACTATTTGTCCAGAAATATACAACACTAAGAGCTTTTTGGCTTTTTTCTATATTACTTCAGTGAAGAGAAAAAAATGTTTCTTTAAACTGAAGTTCCTGAAGTAACTGTTTTTATTTTTCTCTGACTCTATGAACAAAAAGAATTCAAGAAAAATCCTTCAGTTTTAAACCACTAGATAGCAACAGTCAAAGAGACAAAGATTACAAATGGAAATTGCTGGGAATTTTCCTTTTACACAATCTTTAAGAATATATATACTCCAAAGCTATATGCTGTCACTTGCACTGTTTTGATAACGCAGTGAAGACACAAAGCTACACACAAGGCTCCTTTAGATCCCACTTAGACAAAAGGAAATCCCTAGTTCTATCTTTATAGTTGGTTTTCCCATATGCTACAGAAATCTGACTGAGATACTAAACAAACCCCAACATACTAGTGGTGATATTTCCCCTTTACTACTAAAAAGTTATACAGAGACCCACAGGGACAAGTAGAATCCACCCGGACAGTTTACTATTGTCCAGCTCCAGCCTTGTCTAGTGGTTGGAGGCCATCCCTACACTAGCACAGTTGGCAGACCTTCAAGAGTCAGTCTAAAGAGAACACGTGAACCTTCTGTCCACTGTACATGTTTCATGTACTTTATTTTACTATGTACAAACTATTGTCTGGTCCATGGGCTGGATGAATGACTTCTCATGGACAAAGTGCATAAGGGGCAGGACATCTTCCAGCTGAGGCTCACCTGGAAGGGCCCAAGCTGTGAGGAACTCTCTGCAATGTGAAACAATGTGCAAGGATTTTTTGTGGATATACACTCTTGATCTGAATTAAAACGCTAGCGTGGACATGGTCAGGATCAAAATTATATTTTCCCAATCACAGAATTTCAATGTAACATACACAGATTTAGGAAAAAAACAAGGATAATGGAGAAAACCCCCTAAACTACATTATGGTAAAGATAGTAACATGATCTGAGAATTACAGCTTCACCCTTAGAGATAAATAAAATCACCAAGAAAACCGCAATCTTGCAGTAATTTTCATTTGTTAAATTTCCATGAGCTGCTTTCTCATTCTTTTAAATTATTAAAAAAAATAAATTACACAACAAATTTCCTTTGACATTTTGCACACAGTAATATCCAGTATTATATCACCGCAGGAAAAGCCCTTTCTTTATCTTCACATTTTGGCCCTTGGGCCTAATGCATATCAAATCAATTTGATGGCTGGCTGAAAGCCTAAATTTCAACTGTGAATGTTCCTCCACTGCTTTGTGCCTTTTCCTCTCTCTCTCCTTCCCTTCCAACCCCAAAGTGGGGGGATTGTTTTCCAATGGAAACAGATGAGGTTGACTTGATGTGTGAAAGCTGGTATTATCTTACTGGCTCAAAATAGTATCAAAACTTACATTTTGGTACTGGTAAACTGCTCTGAAGTTCAGATTAAAATAAAATCAGAAAGTCAATCAATTATATTTGACTTCTTTTCCGTTTAAGAAGGGAAAATATAAATAATAAAAATTAAACTTGATTCTATCATGCATTTTACTAGCTACTACAATCAATTTTAAAAGTGCATCTTGAAATGAGGCATACTTTTCTTTGTAAATGAAGTACTTTAGCTTCATCTTCTGCACTTCACAGGTTTTCTTAAAAACGTTTAATTTCTGAGATATAGCTGTCACATAAAAAATAATGCCAAACTTAGTAAGACACAATAAATAGCCAAGAAATCACAATGAGAAATTAATCACCAGGAAATCTGTAGAAAATCAACAAGCTAGTGCATTTTTATCTATTTAACTCCTTCTTTTTAAGCCCTTGCTGCATTTTCTGAGTTCACATTTCTTTTGTCTTTATGCCTTTTCATGACTGTTGTCCAAGCCTGAATAGCCTGCTGCACTTTGTTTGTCAGGCAACCCACAAACATTGATTTGTACAGCAACTGGTCAGTACTATGACATAAGCAATATAAATAAGATATTGGGCACTGTGCTTCAGAGTACAATCATGTCTGTTTTGTTTACATTTGTGAAATACCAGAGTAGGGGCTTTTCAAAGCAAAGAGCAAATGGCAAGCATACAGCAGAGCCTTCATATTTTCTAATAGATTTTGTCTGTACCTATCACATTTACCACTGTAAAAGTGGACCTGTTCAAAAGTGAAATTCACTGGGGATTACTGAGAACTTAGAGACTACAGGAAGACCCTGAAATATAAATAGTTGGAGAATAGAGAAGCATTAGAGGGAATTATCGTATAAGTTTGTCCTATACTTGCCCTTCCCGAGCCATTCCCAAACATCCCCAGTAGTATTTGGAGACAGGATGTTTGGCTGGATGATATCTTGGTAGGAATCAATATAACTATACATTCCTTTTTTTGTTTTAACTCTATGTCTATTAACAGTACCATGTAAACTTCACTGCAAAGCCAGTGGGATGCAAGACAGAGTGATGGTGCCCTTGGCACAGGTTTAGCAGAAAAAAAATTCCTGCAGCATGACTGGCCTATGCAAAGCTGAGTAAGCATCACTGCTGCACCTGAAACATCTACCTAGAGACTAAAACAAATGAGAGGACTGTCAACTGGCTATGTATGGGTCTGTGCAGAAATAATGTTACACAGATACTTCTTCATCCTGAAAACAGAACAACAATGCCTTTCCTCCAGCTGCAAATTGGCTTGAAATTTGCAGGTGCTACTGCCAAAACAAATGTTTTAATATTCAGAAACTTAAGTAATAGGATAGCCTGTGATTCTGAAATAGTGGTCACAGAAGGGAATTTCTGCATGCTATGGCTATTTACCCTATCCAGCTGCAAAATCCACTCATTTAAATTTTAACTCAAATTATGGTAAGTGAATAGAAACAAGCATTCAAGACAACTCACCTAAAGTTTTCATATGAGTTCATAGAATATGTTAAAATATAAAGGACAGTGATGCTTTTAATTCAATTCTCTAACTTAGGCTTAAGAAAACAGTCTCTTCTGATTCTGTCTTGATGGATTCTTTTAAATTACTTCTATTGGGAAAACCAAACCTGACTCTGCTTGTTTAGAAAGAACATCTCATTATTACATGTAGTACAAAAGAATAGGTCAGAGATGGTGAAGTGAGGACATTATTATTTGTTTCTATATTGATTCAGTACTGAAACCTGAAGTCTATTTTTTACAATTCAGGAAAATATCTAATCTTAAATATATAAAAGTCTTTTGAAAATGTCCTGGATAATAGATGTGTATAAGAATACTTAGAAATAAAAGAACCAGAAAAGATAATAGGATACACTTTAACAAGAATTAAAACTTATTTTTATGCATATTTCTAAACAGGGGAAAGCTTCTTAACATAAATTTATCAGAACACGAGGGAGATCAACAGTTTCCTTCAGTCAAGGCATTATATTCTACAATGAAACATTTTTAATGAATCTAATTGAAATTAGTACATGAAACTTAAACTGCTCTTAAATTTGCCTTGTTCATTGCAAAATGCTCTTAAGCTATTGTGCAATGAGGTTAGGCCAATGAATGTCATCTAAAATATTAGAGATTTAAGATATTCCCACCATTCAATTCTATTGTCATTATTCATGATGAGTAGCACATAATTCTATAGGAAGTGTCACTGAAGAAGCTTTTGCCAGTCATTGAGAATGTAGATTTTTTAAAATATAGTAAATAACAATGACAGAATCAAACATTTCAGAAAACATTCACCGATCAACTGTCTTCTTACCTACTATTTATCCAAATATTTCACAAGTTAAACCTGCAATTACATAATATACAATCAATAAAACAGCAGGTTCAATAAAAAAGAATACTGTTGAATACATTATTACCAGCCTGATTAACACCGAAATAAACTAAGCTAAAATCAATTCATTGCTCTAGGAATGTAATTGCCAGAAAAAAAAAAAGTGTGTGTGTGTTGGAGGAGAGACTGATAAATATCTGGTGTCGTCAGCCTATGATTTGAACATATTTCATCATCACTGATCTAGATGGTCAAATCCAAAGGAATCCAAGAAAAATGTGCCATGAGTACCTATGAAGCAGTAATACAGTTACACACTCTTTCTCCTCAGATGAGAAAGTATGAAAAAGAAACAAGAAAAATTATAGATTAAGACAAAGCTCAATAAGTGAAAGAAACACAAAAAAAGTAACTAAAGGAAAGGACAACATTTGACATCTCCCAAAAGCAGAGTGAAGCCTTGCCAGCCTCTAAACAACAGCTACTTGGAAGCCAAACCCACTCCACTTCTTCCTCTCACACTGTATCCCCTGAGTGTGATGGTACAGCATGAGACATCTCCTTGGTCAGTGTGGGTCAGCTGTCCTGGTTCTTGCTCACCCTCCTAAACTCTTGTCAACCTCCAGCTTATTGTCTCTGGGGTAGCATGGGAAAAATAAAAAGCCTTGGACCTGTGTAAGCACAGTTCAGCAACAGCCACAATATCAGTCTGTTATCATCACTGTGTTAGCTATAGACACAAACCACATCATATGGGCTGCTCTGAAGAAACTTAATTCCATCCCAGCCAGGCCCAGTACATTATCCCATAGCTATGGCACAATCCCTGGTCGCTTTGTAGAAGTGCCTGTCTCGTCCAGAAGAGATGTGCTGTAGGTCTATGAAAGCTAGAAACAATTTTATTATTTTCATTACAAAATATTGATGAAACTTTTATGAAACTAGGACTAAATTAACATACTTTTGTTTCTTTCAGCTAAACAATCAATATTATGAAGAAGAGACAACGTGTAGCTGTATATCTCTAATAGAGAAATAAGACACAAAAATTTTACATATTTTAAAGACAAAAAAATACATTAGGTTTACCCTTATAATGACAGGAAAGTTAACCTGCATGGCATAAATGGCAAGCACCAGCTTTAAAAAGAGCAAGGGGATTTTTATCTTTAATTATCAGCTTCAAAAGATTAGAATCTTTCAAATAAAAGGGTGACAGGATATTAGGTGTAATTTTTTCTTGGTAGGAAAAACACCAATTGACCAAGCTGACAATATTATTGCATTAATATACTGGTGTCAAAACCCAAGTGCATACAAGCCACTGTGAAAATGATAAAGAAAGGGTTCACAATGTTAAGAACTTCATGAGGTAATTTTTTTTTCTTCAGTATTTAAAAAAAAGAAGCTACGCAACATTTTTTGTTGCTTTTATATAATGTTACTTTTAAGAGAAATAAAACTGCTAACTCCCTACCACAGTGCCACCCATTAGACCAGGCTGCTCAACCTGGCCACATCCAACGTGGCCTCGAACACTTTCAGAAATGGGGCATCCACAGCTTCTCTGGGCAAACACTGGCCTTACTTTGGTCCAGTGCTTCAGCACCCTCACAGCAAAGAATTTCTTCCTAATCTCTCCTCTTTCAGTTTAAAGCTGTTACCCCTTGCTCTATCACTACACAGCCTTGTAGAAGCTCCTGTCCAGGCTTCCTGTTACCCCTTCAGGTACTGAAAGGCTGCTGCAGGGTCTGCCCAGAGCCTTCAACTCTCCAGGCTAAGTTTAACTTTCTCAGTCTGTCTTCATAGGAGAGGTAATCTAGCTCTCCAATCATCTTCATGGCCTGTCTCTGGGCCTGTTCAGACAGATCCATGTTGTCCTTAGGTTAGCAGTACTCCAGGTGGGGTGAAAAAAGTAGGAAAATGCGAAAATGCAGCATTTAGCGAAAACGACATGCCAACTAGGTAGCCAGACATCATGAACCTGTCAGAAAAGGAAGTGTGATTTCAGATAGCAGACTCCTGCTAGGACTGACCACAGGGAAAAAGGAGGTGCGTAACAAGTGATCATTAGCAGGGGTCTTACTTGCTTCTGTTCCATGGACAATTCTCACCCTCTTATGCACCATTTTCTGTTGCAAGACATAATGAGTTACCTCACTGTGCTGTGTTGCTTCCTTTTCTCAGATATATATTATCCCCTTTTTATTGCTTTCATAGCCTCAGTAATCCAATAATTTAAACAGAGATCAGAATATTTTAAAGTATACTTTGACAATTCTAAGTTAAAGCAACCCTAGAGAAACACCAAGCAAAACATCTATAACTATGATGTTTGCCAGACAACTTTGATAAAGTGGAGTCATAAGTTAGATGGGCTTTTTTTTGGTAATCTGAGACATTCCTTCAACTTGGAAAAAAATATTGAAGATAATAATCTGTTATGCCCCAATAAATGAAAAGATGAAGTTGCTTGATTGTTTTTGCACATTATATCATGTTTTCTATAAAGCTCTGAATAAATTTGGAAGGTCATGATCAGTCTTGTCCTACAATGTCATCATAACAAGTGAAATATTATTTCTATTTTGCACAAGTTTTGGCCACAATCTGATGATTTAGAAGATTTGACTTTGCAGTTCTTACTCAATTGAAGATTTCACAAGGCATTTAGTTAGGCTTATTCTCAATACTACTATATATATGCATAAATCACAAACATAAAAATCAAAATATAATACGTAAATAACAATATAAACATTAAAATAAATTAGCAGGTGGAAGTGACCATTATTCTATGAAATGTGGTCCTGATAGGAGACTGTCCTACTCATTGTTCAGTTTTTATTATCTGGCAGTATTTTTCTCTTTGTATGTTATTATCCATGTCATTGATTTTTAAAGTTGTAATAATGTAATTTGATTTTTAAAGTTGTAATAACAAGGGAGGTAAAACTCATCCTTTAAAATAAGATGAAAGAACCAACATGTAAATTTTGGACATTTTAATATGAGTCACTTGTTGGTGGCTGAGTTTGTGGTACAATAACTACCATTTCATAGGCATCACACAAACTTCCTTAAGTGGTATGTAATGGCTTCCTAATAGAATTACTATGGGCCTTAGGGAGGAATTAGATTTTCAGTTATTACATTCATAATTTAGAAAAGGAAATGCTGATTAGATTTGTTTAATTGAATGTTCCAGGTAATGTGGGATTTTTCTTACTAGTACATTTATTTTTGGGTTTGGGTTTTGGTGCTTTCTCCTGTGTTTCTCTGATTAATAATATATGTTTTATAGCACTAAATCATTACAAAGGTTAACAGTAATGAATTATTAGTCTCTCTTTGTTTTTTTTAATGAACCTCAGGACACACTTATTTTGTTCAGCTAATAGTGATGGTTTCAGTTATTACACTGTTTATGTTTACATATCCATGTAGTGATTTCCAGACTATGTGAGAAAACTCGAATAAAGAATACTTGAATAAAGAGACTAAGCTAGAATTTTCTTTAGAATACTTTTTGGGATTTTTAATTATCTCCAAATTATGCTCTAGCTCTTAATTTTTTCTCCAGGATGGATTCAGTTTTGGTGATGTCTGAGAGACCACTGGAAATGATGAAGTGACAATTCCCAAGTGTCAGATATGATATTTGGGGATAGCCTCCACCTTGTCTCCCCAATGCTCACTGCTGTTGTACTCATAACAACACCTTTCAAAACCAAAGTCACTCAATCCTTGATCAGTTGCTAGAAAATATTCACAACATTATCAATAATTTGGCCTCTCAGACAAATATATGAATTTTAGGAGGACCCTACTCCCAGGGGCAAATTTTTGTAAAGGAAGATTAATCTTCAGAAAATCTTCTATTATAGAGAGTGGCAGGAGAGAGAGGAAAAAAAACCCCACCACCTTTCTAGAAGCCAGATTAAAACATTGAATTACAGCCTTGGTCTGATCTGCCACTAAGTAATCACTCTTCACAAGACAAGAAAAGTTTAATGGAAATAACCTTTAAGGGCATGACGAGCACCAGCTCAGCACCTCCTGTATGTGCCACTGGGGCTGCAAGGGAGGCACCCACAGAAGGGTGTCAGACTGGACTAATCTTCCAATCCAGCAAGGTAGTGTTGACAGAGCAGGGAAGAAGGTGATCAGCTACTAGTCTCTAAAGAAGGTACAAGAAAGATGGAAATTAAAGAAATCCCACTTGGGAAGCAGTGCTGGTCAGAGGGACGGCGGGAAAATCTGCTGCTGTCTGTCAGGGCTGAGCAAGGTTGTGACAGCAGCTCCTGTGCTTCTCAAAACTGTGGTATTTCATGTGCTAATTTGTACTACTACTTCTTTTAAGAAATTGAAACATACTATCAAAACCTCCTACATGAATCTTATTCCTGCAGAATCAGTCCAGCTCTCCTGGCATTAGCTGGCATGCATTAGAGCAGCAAGCACTCTTGATTCACCTGCACTCCAATATATCACTACTAGAAATTGTGTGTCTTTGCTAATTTCTACTACAAATGATCCTCAATATGTTTGAAGGCAACTGAGATCCTCTACAAAACAAGCAAAGCTATGAGGTTGCAGGGCTCAAATTCTAGCAAAGTAGTTGTAAGAATATGATAATTATCAACCAGCAGTAGAAGGCATAAATGTTGAAGTAAGAAATCAATCTGCAGCAAAAGAAAATATGGAGGCATTTTATAAACTGGTAATATGACTGTATCTAGACTTTACTTTGGTTACTCCAGTGAGATAAAGACAGATCTTCTGAAATGATTCTTCACAGCAGATGTATCTGAGAAGCCTGAAAAGCTTTGATTTAATTTGGTTATAAAGCCAAAAACATTTATTTCCTGGAGCCATTATGATGCTTTCAAATTCTTTAACATAGCAAAAGATTAAGAGAGACAGTTCTAAAAGATGTATTAAATATACATCAAAGCCTAAATTGCTTCTGGATTTGCACATATGTATCTTATTTTATGAAATAAAAATGTTGAGTATATGGACTTAGTTTTCATCCTGCATTCTTCTGATTATGAAACAGATATCATTGTGGAGAAAAAAAGGTTAGACACTGCTAAATATTCATGTTTTGAGTGTTTCAAAATAGTATTATAAACCTGATAATTTTGTATTTGTTATTTTCAACAAGTGAATGTAATAGAAATAATCGTTTCTTTAGAAACCAGTTCCGAGGGATAAAAATTCCCATTCTGCAGTTTTGGCTAAGCTCTTTGGGTTGGTTTCTACATCTTCATGCTTCATTATTCTCCCTGTTATCATGTATTCAAGAACATAATCCTAAAATTAAGACTCTCAATCCTCTGAGAGTTAAAGAAAAAAAGTTACCATTAGCCACATTAAAAGTGCTTCTGCTGCATGTTGTCTGTCCCTAGATTAATGTTCAGCAGAAGGAAGAATATCTAGGAATGACCAGACACAACATTTTTTGTTCCATTTCATTCTATCCTGCTTCTAAAGAATACTGAAAAGAAATACAATGCAATGCTAAAAAGTATTAAATAAACTGAGGAAAAAAAAGCACTATAAATTCATTTTCATATTTGGATCCCCAGAAGTCACTGTTTCTCATCTGTCTAGGTAAAGCATTGATAGGAGTGAAATTATTCCTTCCAATGAAGAAAAGCAAAAGTGAGGGTGACTGTGTACAGAAGTTTCATGAAGTTACGTCATTAGAAACAAAATTAAAGGACTTTTTCATATTTATGCTTGTACTGTGTTGAAGGTTTTTAGTAAATATAATTATTGTTGACCCTTTATTCAAAAATGCAATTTTTGCTTCTCTTTATCTTTTACAGAAGGGTAAACCAGTAATTTATTTTTTCTGCAGTATGTGCCTATTAAAATTATTATTTATGCTCATGCCTTACTATTAAAATGGAGCAATTTTGTGTTGCCTAGATACAGATCAGAAGGCTACTTTATATAACTAATACACATGAACAAAAAAAGCAATCATAGATGAAAATAATTCTTTATTCTAGTATTTTCTTTAACCTTCTTTACCCTTTTTTTTTACCATTGCTTGTGACAATAAAAACATTCTTGCTGAAGATACGTACAACTCCAGCAGGACTTTATGGTCTTTCTTTTACATTCAAAGTATTTCACCAGCTGTTTTTTAAATTAATTATTGTGCCCATTCACTAGATTGCTGGTACAGAGAATGAACTATGGCAATTAACATTCCTATCTTTACTTACTGGTCTGGTTTTATTTGGATGTAAATATGATGCAAAGCATCTTGCTTGGAAACCCCTATGATTATCTAAAGTTGTATTTTCCAATTTAAAATTTATAATTTTAAATAAATACTTTTTTTTCCAATCTGTTCTTATTAAAAATGGCCATCATAAAGTGAAAATTAATAGATTAATACATTATTTCACATATGCTGGCAGAACTGCATAATTTATGGTTACTACACAGAAATTGCAATTGCCTATCTTCTTTTTAATTTGAACTGTACTTTTTTTGCCCTGTGTACATCTCTTATACATATTGGTCTCCAGTGGAATTTTTATACAGATATAAACACACAAATAAGCACACATGTGTGTGTCTGTGTGTATTTAGTGTTCATTAAGTACAAACAGAAACACACAAATCTGTCTTTTGTCAAACACTTCAACCCACTAAGTGATATTTATTGCTATAAAAGGAAATGTAAGAAAAACAAATTGCTAAATGGAAGAAGGTTGCAGAATCTACTCTCCGGGCTGTGGTTGCAGTTTTGTTTTGTTGTCTTTTCCCATGGGAATTTAAAGAGTAATGCAAATGAAATCAAAATAAAATAAAATAAAATAAAATAAAATAAAATAAAATAAAATAAAATAAAATAAAATAGTTTGCTCAGTTCCAATTATTTCCCCTTCTCGTAATGTTTTCATTATTCATGAACACAACTTCCTTTTGCCTCTTTGTCTTATGGCCCCATGATTTTTCTAGCCTTTCAGAAGTCACCCCAGTTCACCAGAAAGATAAATTCTATCCTCACTTGGAATATCTCTTTTGGGGTTGAGTCTGTAAAATAGATTTCTACATCTTGTATGAATACTATCAAGGTAAGATGAGAAATAGCTGTTTCTTTACACTGCCTGCTCCTGAAAGCAAGCCTTACTGGTTCCTAAGGGGAAGGCTCCCAGCTGTGTCTGCTTTCTGTAGGATGGTTGCTTTGTCTTAATTAGGAAAAACTTGTCTAAGAAAAAGTCTTTCCTATGGTCTCCAGAGACTCCCATCTTTCTCCAGTGACTGCATTACTAATAAATACTTTATTTTTGTAGAATAGACCCTAAATATGAAGTCAAGCATCTGCAAGGACCATAGAGATAGTGCTTGAGTTGAACATCTAATCAAACACAAGTAACTAATAGGCAGTGCTACTAAATAAACATCCCAACATCTCTACAAACATCTAAATTAAACTCTCCAGAAAGGATTTCCAGCACTTCTTACTATAGAATATTTTTTATTTAAATTTTTTCAGACTATTTTTAGAAAGCTCCCTGTTTTAGATCACTCACTCTGAAATATACAGAGGGCTTCACTTTTGTAATGCAACTATATACAGAATACATGAATAGAAGTAAAATAGGTAGTGGGAATTGGTATTTACCTAACAATTAATGAAACTTTTAATTTAGCATGGACAGTGTGCTCTTTTATGTAAGCTGGTGAGTTGTTTGTCACCATTTACTGAATTTGTTGCATTATGAACAATTTTTCTTGCGTGCTACTTTGGGATCAAAGCAATGAATCACAAGCACTATTTGTCTGTTTGTGACAACAAGTCTTTGTACCAATATTCTTACTGAAGATATCAGAGCTCCCAACAGGATGCAGAATTTTTTATGGTGCCTTTTTCATTCCCTAACTATTTCATGGCAGGTCACCAAATATGTTTCTAAGTGGGTCATTCAGCCCATTCACACTTTTAAATTCTTTTCCCCTATTTTTATCCAAGATTTTTAATCGTGTTATTATCCTCCTGAGAAAGAGCTGTAGAGACATATCATCAGTGCAGATATATTTTCTATGTTGTTTAATACCAAAGCATAGTGTCTGAGAATGAAGACTAGAAATTAAGAAAATACCCAACCTCCTGGACAGAAGCTCAGCATAACTTTAATGTTTGCTTGTTCTGAAATATTTAAGATACACATACACAAACACACAAACCCACACACATATTCAAAATATCCTCCAAAAAGCATAAATTTCAATATACAAAATCTTCATTACAATGAGGAGATAGATGGATACAAGGCTCTTCATTTTCATAGGCTGATTTGAGGGTTTTTACTTCCTTGTTAGTGCACCCTATTATTGCTTCCAGAGTCTTAAACTTTAGATCATCTCCATTCCATTTAACAGAATTTCTGAGCTACACAGAGAGATAGAAATCTAAAAGTGTCAGTTTCCAAGTTTCCGTGTACTTCCAGGCTCACACCTTCCTGACATCAGAATTTGGATGTAAAAAAAAAAATCTTGTTTACACCAAATTTTAGAACCTAAGACCCATTTCTCATCAATAGAAATAGATGGTGTGAAATTGGGTTAAAAAAAAAAAACCCAAGAGATCTTTTCTTTGACAACTTAATATCAAGGGATTTTATCTTAAATTACCAGAAGTCTACGTCAGTGTTTCTTCTGCTATTGCTCAGATAGTTAAGGTTGCAATAAGTACAAGTGCATAAATCCCTACTGCTTTGCTCCTCTGGAAGAGGAACTGATGGAAAAGATGTAGCAGAGACATACAGCTGTGTATAAATGCTCTCTAGTCAAACTAGCCTCTGTTGACTGTAGGTCTGCAGAGCAATTTCTGTGGTAGGGTTACTTTTATCTCACTCTCCCCTGCCTTCTCTTCACCTCTTAATCTCTTCCCAATGTTTGGGTGTTTGGTTTTTTTTTTGTTTGGTTTTTTTTTTTTTTTTTTTTGTGTTTTTTTTTTTTTTTTTTTTTTTTTTTTTTTGGTTTTGTTTGGTTTTGTTTTTGTTTCATGTCATGGTGCTTTATTGGTGCCCTGCCTCTGAGAGTAATAAAGTAGAATTATCCTTATTTTACAAATAAAGAAACTGGAGTAGAGAAACTAAAAACCCAAGACAGAGAGAAAAACCTTTTAGAATTAATAATAGAATAAAGAAGTATATGGCTTCCAGTTCTAATTCAGCATGCTGTTAAACAAATGTTTTCATCAAAGATCTGAAAGTAAATAGAAAATCACAGATGATAAATCTTACAGATGACTAATCTAAAGGGGATAAAACACCCAGGCAGCATGCTACAAATACACTTAGTACTCTGTTCCTTTTCCTTCAAACAAAAATTCTTTATCTAGAGCAAAGCACAGATTTATACAGGAGCACAGAATGGAAGCCATAGCTTTGGAATGTATGTGAACTGACAGGAGCAATGGGTGGTAACCTAGAAATCAATGACTAGCAAAGTCCCAGGGATTTGGGGGTTTTTTTAGAGCAACTGAAGAGAAGATTCCAGTGTGATAAACTGATGCTATCTTTGAATATTTAAGGAGGAAGCAGTTTGTAAGAAAAGAGGGATGACTTCATCCCTGTGAAGAAGACTGCAATCCATTCTGAGGTTTTTATTTTAAGAGATTAACACTGTGAATAAGGGACAGGCCAAAAAATGCAGGACCTCAGGAGAAGAGAAAACACAATAGGATTCATCTCTCTTAGTTTCAAATGTTGTCAGAGTAGAAAACTGAGTTAGACCTCTAGGTCTCTCTTTAATCTTAAGGGTAACAAATATCTACTACATTTAAGGCATACAGATATAATCAAATTCCATTCTTTAGACTTTGGAGCCTAGGTCTGCTGAGGTTTTGCAAAAAGATTGAAATAGAACTTAATTGCAATATAAAAATATATTTATGATCACAAAAACTCACTTACTTGGCAAGGAAAAGTCTCAAAAACAACAACTAAAAGGCAGTAAGCTAAACTGAGACAAATTCAAATGAGATATGAAGGATTTTTTTAAAAGAGCAAGTACTGTTGATACTTTAATCTAAAGGTGAGTGCATGATGTTGATACAACCTTTCTAAGAAGACATCTAGTAGCATAAAATTTAAGTGAGGAATTATTTTATTTCACAAAACATACCTCTGCCTACTGAACGGCAACTTTGAAGATGTTGTGGCTATAGTATCACATTTTCAACACACAGAGATTATCTTTTAATCCACCAATACAGAAGGGAACTGAAGTTTATGTTCTAGTCTAGGACCAAGAGATGATTAATTTTAAATTCCTGCAGACCCATTAAAAATTACAGATAAGCCCCTATGTACAACTACTGAATGGTATAGCTAACTATGTACCCACCAGCAGCAGTTACTGGGGAATATCCTTAAAGAGTGAGAATTAGATTGGCAACACTAAGAAAAGTTATAGCACAAGAAACCCCTCATCAGATTTGACCCTTTCATTAAGTATTTCAATTTCATACACTGATGAAAGCTTCTTTTCTTACTAGGAGTAATTCTTATTTCCATTCCATTTTTCTATTAGTATGCAACTATTTCATTTTGAAGCTATATTTTTCCTGAACAAATTTTCCTTCCCTTCTACTGCTGGTTATACCAGAGGCCAGCCACTGGAAAGTATTCAGTTCCACTTCCAGAAACAGAGGCATATGATCACAATGTTGTGAATGGGTATTGCTGTTAGTTTGTAATAAAACAGTGATTTTCATATGGCAACTTCTAATCACCTATACAATGGTAAAGGAATAATTTATGCATTCATCTTGCCCTTGCTTAGAATGGCAGTTCAGCTTCTTCACACTATGGCATTAAATCAACAGTTCTATAAGAAATTGTGCTTCTCTTGAAATCTCTGAGATATGTTGCCTTTTCATTACAGCAACAGAAAACACAGTAATTACATCTAGAATGAAAATGTTAGGTTGCATAACCATGGATATTAGCTTTGCCTATGATTTCCTCTGAATGCATGCTACAGCTAACACAGTTTTCTTGGTGTCTTTTACAGGGATTCTGTGTTACTACAAGTGTAGCTGAGGATTACTTTCTTCTAATGGTGACTCAATTTTTATACAAAATGAGTCAATGTTCTGAGAAATAAAGAGTAAATTTCATAGACTTAGTTTTTAACACATTTCAGGGTGATTGGGGGAGGGGGATAGAAGGCCATATTCCTTTCAAAACAGTAATTTTTATTAATAGAAACACTGTAACCCATTCCATATTACTACTGAGCCATGAATATACCAGAATTAATAATTATATTGTTAATATGCTACGAATGTCCGTATTTATATGGTACTCCTGCCACTGAGGCAAACAAAAATAATTTACAGAGAAATTAACCCTTTGCTAGTAGATTTCTTGAGAAACAGAACTTAAAAATAATAATTTAATTTAAACAAGGCACAATTATAAAGACAGCTAGACCAAAAATGTAAATCACTTAAAAAAAACCTATGGTTCAAATCTGTATGTTAAGCTGGATTTAATTTCTTTCAAAGAACCAAGGGATGTAGAGACATGTCATGGAATGAACAACAGAGAAAAAATAATTAATTTTTAACCAGCATTTTCAGTGTCTGATTAATTAATTTCCAGACAACAGCACAGATTAATCTATCACAACTTTTAAGCTGAGTAGTTCATTGCAGAAATTACTTATTTTGCCTACTTATTAATGCCTCACAATGTTCATGAAAAGGACATTGTCACAAGAATGCAAAGAAATTAAATTAAAACAGAGCACAAAACCAATAAAAGATTCATTGGTGACTTAATAGGCCTCCTTCCTCTGTGAAACAAAATAAAATGATGAAATGAAGGATTACCTTCACCTTTTTAGCTTAAAAGAACTACAATAACTTGTTTGTTTATTAGTTTGTTTGTTTGTTTGTTTTTAAGGCAGAAAACCTGTTTTAATTCTTTAATTCTAATAAGTCCTACAAATACTTATGAAAAAGGAGAGCTTTCCCCATATGATTAGGTTTTCTGAAATCAATGACCCCTCCCCATATTTTAAATGCTTGCAAAATCAGCCTGCATGTCCTGTAGGAGCCATTTCCCAAAAGCAAAATCCAGTAGCTGCAAATTTAATGTTTTCCATCTGTGAGGAAAACAGGTTTTATCTAAAAATACCAGAGTGTGATGCACTTTTCACTAGACAAGATGTTTTTCTATTACTTATTTCCCTGATTAGTCTAAAGCTAAATGAAGTGAAACTGTCTTTCCCAGTTGCGATCACATCTATATTACAGGAGGAGCATCTCCCCCAAACGGCAGCCTGTTTATCAAACCAAAGGAGGGCTAACAAATGGCTCCTCTGGCAGTAACCAAATCCATCAGACCTCAGGAGAAGAACCACAGCACAACATCCCTTTCAGAGTAAACTGCCAGTCTACAAAGCTTCACAGGTAAGTAAATGACATCATAGGAATTAAAGAACAAGAATTAGTCCTAGGAAAAGGACCCAAACTCAAAAGTTCCTAAAAAGTAATGTTAGTGTTAAATGAACATTCCAAAGAAATACTGCAATCATAATATACCAATGCAAAATACAGTAATATATATATGCATTATCTCTTACATAAGATGTATTTAACATTTGACATGAAGACATTTGTGATATTACTAAGTTGCCATGATCAGCCCTAAACAGAAGGGAGTCAATGGGAAAGGTCAGTACAAAATCAACATTTTGGAAGTAAATTCTGACAACGGAGAAATAACTATAAGAAGTATTATTAGCAACACATTGAGGATCTTGTACAGATCCCATTATAGATGATCCCCTCAAAATTCCAAGGAGAAATCCTCGCAAAACTACTCCTCATGAATGATAAACAACAATAAATTATTTATATTTCAGATCTGAGTTATGGGCAAAGGGGAGAACCAGGAAGAACTTCCTCTCATCCACAGAAGTATTAAAACATCACTTAAATTACAAAATTTGTAACTTTTAACCAATATGATTTCATTTTTTTTTGCTCTCAAAAGGATGCAGAAGTAAAGAATATATATGGGATACTATAAACTGAACTTTGAGACAGGAGGCATTGCCATTGGACAGCTTTTAGTGGCCTTTCATGTGTATTTTTTCATATCTCTCTCCCTCCTAGTTATTCCCATGAAAGGCTGTTTTCTGAGTACTACTAAAATGATCTAGGTAACCCTCTCTGTGAATAGCTTTATATTGAGAACTGAAAGAGATCTTGCTTCTTAAAGGATTAGGCAGTACCTTAATAGGGATTTCAAAAATAGCAGTTAGCCATTAATATTGATACTTACCTGCTTTAAATTATGTCCCTAGACTTTAGACAGATAAGTTGAACAATTTGTGAGAGAAACTGTAATCATCCCTCCACTACAGAAAAAGCAATGAGACATAATTGTGCACACAACAAAACTGAACTTTGGATCCCTATACCCTTTTGCAAATAAATCCAAGATCAAGCCTAAGTCTGCAAATCTTTGGAAGTGAGCCCCATTCTCTCAAGCTTCACTGAAAGGGCACTCTTCAATGGCATAAATCCCACATCCATGCAAGTCCCTACAAAGATGCTCATTGACTCAAGAAGACTTGGATAAAATAAACAAAATAACAGATGCAGTAGTTTTCATTCAGGATAAACTTCCTTAAAACAAATGAGAGTTTCATTTAAAACTGTGAATAAAAGAAATAGGGACCATAAGTACTAGTAATTTGAACTACACTTGGAGCCTACACAGAATTATCTATCAATAAGGAGTTATCATATAATTAGCACAGGAGTATTCTATTAAAACATGACATTAGAGCTTTAACAGACTGTTCTATGGCATTATGTAGAGCTCTAAATATGTTAAATGTGTCTTCAGCCATCAACAGAAGACACAGGAGTGAAAAAAGCTAAACATCATACATCAAAATGTCAGTGTCAGTTCAAAGCCCCATAAAGACTGGAAAAGTAATTCCTTGCCTTGAATATTGAAAAATGCGAGTCAGTTCAAACTTTGAATATAGTTTTAATGTGTTCTCAGTCATTCTAGGAAGTACTTTTTGTTTTATTTCCAACATTTTTAACATAGAGAGAGAAAATCGAATTGGAAATGTTATGTCTTTGATTGTTGTCTTTTTTTCAGATTTTTACCATCCTTTCCTGCTTATGACTTTTCTTATGCATACTGTCTGAACACACACACAGCAGCAAGCAATGAGGACACAGAGCTGAGTTCTCTTTTCTACAGTGGGCCTCAAAATAGTCAGAGTGATGAAAATGATGTGTCTACCTAAGCTCAAATGAAGGCATTAAGGTATTATAGGAGCTTACCCAAACTTAGAGACTTCAAAGAAGATTTTAAGAATAGGATTTCTATTCGTCTAACCTTATGCAGGTAAAGCACCTTGCTGAATCTTATCATCTAGCTTTTTCTTGTAGTCAGTCAATGGAAACTGCTTAATGACAGCTCTGCCTATATTTTTTAGATGTGATAAGAGTTATTAGCCTTTGCTTTAGTTCTTCTGTGCTGCAGTTAACAGCAAGGGATTACTACTAGATGCTTAAAATTTCTGAAGTGTATGGTAGAGTGGAGTACTTTTATACTAAATTCTACAGCAGCTACACAATACACATGAGCGTATATACACGAGTGCTGTATGAACATCTGCAGTTATAAGGGTAGAATTTATACAATGAATTTTATGCTGGATCTTCAGAGCACTCACAAACTCCTGCACTGGACAGTACACCTGAGGGATTGGCAGTTGCAATTTATAGGGATTTATATAAATAAATAAATTTTGAATGATGTACACTTTCACATTCCTGTCTGCTACCCAAGAAAACAAGTGGTGGAGTAGCATGCTGTACAATGAATGTTATAGAAAGATATTGTTTCTTATCATCATGACTCTGTATGCAGGAATTACTGAATGTCCATATGATGTGTGGAAAAAGGAGAAAAGTACAAATGCAAGCAAAAAAAAAAAATCTTGAGGACAATTTAAGTTCTTTGTATCATCTAAATAGCTAAGAAGCAAGAATCTAAATATGCCTGTACAAAGATTGACTGGATGTTGGTTATAAAGAACTCTTCAGTATCTCTTTCAGGATAGCTCCCTCTGCAGACCCATTACCCTGAGATGGGAGTGGGGCTATTTCTTTACAGTTGTTTTTTTCACCTTCACTTTAGATTTACTCTTCTTATACTGACACAAGTTGTCTCACTTATGAAGACGGGAATACAAACTTGTCCAAAAAAATCTTTCATGCATTTCAAACCTGGAAATAAATTTTATTGCAAGAAATAGATGATTTTCTGAGATTGTTGGTAAATCTGCTGCGCTTAAGGCTAGAAAATTATTTATACTATGTACACAGGTCATTATCAGCAACATTTCTCATTTGAGTCTTAACTGACACTACAGAATAGTAGTATACACACTTAACAATAATGATATTTGTATGTTTGTTCCATATCCACAATTAGAGGTCTTTAAGTTTAGAAGTAATTTTGTTCTTGCTCAACTTATTTTCTCTGGTAAAAAATGGTTATTTCAATTCCCACTTTATTTGCTACCTAATCCCTCAAAAATATTCATGGTCAGATTATTTCTATATTTGACTAACGTTCACAGAAAATAAAGCATTACCAATGCCCTCTTATTCATTGTAATATTGTGCTCTCGGGGTGAAATTGTTACACAAACCTAGATTATATCAGAGATTAAATGAATATAAAATTGGCAGGACTTTTATAAAACATGTGGTGGGAGACGTTGTATTCTTACATTATCTTTCTAAAACTATTTTTCCACAGGAGACTCTTAGAAGCCTTGTATAAATTATTAATTATTATATATTTTTCTGAATAAATGTATGCAAATAAGACAAATAGTAAAGTCTTCCAGCTTCTTTTACTGTGGACTTGATTTCTTATAAAAATCAATTACTTGTAACTCTACAAGGAAACAAAGAGAATCCTTTAAATAGAGAAGAAAAATTACAGCATGGGAAAGACTTAAATTTATTGAATTGTTCATAAGTGAAAAAAAAGGACAAATCCTACTGTTTCAGAACAAAGAACTGGCATCTTTCCCTTTCTCAGTAAACACATCGTGCAATGGGTGAGCAACTGGTTCACAGGTCGGGCACAAAGTGTTACAGTGAACGGGGTGACATCAGACTGGTGACCTGTCACTAGCGGGGTTCCACAGAGTCCCAACCTCAGCCCTGTGCTCTTCATCTTCATGACTTGGATGCAGGACTGGAAGGGATACTAGGTAAGTTCACAGGCAATACAATACTGGGAGGAGCTGTTGACTCCATCAAAGACAGGGAGGGAAGCCCTGCAGAGAGTCCTCAACAAATGAGAGAGCTGGGCAATCACCAACCATGAAAAAAGTTCAACAAGGGAAGTGCCGGACTATGCACTTGGGATGAGGCAACCCTGGATGCACAGACTGGGGAACGAGATGGTGGAAAACTGTGCTGAAGAAAGGGACCTGGGGGTCCTGATCAACAGAAAGTTAAATATGAATCAGCAGTGCCCTGGCAGCCAGGAGGGTCAAGCCTGTCCTGGGGGGCATCAGGCACAGCATGGCCAGCCGGGCAAGGGAGGGGATTGTCCTGCTCTGCTCTGCACTGGGGCGGCCTCACCTCGAGTGCTGGGTGCCACAATTAAAGGAAGACATTAAATTATTAGAGAGTGTCCAAAGGAGGGCAACAAGGATGGTGAAAGGCCTTGAAGGGAAGGAATATGAGGAGTAGCTGAGGTCACTTGGTCTGTCTAGCCTGGAGAAGAGGACACTGACGGGAGGCCTCACTGCAGTTAAAACTTCCTCGTGAGGGGAAGAGGAGGGGCAGACACTGATCTCTGCTCTGTGGTGATCAGTGACAGGACCTGAGGGAACGGCCTGAAGTTGTGTCAGGGGAAGTTTCGGTTGGACATTAGAAAAAGGTTCTTCACCCAGAGGGTGGTTGGGCACTGGAACAGGCTCCGCAGGCAAGTGGTCACAGCACTGAGGTTGACAGAGTTCAAGAAGGGTTTGGCAACACTCTTGGGTGCATGGTGTGACTCTTGGGGTGGTCCTGTGCAGGGACAGGAGTTGTACTCCATGATCCTTGTGGGTCCCTTCCAACTCATTAAATTCTGTGTGATTCTGTGTGACTTATCTTTCTTTACCTCTTGTATTTTGTAATGTGTTTATAAAATAGTATCTTTTTCTTTCTTCCTTTGTCAAGTATAGTTACCTGCCAGCAGCACTGAGTCAGTTTTAGTGGAAGCCATGTTTTAGAAACATCTAAATAGCAAAGATTTAATATAACATTGAAAATAAATTGATAAGCCATTTGAATCAGAACAGAAAATCAACTCTGCTCTTTTTGTTTGGTTTGGCAACATGCAGTAGCTAGCTCACCTTTCCATGTTACGTATTCCATTACATTCCTATGCTATTTAGGCATGATAATGATTGGCAGGTCTACAAAAAAGACACTGCAGACACAGAAAAGACTGAAGACAAGAACTAGCTGAAACTGGTCAGAACACAAGCAACTAGACCAAAGGCTGCACTCCTCCCACTGACTTTCTCTTGAGGCAAGCTACTAAAGCTGTCCCCAGATATAAAGACATTAAATGACATTCTCCTTGGTCCTATGCTTGCTCCAAGAGAGCAAAGACAAAAAAGAAGTCGGACTAGTAGAAGCAGGCATGTAGAAGCCAAATTTGGGGATCTAAATTATTAGCAGTTTTTGAATGAGATTTCTTTGTCTGTATTTTTGCAAATTTTCTGCCCCATTTTCATTTTTCTTAGCTGTCCTTTCTTTAGCACATTCACCTCAGCTATCATCCTTTGTCTCTGCCTATTTCTTACTTCTTTCCACTAGATATCCTCCTAAGAATGACTTTTCTTCAAATAAATTATCATCCATTACTCCTTTGATCACCATGTGCCTCTGCTATCCTCCTTTCATTAGCCTGTGACTGCCTGTCTAAAATAAGATTTTAGGAGAGAGAAAGCCTAATGTTCTGTGGCTGTGCATTTTCTAACAGGGCCAGGTGTCATTTCTGTAAGTCCCATAGGAAAAAAATGTTATTAAACATAAAGGCAAGTGCTACCTAAAGGGACCACAAATATCTGACACCAAAAAAGGTTAGCCACATTCCTTAGCATATATTCAGCCTACATATTAGGATTCGAGAAAAAATCCCAACACCACCCCTCCCAAAAAAACCCCACCCAAATCCAAAAGGAAAACAAAAAAAACCCATACACACAAAAAAACCCCAAAAAGGCCCCACCTAACCAAAAAAAAAAGAAAAAAAAAACCCATCCACAAACAAAAAACCCCACAAACAAACAAACAACCCCACCCTCCAAAACTAAAGCCAAAACCAACAAAAAATTCCTGCTTAGAGAAACTGCAGAAGAAAAGATTAGTCCCCCCAGTTTTTCAAAAGGTTCTCAAGTCAGTTCTGTAGTAACTATGAAACATGATATTGTCCATCATCCCTAAGAATATTGTGAGTCAAAGTCTTATACAAAAGAATACAAAGCACAACAAGAAAGTAGAATTTTGGTCTTGGAAAATAGATCATATAAAACATGAATCTCTGACTGAATTATTAGAGGAATGCATACAGCAAAGTTTATAAAGTTCATACACAAAAAAGGATTGCACTTTCAAATCTGACAAAAAATATAAAAAATAACATTTACAGCACTTACATTTCTGAAGATCAGTAGAATTTAATGATGTTTAGTGTTTGTGAGAAATAGCAATATGCTTTCCTGCCAAGAGCTAGAATATGTTGTGCATGAATCTTGAATCATTAAGATATCAAACTCATTTTTCTGTGATAACCGAAATCTGTGTACCTAGCACCAAAATACTACAGGGTAAGTCATACTACAATAGCATTAATAATAGTAGCAATAACACAATTTCAGTAGATATTAACTAAAAACTAACTTCAGTAGATTTTAAGTAGGTTTTATTTAGTACACAGAAACATTTTGTTGCTGTTTTCTGTCAAGTCAGGATTTTACCCACAATGTTTATGCAAAATCATGCAGTTTATTTGACTTAGACACTCAGAATTTTTTGATATGGTTATGAAGGCATTTTATGTATTAGAACAATGAGTGGAAGATCTCTTTACATAAAATATTCTGGGGGTTTGGAGGGGGAAGTAATATCCATATATCCATTTTAGATGTTACTCTAATCCTGCAATTTTTTTGTGTCACAGCCCAAAGAACCATTCTCAGTTTCCAAATAGTTTATTTGATAATTTTCATATATCGTATCATTTTTTTTCAATTATCACAACAGTAAATTACTCAAAAATGTTTTGAGTAGGTAAATTGACCACAAGCTGAGATGAATTAATGCCTTTTCCTGGCCTAAAAATCAAGAATTGAACACAGTTCTAAGGGAAAAAGGGATTTTACCTCTATATTTATTTTAAGTATCCGTAGTTGCACCACGTCCCGGTAGAATCTGCCGAAATGCACACCGCAATGCACACCCACAATAGATCTGGTATAACATTTCAAGTCTTACTAATTAGCATATCTATCAAAGATTCCCCAATAAGAGGCTTGAGTGAGCCCCCCTCCCTGAGGAACCTTCGCCCCGGATGGTTCTATCTTAGTTTACAAAATGTGTTCTGGAGAGGACTTTGGTGTCTGGGGCTTCTATGATGCTTAGTCTCCTAACTTAACAAAATAAGTCTAAGAATGTAGGTTGAAAAACACTAAGAATACAAAAAGCTATAAAAAGGTATATAAAACGGTAATAAAAGGCAAAAAATCATCATGGCATCAGAATAATAACTATTCATGAGTCAAATTCAAAAGCCACACTTAAAAGTTCAAGAATTCTGTGCAATAAAAATGGAAAATAGGTCTGAAAATGAGTGTGTAAACTGAAGATTTCTTCTTCATAGTGCTTAATATTTTATTTAAATGAAGGAGAAGCAACATTTTCTTAGAACTGAATACACATTCACTTTAAGCTTAAGGGCAATTTAAAGTTTAAATTCTTACTTATTTCAATGGGCATATTTCATTTGATTTATAGGAAAATTCCATCATTTAAAAAAATAAAATAGAAATTCTCCATGATTCATGATCTCATATTCACAAAAAACTTATAGATGGCACAAAGACTTTGTTGATATTTAGCGCTGTTTCTGAGGGGGAGAATCATGCAACATTTCCATTTATATAAAAGATGGAGGCTGTGGAATAGCTCACTGTACATAATGATGAACAGCTGCACTGACAAACTGCTCTGTTGGGAAATTCCTGTACTAGGAAACACCATTTTGCTGAATATTGCCAGCAGGTATTCTTCATGCATTCAAGGGCTCAGACCTACATCCTGTGTAGGTAAATTAGTGACTAATGTAATTGTTAACTGTATTGGGGCTTTAGTTCATTATTCTGATAAAGTGAAGGGGTCAATAACCTCGCATTCCTTGATAAATCTTGTAATATAAATGGTTAAAAATTTGGCCAAATTTTCTGCTGCTGTAAATAAGTAGTAGCTCAGATACATCAGTGTAGCTGTTTTATTTTACTTTTGCAGAGAATGTTGTTTCTTTTGCAATATCATAAGGCAAAATCCAAAGACAAGTCCAGTGTTGTCCCACGCGGACATGAAGGAAGACACCAGTGCCAAGGTAATGGAGTACTAATGCAAAAAATAAAGGGGTCAGCTGGGGTAGAGTTGGTGGCAATAATTGAGTCAAGGATCTTTTCAAAGCAACATAAATAATATGTGGATTGTGAAACAATATAATGGGACCTCTATATCCACATAAAGTGGAATTCAAAATAATCTTTTACAAAAAACCCCACAAACCAAATAACAAAACCGAGGCAGATAGAGAGGAATATCTCTAGCATACCAAGTGAATGTATTATAAGTATTCGATTTCTCTATTTTCCTGATATTTCCAAGAAAATACCAGTCATTTAACCAAATTGTCTTTCTGGGTCAAGCCATGCAATATATAATGAACCCAGTTACCTCTGTCAGACTGAATTCCATCCTTCTATTTCCATCCTCTGTAATCCATTGGATGAACCTCTATAGTCATCAATGGAAGCTGAGATGGATGTCAGAAAAAAAAAGACAAGCTCTCCCTCTCTCTGATTCTCAGTTCTGCTCAACCACGTAGGAACTGAAATCCCGTTTCCTACACTCTTGAAGTATCCCAAACATTAGGCCAAAGAGCATTCTAGAAAAATCCTCCTTATAGCGTTTGTTTCCCTGACACTAAGCTGAACAAACAGGAATGCAAGAGGCAGGAGAAAGTAAAAGAGACTCACTAGAGCAAGAAAATGGAATAAACAGAAAATGTACTAAGCAGCTCAGGTGTCTAATCCATTGGATTATACTCCTATCTAGGAATTAAAGTACTTAAAATCCACCGATGCACATTTTTAGCTGTGAAACAGACAGATTTGTGCATATCACTGTGGCTGATGAATCCTCCCATGAATAAAATTTGAAGTCTAAGTGGGCCAATCAACACAAGTCTCAAAATTATTCCTTAACAATAATCCTACCTAAGATCAAAGAGAAAACAAAACCATCACCCCAAATACTATCAGTAGAGGCAAATTTTGAGAATTTTTGAAATATATTGCAAGACAATTTTGAAATCAAATATTATTTAGGATCTTGCCAATCTATAATGTTCATGAAGGATATCTGAATATTTAATATATCTGAAAACTTTTGCTGTCTAGACTGCACCTTTGCATTTTTATGGGAAAATGATGATCTAGCCAGAAATAAGAAAAAGGCTCAGAACTGAATTTCTTTACCACACAATAATCATATCACCTTTTATTTTACTCAAATTGGTTATTCAAGTTGATATAATCTTCAGAATTATCAGTATCCTGTCTCTGGATATTGAAAATAACCACATGAATTTGTTCACTTCAGTAATATCAAAGAATATTTATGTGTTCAGCACTTCATTAATTTAATATAAAAAAATCTAAATTCAGTTGTCTTCACGCCCAACCTCTAAGAAGGACAGTAAGATGTCCTGATAATTTCCGATGTGAAAAAAAGAATGTAAGTGAGGTGCATTGTCAGAGTATTGCTCCAGGCTGGGCAGACCACATGCATAATCAGGTTTAAGATGCAAAGAAACATAATAATGATGCAAAGAGAATCTTATTCATGAAGATATCACTTTCAACATGCTCATACCATTTGTAAGCATTTGTTGATCTCCTGTAAACTGTGTTGGCTGCTTTACATTGTTGTCAAGTTATTCCTGCAGACAATGACTGACATTGCAGATGTTTGGTATTGCCACGTGTTCTGTACTTGTAGACAAAGATGAGGATGTCTTCAAAATCAGAAAAATTCAAACTTTCATTAATATGCCCCCAACACTGTAATTTAATGAAGACACTGATGCCTTTTTACCATTTCTTTCCCATTTGTTGACTGTCTTGAGACTATCTTAGCACATTAAATACTTTGCATGGCAATGTTGTTTCTAGTTAGAGCAAAGTAGGTAGCATGGAAGCTGTAAATTTCATCATTTGTCAGTGCAGAGTGTCACCCATTTTCTCCAAGAATATAATGCACTTACATAACTTTCCTCCAGAAATCTTATGGGTAAAAAATAACTGTCTCATGAATGCGTACATATTTCAACAAATCTAGGAAACTATCTATCTTTATACAAAAAAATACATAGAGATTTATCAATCAAAATTTAATTTCAGTCAAAAATATATGAGTTTTTTTAAAAGCAAACTGTTGTGATTGAGATTCACATCTTCCTTCCATTTTAAAGGACTGTTGTCTTGGTCTGCATATCCATTAGAATTCAAAATATCTCCCCACTTGGAGAAAGGAGACAGAGTTTGAATGCAGTATATAGTAGATTAAGCCTGTTAGAATAATTGAGGAGAAAGAATCCAAAGCATATTAAATCTATCATAGTAGCTTTTCTGGAAGAAACTAATTGGTTTCTTTCTATATATGTAGGTATTTTATAACTGTAATGATTACAAAATTGTGTGAAAACTAAAATTAGGTCTGTTAGAGAAATTTCAGACTATTTAGGCACTGCTATATCCCATAGATTCCACTTTTATTTATTTAAAATACTACCTTGCACTTGAAGGACAAAAGAATTGGCAAAATGATGTGTCCTTTTCGTGACTCTAAGTTTCTATTTTCACCAGACACTCCACTTTCTTCCCCACTGGGACATTAGAAGATAAATCAATTTTAGCAACTCCAGTAATTAAAAACTGGACTTAGGTGGTCAAACTAACTTACAAAGTAAATGACAAACTAGAATATTTTGTTTCTCTAGAAAAGATATTTATTTATTATGGGAGTCAAACAACAAGGACAAGCTGTTGTATATAGAATGCAAGCTGGTAAACTAATAACAAGGTAGAGAAATAAGATAAGATACTAAAGCTATACAAAGAGCTCTCTTGTTCATTGGTTTTATTGCTATAACTCCAACTGCCTACAAGACCATTATGTGAATAAGAGATAGCTGCTAGTGTGGTCATGCAAAAATAAACTCATTTTAATTTGTTGTTTTCAAAGTATATGAAATTTTATCATATTTTTTAATATTCTGTTTCTCTGGTACAATGTTTTTTGACATGTAATAATATAAATTTCCACCTTTGGAAGGAAAAAAAATGAAACCCCAGTCACTATATGTACATATTTGTGTCCTATTCTGTCCTGGATTCAGTCATGCTGAAGGAAACGGTGACTCAGTCACCCCATTCTGACAAGTCCTTTTTATTTGCATTTAATAACCAGGGAGACAGATTTTTTTTTTTTTTTTTAAGGTCAGATATCATACACTGGAGCCTCATCTTCTGCTGTCAAAACTGTTAGTGCTGTCAGGTCTCCTCCATGTTCCAGAATTGTGGTGCAGTGTTCGCATTAAATATTGTGTACATTTCCCCCTCTGGGAATTGTGATTCCTTTTATTCAGCATGTCTTGCATTGTAAGTGACATCAGGGTGTGTGTCTCTATGACACTTCTATTTGGTGTTTCTCTAGGTAATGTCATTTTTATCTCCGATATATCTACATTTCTTGTTAAAACTATTCCTTCAATTAACTCAGGGAAGAATACAAAGTTGAGCAGGCTGGTTGAGGATATTGGATGATTGTTGTAAAACAAGATTCCATGTTCTTGGGAACCCCATTTAACCAGTGCTTACTAGACTAGCAAGTATTAAAAGGATAACTTTGCTCTAAAATAAATTACAAAGTTTGTTTAGTATGTTTGCATATTTTGCTTGTTTGGTTTGTTTTCTATTTGAAAATGATAATTTTTTTCCCAGAAACAGAAACCACTTACCCTGACAATAAAAACCAACTAATTCCAGAGACTGCATCCAAATGCATCAGAAGTAAATATGTTTTGATTCTACAGTTGTCAACCCACATCCTTCTTTTCAGAGCTCCAAAAGTAAGAGAGTCTGTATTTCTAGTTTTTTTATTCAAGCAAATCAACAGTTCAACTTGGAAAATAAACACGCAGTATAAAGAATGCAAAAGGTATTATAATTATATTTTTACCTATACTACAGTGCCAAGTAGTGACATGGCTCTGTTCACATCACAGACAAAACAAATATTCCATGAGGCAAATCACACTTTTTCTGCAAATTTTCATATTTCACAATCCATCAAAACATGACTGTTACAGGGTGAAAAAAAAGCAGAACAAAAAAACCCCAAAAACAACAACAAAAAAAACCACCTCAAACCCCAAAATAAGAGATAACCAGTCTGAAATGCTATTTTAATAGTAGCAAGAAATAGCACCTCCTTCCTGTACCCCAAGAAACTCACGAGTCATCTGAAATCCTTACTTACTCTTGTCTTGCCCATTAGCCCTACAAAGAAACTGAAAAGAGCTATCACGTCCAGTGACAAGACTGTGCTTTGAATTCCAGTACACACAAACTGTAATACCCTACATTTCAGGTATACCATACATTTCAGGTCTTTTGAAGCTGTCTAGAGTAAGTACTTTTGTAGTTCAAATAGTTCTACCATTACTTGAATGCTGAGTCAAATTTTTGGTTGCCATTACTTGAAAGCCACAGTGGCAGAAAAATGGTTTCTTTCTCTTTTTTTAGCAGCTGTAGCTGGCAAGCTTCTTATTATTTTTGAATTCCATTCAGCATGTTAAAAATATTCTCTTTTTTTAATAAACATTCTGACTACTCTTTTAATATAACCAGCTTTATCTACTGTAATTATGAATTTCTTAATAAGTTTCTGTAAGACTTCTTAAAAGTCAGTTGATATAATTTTAACTGCTTTTCATTTCCTTCCAATTAAAAAGGTCAGGGTATGTTTTTTAATTTATTTTAATTTATTTTTAAAGTGCTACTCTTTTCACTCCCATTAATTTTTTAAAAACCTTCAGAAAATAAAAATTCACTATAACTGAGGTTATGTTTTAATTCATGACAGACAAATTTCAAACATGCTTTTTTTCTTTTTTTAATCTATTATCTGACTGTGAAGGGTCACTTTTTAGATCACCGGCTCCTAGAAGCTTTTGAGACTGGTTTTGGGTTGGGTTTTTTTGTTTGCTTCTTTGTTTCTTTGTTTTTCCTCTTGCTTCCTGAAGATGGTAGAGTTATCCTAAAAAGACATTTGTACTTGGGGCAGCACTATAGAAGACATTGTTTTAGAAAATTCATTGGTTCTTAAACATGCTAAATATTTTTTCACAACTGACAGTAATGGTATATCTCTTTCACTAGAAATTTTATGATGCTGTGCACACCTCACCTTCTACTGCTGATTTCATGTAAGCTATATATTCCTAAAAGTCTCATTAAAATAAAAACTAAAATGAAACAACAGTTTTGTAGAGCGTATTTGACTGTACCAAAGCAAAATAATTACATTGTTAACATTAATTCATGTCAAAATGACAGGACTGAAAAGGAATAAAGAAACTTATAGAACACTATTACTACTAAAATTTCAATTATTAAAAAGAATGCATGAAAACTCCCCGAAAGTAACTTCAAAACACCACAAATGTTGTAAACGGACACTAGATTAGACTCAGGAGAACATTTTGTGAACATCAGCAGAAAACGTAACTTTCCATGATACTACAAATTCAAATCATTTTTCATGGCAAAAACAGTAAGGAAAGAATGTGATTCTAAAGAATGTCACCATATTTAAGTGGAATATTATTTGTGAATACAAGGAAGGATTTGCCAAAAAAATATGCTTTACATCACAGAATCACAGAATGGTGGGGATACGAAGGTACCTCTGGCGATCATCTAGGCCAACCCCGCTTAAGCAGGTTCACCTGGAGCAGTCTTCAATTCACCTCACTGTCCACTCATCCAACCCACACTTCTTGATCTTACCCATGAGGATGTTATGGGAGACAGTGTCAAATGCCCTTCAGAAGTCCAGGCAGGCAACACCTACTGCTTTCCCCAGGTATCCATCTCCTTTAGATATCTGAGCTGCCAAGAATTTACTTGCAGTAAGTTTAGAGAAAAAGGCAGTTCTAGGACTTTAACCACTTCTTAAATAATTGCTTAAAATTAAGCAGATTTATTTTACCTACCTGTACTATGGGGAGAGGATAATATATAGATAGACATCCAAGTTGTGTAAGTTCCCAGTCTACTTAATGAGATGAGCTCCCAAATAGACTTCCCCTCCCAAATCCTCAAGAGGTGACATTGTTGCCTCATGTAGAAAGTATTCCAGTGTCATCAATTCAAGCTTGTACATACAGTTAGCATCATTATAGATTTGAATAAAAATATTTTTAAAAAGGAACACTTAAAAAAAGGTTTGAAAATTGGTCATTTTGGGAATCATGTGGAGTAATATAAATGACCAGATGTTCTGTCAGAATTAAAAGGCTCTGAGAATTTATTTTCCATTTCATTCTCATGATTTCTTATTTAAATTTTGGGCAGGTAGACTGCTACCTCCACTGTCGAATTATTTAACAACCAATTTATATTAATTCTGGTTGAAAATCATTTTCAAAGACAAGAGGTGTAATCTTCTTTCTTTAGTTTAATGTTTTAGGTCATTTTCACAGATTCTGAAAGGTGATCCAGTCTACCCATGCCAGATATGAGCCTTAACAACCAAGTATAGGAAATATCAAGGAATGTTATTTACTTCAGTCTAAGGTAGAAGTAAATGAAGTAAAACAAAGCAGTGATTTCAGACAGTGCAAAGGTGACACCATGTTTCCGGAAGTGTCTTATCCACCAAGACACATTAAACTCTTGCACAGGACTCTCCACTGTTTCATTTCATCAAGCTGAGAAAACGTATGGCTGAGAATATGAGAAAAGGAAGAATAGGCAGAAATTTAGGATAAAAAAGGGCAGAAACACACCTCAGCAGAGAATTGCTGGTTACCTTTTCCACAATGTTCAGCACAGGTGATGACCCCAGTTTCCCTCTTCTGAAGTAAGTACTATAACCATCACACTATTATCCACCACAACCACCCTGTCAAAAGAAGCTAGTTATAGTCCTGACATTGCCTGGCTTCTGAGGTCTCCCAAGAGATTTAGGATCTCAGATCTTTATCCAAAACCTGCCTGTATTTTATCTCAGAGCAGCAGGTAGGTAAGGAGGTGACATTCCACCCAGCCCCTCAACCTCCAATTAATCTTAGGTTTTGTGATGATTCCTTCTTTCTGTTCTTTCTCACCACCTGTCCTGTTTGCAGTAAAAAAAGCAGCTGCTGTGAGTTTAAGCTTGCTCAGGGGTGGAGGTGGTTAGTTATTATTCAGTGGTTTGCTTACTCAGTATATTTTTCAGCTTTTGTTTTTCCTATAACCATTCATGTTCCCAAGCACTGAAAATATAAAAATATTATTTTATTTAGTGCTACTTTACCTTTAGAGACTTAGCCCTTCCTTTTTGACCCTTTCATATCCTGAGTCTAGATAGACTTGAACCAGACAAGTATTCTAAATCAAAGAATAAAAGAATACACCAATAAAGACTTTATGTTTCATGTTTACATGTTTCAATAAAACAATGATAATACATAGATGCTGTATAACTTTTTAATAGAGTGATCTTTCAAAAAAACATTAGGTAAAAGCAGGCCCATTTCTGATAACACCAACTAAAAAAAAAAGGGAATATGCAATGACAAAAAATATCTACCTACCTATATTTAAAAAAAAAAAAGTGAACCGAAAAGTTGTTTCAACTCAAATTTGCAGCAATCCCTTGCAGGTTTAAAAGCAGATCTTTACAAAACACTAAAATGGCTCTCTGGATGAATGAATCTTCTATAATCGCATCCATGGATTTAGAGGTTGTATAGGTTTGGGGTTTTTTTCCTTTTCTAACAATGAATTCCCAGCACTAATGTATGGATATAGGTGTTAATGAGACTGAAGTAGACGGGAAACATTTTGCTGGATCAGAGCCAACTGCTCAGCACCTTAAAGAATCAGGTGACAAATTAATTTATTTGGTTATTGAGTCTATAATTTTGAAAAGAAAAGCTTTATATCTATATGTATAGATCATCTAGTCATATTCTCTGACATAGCTGACTATGGAACAGCCTTGGAGAGAAGAGAAGAGAACAATTTTCCTCACGTATATTCTTGTGTCTATAATACCAAACATTTCTTGGGCCCTGCCAAGCCCAACTGTCAGTTCCAACTTCAGTGTGGCACCGTTCTTTTCCTTTTGATTAAGTTGTTATAGAGCTGTTGACATTTTTTAGTATTTAAAAGAAATAAAATAATATAATACTATCTCAGAAGTTCAATGTATTTTAGACCAAGACATTATTTTTTGGACAGGAGTTTTGCTTCCAGTTACTAATTTAAAATATTTTTCTGCAATTATCTCACTATATTCTCTGTTGTCTCCGTTATTTTTTTGTGGTTTGTACCCAGCACAGCTGCAAGAGAAATATACAAGCCTACATAAATGTTGGCAGTATCTTTCACTGCATTTTTATGCATAATCCTTCTCCCTCACTTAAACAATTCTTAGCTCTTACAAAAAACCCCAACAAAACAAATCCACTAAAAAAACCATACAAAAGAACCCCAAAGAAATAAAATATTAAGTTATCTTTTAAAGCACTTTTTAAAAGAAGGGTTCTCAATTTCTTTTTAAGTGAATCAACTAAATTCAAGTATTTCTATAAGGAACATAGTCTTTCTGCTTTTCCTAGTACAGTCAGTGAGATTTGAGAGCTCTCCTAGAGGGAACTTCACCTGAACCAGGCTCCTGCTCTGGAGCACTCCCTGAAGGAGTCTCTTTTCCTTGCTAAATACTTACTTATCACAGAGCCTGCTAAGAAAAGGCTTCTGCTTACTTCACACCCTCACTGTTTTCCAGTCAGCCCCTGGCTATAAAGCTGCTGAAAGCCATAAAGGGGATCTAAAAATGAATCATGATTCATGTTCATGGAAAAACCAAGAGCTCTGATTTTATGGGACTACTATTGTTCATACTTCAACCCTTTGGGAGACATAAAGACATAAAGAATAGAAAGACTTTCTAGTAGAACCTTAGATATATCCACAGAGAAAGTAAAAATAAAAAAGTGTGTTTCAGAGACTTTCTATTTACTCAGCAGCCATTTAAGGCCTCAGGACCCACCTATAACTCACATGTCCTCTGTCCTGTCAGCAACCTCTTCCATTTACTCCTGTTCCTGACTTCAGTTGTGACACCCAAGACCTCAGCCATAGCTCATTCACACCCACCATATCCTTTATTTTAAAACACAAGGTGCCATTAGGTATCTTTAACATGCATTTGTCCTTGGATTATGTTCAATTACTCTTCTGCTGTTAGTTCCACTCAGTGGGATATGACCAATCCTTCACTCTTCTCGGCTAGCATGGAGAGATCAGCTCATGTGGTTATCTATGTGAATAAAGCATCTTGGATACACAACAGAGTATATTCTTCAGGGCAAGATAAAGGGATAAATTATATTTTCTACTAAATGAAGGAAAATTATAAGGAACACGTCATTTTAGTTCTGTCTTTTTAAGCTATAATATTCTAACAACCACAGTCAGTATTCATAGCACTGAAGAAGACTCAAACAACTTTCCTCTGTTTATATAGCATGTGTTCTTACTGGTAACTATTTAGTGTAGTTTGTTGTGTTTAAAGGCTCAGATTAGATTTTAGTATATAATCTGCACTCAGTAAGTAAGGATCAATAAACATTAGACTGGAATCTAATGTATCAATTAAACACATTAAATATATAGATTTTGAAAAGGACATTTCTTCACTGTATTTAAATGCAATTCTCTTCAATTTGATCACGAAGACATTAATGAACAAACAAGCACGTATCAAGCTCTTATTCAAGCTTCATGAACCACTACTTTGAATAGTCAGGGCTTGGTATAAACACAGCTGCAATAGTTTTTGTTTCTCTGTTCCATGACCATAAAAAAGTTCTGTCTTCTAAAGGCACCACTGAAATACCTACTTCTCCCCCAAAACCTTAATGTGCAGAGTTTGATCCTTCAATTTTGCGTTAACATTTACATGGGAAAAAAAAACAAATCCACCAAAATTCAGAAGATAAGGTAGTTTATGGCAAAAAAATGCAGAACTATTCAGAATGTGCTTAGAATGCATTTTAAAATGATTAAAATATGTTAATGCACAGATCTTTTGTACACCATGCAGTATATAGAACTGGTTTTTGTCGATAAGTCTACTTGTTAATACCAGTGAGGAATGTAGTGATTCTCCCTGCACCAGACACTGCTCTTCAGAAACAGGCAATTGTTTTTCTTCTATCGGTTATCAAGGTCTTTGACAAGACTTTCTTTTCTATGAGGAAATAAATGTATGTTATTTCAGTCTATTCCAAAATAATGACCATGGTATTTGTAAAAAGTTATGTACCTATCTGCATAGAGAAGGTAGGCAGAGAAATAAAGAAGTGAAATTTGAGCCCAACAAATTGGGTAGATAAGGATTAGAATCACTTAAGAAAAAATATTACTACTGAGAAGCATACATAAAAATTCCATTTTCCACATTCATGCAAAGCCTAGAACTTGCTTACACAATACCTAGATTTACACTATCACGAATTAAGTTTGAATATTCTTATCTGAAAAATGTTCAGGAGAATTCAAAACAGATAATTTAAAGAAAAATATAAGTACCATTTAAAACAATTTAATTAGACAATGGAAAATAAGGAAGTCTCTCAAACATAACCAAACACTAGTACAGGCATAATTTTAGAAAAGTTAATACAGAAGAAAATATATGCATGTATAATGTGTTGTTATTTACTTATTCCTTCCTTTAAGAAAGCTGTTTTGAAAGTAAATAGTATTTATTTATTTTTAATGGGCTCTTTGTTCTTGGTACAAACAATGTTTTCCAGATCAGACTATTTTCTAAACACAAGAGGTTGTCAATCACACCACAAGGTCTTTTACTGGGCAAGTTGGATGTCAGCTTAGTGATAGCCACATGCACAATACCTCTGTCACAGATTTTTAGCCTTCCCTTCAGCGCACACTTACAGCTTTCATTCAGATATTCTTGTTGCTCAGCCTCTGTCATATAAAAGCACTGAGGGTTTAAATAATTAATCAATTACAAAAAACCCAATAGAAGGGTTGCATAGAAACTTAAAGGGAATTTTATTAAAAAATAAGTTAAAAAAGTATAAATACTTAATAACTAACAATTGGAGGTCCTTTCGTCTTAAGCCTTTTCACCAAATTTGGCTTCTATTCAACATGATGGTTATCTTGTTCAGGTTTGGTTGTGTCTGCATTTTCTTTACCTGGCATCTGAGTATTTTCTCTGCTCCTGGCATTCAAGTTTGCTCTTTCCCATTTTACTTGTAATTCTCCTTTTTTTAGAAGCCAATCATCCTGTTGAACATAACTGTCCAGCCAGTCCATGTGCAAAAAACACAGAGAGCTTCAGAAAATGATTATGGCACAATGTGCAATCAGACCTTGAAACCATGTCAAAGGTAACCTTCAGCCCTTTTGTCCTTAGGCAGTATTCAAGAAACGTCTGATGCTCATACATACAAAACAGTCAGTTCTGACTAAGAGGATTTGAATGTGATTCCTAGGTTACCAGGAAGAACAAAGATACATGGTATAAATAGGAGGAATATATGAAAGCAATCAACTTAAGGAAATAAGGCATTTCATGTCCCTGCATCAATGGGTCAAAGATTACCTCTTTATGTGGCACAGGAGATAGAATACACCAAGAGGAGCTAATGGATGAAAATATTGGCGACTTTTTAAATTTTCTTTTCTGTTTTGAAGTGCAACTGGTATATCCACTATTTAACATGATCTGAGTACTACTTTGAAAACATTACACAGAGTAAATATATGCAGTGAAATAAAGTGAGGCATAGTCAGGTCTACAGAAAAAAAAAATCAAACTGTTTCAAGGATGTCTTTTCATTTTTTGCAAGCTTTACATTCATGGTCATTTTGATTGCATTTGAGTAAGCATCTTTTCAGGGATGTGCAAAACCTACCTGGCACCACGAGAAGACATAAGAAATATGACAAAGTTACAGCAGTATCTTTCAGAAAAAGTTATAGAAGAAGCAGATGATCAAAGAATCTGATGAACACATTTCAGCTCACTTCTGTGTCAAAGAACTACCTTTCCACAAACATGGGTTGCACAGTTTCTGATGCTGTCATGCTTATTTTTAGAAATTTATATTTACTATATTGGAAGCATCAGAGAATGGGACTCTGATCTATTCCTTTTATGCTTTTTCTAAACTTCAGGCTGCAAAACACCATTCCTATTCTCTTGCATATGCCAGTTCCAATGCTCATGCAGCCATAAGTAAAATGGATGAGTTTGCTGAAGTCTACAACTATGATCTGCAGAATCTGCTTTAAATCAGATCTGTGAAATGCTTTCTCTCAGTCCAGAGTTGCATGTTTGCTAGAACGGGTTAAAGGAAAGAACTTTACCTCCGATTTACTCATCGCACAGTTCAAGGTAAGTTCTCCCAGGTTCCTATCCTGTGTCCTAATCTATCATTAAAAGGGAAATGTGAGAAGGAAAAATTCAGGGATCAAAGATTGTTTCAGGGCTTTCAAAGTCAGCAAACACTTAATATGATCTGAAATTTCCAGACAAAGTCATGACCAAGCTATAACTCTAATTAAAGCTGAATACAACAACAATAAAAAATAATATGGACAGAGCAATTACTATTTGAAATTACTGTTGTTGAAAGAATTGAGAATCAGGAGTTATGACTTTACACAAGACCTCAATGTTACACTTCAGGATGGAGGAACCATTTTTGTGGTTTTTTTTTTCCCCTGAGCTAATTAGTGAATAGTGTCAAATAAGTTCCCTAAGTAATCATCATTTTGGTTAATTCCAAATAGGGAATACTCGTTGGCATTCAGTAATTTCTTGGTCTTACAAGATAACAAATTGTTATCTTTGCCCTAGTCTTAGATGCTTCAATATTTAAAGTGCTACTTTAATGAGGAAATCTCCTATTCTACAGGACAGAAAAGAGTCAGTGCCCTAGGGAAACATCCATGCAAGAAGAAATTTCTTGTAACAGCTGCTCTTAGAAATGTTTGACCTTATTTCAACTGTAGCAAAAATTAGGGAACTGTGTAAAACTGGAAAAAAAAGTGTAAAAGTAGCATAGGAAGAAATTAACATTCCACTCAACAGTTCTTTCTTTCTTCTCTGTTATCTTGGCTATTAGGATCATCATTATTTTAAAGGCCAGTATTTTAATAATCTCTGTATCTGCAGACCATACATTCTGCTTAGCAATATTATCTTATTTGAAAGATAAAAATTTAAAAGATGTTACAATTTAGGATCACAAGGGATATAAAAAAGTTAGGTTTCTTTTTTAACTAGTCTGTATTTTCCTAAAGTGATTTGCTTTTTATATACATCAGAGGATGTTCATTAAGAAATGGCATAATTCACACCTGCAATTTCTCCAAAACTTGTACTTTCTTAATTAAAAAAATGTATGATTGTTTAAAATAATAAAGGCTTATTATTTAAAAGGAGCAATATTTATCTGTTTTTTACTAATCTTGCAAAAAAAAAAAAATTTGGAGTCAGATAAGCACCCATTTTATACATAACAAATTGAAAAATAAACTGTGTAGATTCAAGCAAATATTTAGTTTTCTGTTTAGTAAGTGAACAGGATGGGAGAAAGGCAGAGAAAGATTAAAATATCTCCATTTGTATTAAAAGAGTATATTTTCCTTGCTTGGCAAAAATTGAAAGCTTCTAAAACTAATTTCCTGTTGAATTAAATAATTCCATATCCATTAATTAAAACAAAATAAATATATGTGTTGGTTTTGACTGGGATAGAGTTCATTTTCTTCACAGTGGCTGGTAGGGGGCTGTGGTTTGGATTTGTGCTGAACAAGGGTTGATAATGTAGAGATGTTTTTGTTATTGCTGAGTGGTAGTTACACAGAGCCAAGGCCTTTTCTGCTTTTCCTACTGCCACACTGGGGTGGAAGTTGGGGGTGCATGGGAGACTGGGAGGAGGCAGAGTCAGGACAGGTGACCCCAACTGAACAAAGGGATATTCCAAATCATATGACATCATGAGCAGTATATAAAGTGGAGGAAAGAAGGAGGAAAGAAGGAGGAAGGGGAAGAACATTTGGAATTATGGTGTTTGTCTTCCCAAATAATTGTAACATGTGATGGGTCCCTCCTCTCCTGGAGATGGCTGAACACTTGCCTGCCCATGGGAAGCACCGAATTAATTCTTTGTTTAGCTTTGCTTGTGTGTATGGCTTTTGTTTTCCCTATTAAACTGTCTTTATCTCAACCGATGAGTTTTCTGTCTTTTACCCTTCCTGTTCTCTCCCTCATCTTACAGGTACAGGAGTGAGCGAGTGGTTGAGAGGAACTTGGTAGCTGGCTGGATAAAACCAAAACAACATACTAAAATCCTTTTTTTCAAAGGGAATTGACTCTGTCCATACCTTTTGTGTTGATCATGTAGAAGGTTTCTAGAGCACCTGTTTTAAATAGTCATTACTTATAACAGAATGTACTAGCCCAGCATTCAAAGAATTACACTTTTATTCTTGAATTCACCATTGATCTTCTGAATGTCTATGAAGTTATCGCCTCTTGCTACTTCACTTCTGCTCACTTTCAACACGAGTATAAATATTTCGCTGTGAGGAAGCTCAGTAAATGAACAGCTTTATCTAAGATGATGTAGTCTGATTCCTAATCCCGAGTGATGCACAAAGTTCACAGTTTTGCCTAAACAAACCTCTTTAAACACTTTTTTGTCTTGAAGAGTGAATTCTATTTGAAGACATTTAATCATATTCTATCTCACAAACACTACAAAACAATAGAAGCAAATATGAGATAAGTATTGGGGTGTTTAATGTTCAAAATTCTGAGTTTCCCCCTAAAATGTAACTCACAATGCATTCAAGAAAACTAAAAATTAATTTTTATCTATAAGCACTGCTTCCTTGATTTTTTTTTTTTTTTTAAAGCTGAAGTTCTGACAGCACTTCCAGTACATCTCCCATATATTTTATAAATATTCCAAACTATAGTCTTGCAGGCCTAGGCAAGAGAGAACAGTGCAACTTCCTACCCTGTAAAAGAATCTATGTATTCATGATTCAATTTGCATGGACAAACTGCCTACAGTCCTTAAACCAATGTTTTGTCATGTTTTGTAAATTTTGTAAAATGTCTCAATTGCTAAAGTACAGGTAGTTGCTTACAGGCAACACAACCAAATTTGTTTAACATCTGCTGGTCAGACTTGCACATGTAGGATGTCATAAGTGATTTTCAATGACTTTGATTGATTATTCTAGTTCAGGGAAATATCAAGAAAAATAAACCAGGAAAAATGTAAACCAATTATTTAGAATACAAACTTACAGCACACTGAATTGGATGTAGTTTTTTGAATACTGGTATGGTTCAAGATCTCCTTTACAAATTAAAAACAAGGAAAGTCAGAAAATCACAATTTGCTTAGACACATGCTGAGTTTAACTTTAGCTATTGTACTCTTCTGTACAGGAACTTCTCTAAACCTGTCTGGTTAAATCACATTTTTAACCAATGTTATGTGGTAGTGATCAGTGAGACTAACCAAAGTCCCTGCTCAGAATTTTTTTACGCAGTTTTTTTTCCTATAAGCAACAGTAAGCATGTTTCATTTTACCAAAAAAGGGAAGATGCTCAGTTCTTTCCTAAGTAAAATATATTAAATTGCATGTACGTCAAACTGTATTTGACAACATCACTAGTTCTTATTTTCTCTGCCTTGCCAAGAACTTGGGGGTGCTGGTGGGTGAGAGACTGGACATGACCCAGAAATGTATGCTTGCATCCCAGAAAGCAAATAATATCCTGAGCTTCATCAAAAGAAGCATGAGCAGCAAGCTGAAGGAGGTGGTTTTGTCCCTATACTCTGGTCTCTGGTGACACCCCACCTGGAATCCCCAGCACAGGAAGGGCATTGACCTATTGGAGTGAATCCAGAGGAGGGCTGCAAAGTGGATTAGAGGGATGGAGCACCTCTCCTATCAGAAAAACCCAAGAGAATTTGGATTATTCATCCTGGGAAAGGGAAGGCTTCAGACCGACCTAATTGTTGCCCACAAGAAAGATAGAGAGGGACTGTTACAAGCGCATGAAGTGACAGGACAGGTGGGAACAGATTCAAACTGAGAGTAAGTTTAGATTAGATATTAGAAAAGAATTCTTTACTGAGGGTGGTGAGACACTGGAACAGGTTGCCCAGAGAAGCTGTGAATGCCCCTTCCCTGGCAGTGTTCAAGGTCAGGTTGGATGGGGCTCTGAGTAACCTGGTCTAGTGGGAGGTGTTCCTACCTGTGGCAGGGGGGTTGGAACTAAATGATCTTTAAGATGCCTTCCAACCCAGGCCACTCTATGAATCTATCACTATATGATTTTTCTGACCTTGTCTTCTATTTACTTCTTCTTATAAATAGAAAATTGCATAGGTGATTCATTAGAATTTCTATAGCAGTATCTCTCTATATATTACTTCCCGAAGACATCAATTTAGATTCCCTTAGGCAGGGTATATCAAAGTCATGCATTCTGAGTACTGCCTTTGAAAAAAAAAATAAAAATGGGGAAAGCGTAAAATATCACCAATTTAGAACTTCTGTGGTGACTGGTCTTTTTATGTTTCTAAATGTAATTCCTCTTCATTGAGATGACATAGAAGGTGTTTTCAGATATGAGAATTTTAATATATTCTCCTTTTAGATACCATCTTTTGGCAGATACCAAGATGCAGGCAATTTGTCCTGGATGATTCAGCTATATAGCTAACTGATTACCAGACTGATATACTTCTTTGTTGGAGTGATTTGCTTCCTGTTATGATATTTGCAAATGACAGATTCAAGTTATTAAAATAAAAGGAAGATCTTCTCTGCTATAAGAGAAGAAATTGTGTTTTAAGGAAAACAATCTGAAAGTGAAAACTGGATACCTTAAATTGAAAGGTAGAAGTCCTATTGATTTAAACAGCAGGAGGATTTCATCATGAATGTTAGAAAAGTTTGTCCCATAGGTTATTGAATATATTGAATGCAGTTATGAAGAAGAAATAGTAGTTCAAGGTCTGTGTTATTTTAGCAGGCATGCACAATGGATTTTTTCCTTCCCCATAAAGAGGACTTATTTCTCATAAGTGTTGTCCGTGCACATATCCTCTATGACGGTCACAAGGGAGGCAAAGTATTTTTAATAAAAAACATTGCTTAGATAGATTTTTATTAAATTTTTTTTTTTTTTAGATTTTTAAGGGTGCCTAAGAGATAAAACTTATTGAAAACTTATTGATACTTGTTGAAAAGTAGAAGGCTAGCTGGATTTTATTCTCTCTTATCAGCCATAGGCATGACTACCTGGCTTCAGTAGGCACTATAAAGGTGTCAGTAAAATTAACTTGCATTTCAATGGAGCCTTGACTAGAATCACAGGAAAAAATGAAGGTATATATTGGGAGAGGATTAGCTGGAGAGCAGCCCTGCAGAAAGGGATCTGGGGATGCTGCTCAGCAGCAGGCTCAGCAGGAGTCAGCAGGGTGCCTGGGCAGCAAAGAAGGCAAACTCCATCCTGGAGTGCATCAACCACTGCTCAAATGGGACAGTTATCCCACCTTATTCAGCCTCACCTTGAGTACTGTACAGTTCTGGGGCCCATGATTTAAGAATTATGTGAAAGTCCTTGAATCCACCCAGAGGACGGCATCAAAGCTGGTGTCAGGGCTCAAATATATGAAAGGATAGGTTTTTCGCAAAGGCCTCATTTTGCTTTCCTCATAAAATCACCAAATAATTTAAATTCTGCACTTCTGAAAAACAGCAGAAAGTTCCATGCACCAAGATAAGTGATTGAAATGTTTTTTTCTTTAAAAACAGATTTACAACATTTGAAAGTGGAGATAAGACCATTTCAGAACGAAATAATCTTGAGTCTAGCATTGTAGAGACCATGTGCATATTTATAAGCAGATACAAAGTGCCATGAGCTCCTGGTTGTGATTGTATAGAAAAAAGCAATTATTCTCCTGTCACTCTACTGCTATGAAAAAAACCAGATTTTTTTTGTCAATCTGTAATCCACATTAGCAGAAAAGAGAAATCTTTTGCTTCTTTAAGAAGCCATCAATGGAAGCAATGTAATTTCTCCCAAGAGTAAGGGAAAAGTAAAGATGAAATTAGGACCTTATGAGTCATAGCTTGTTCTCTCTTCTATTTTGGGAGTACAACATCTGTAAGCTACCCTTTATTCAAGGATATTCAGAATTGAATTCCTTGTATTTTTATCAAGGACTAATCCAAGTCCTTGATTAAAAACAATTAACAATATAGGGCAGAATGTGTGTTGGATTCCTCCTACTTCCCACAGTAAAATAAAAATGACACGTACAGAGTGTGGGGTTTTTTGGTTGCTGGTTTGGCTTGTTTCTCTTCTGTCCAAGAAACAGGAGTTCTGTCAGTATTTTTTGGTAAAAGGAAAATGATACAGAAGTTAAGAAGCTTTACAGGCAAATCCCCTAGAAGTTTACAGTAACTAGGTCATCTGTATCAAAAGCATAAAGCTTTAATGACAGTATTTGTCCTTGAAAGATTCACAACAGAAGAAAAGTTTCACTGATTATATCTTGCTGGGGACTAATACAATCCCACTGAGAGTATAAAGGCATTATTTTTTTTTTCATGATTAATTAGTCCCAATGTGGTACTTGGTTGTGTGCTAGACATTCTCTGTAAATCAATGTATTATTTGTTACCTTTTTATTTAGCTGAAATATCTTTTGATAGAAACTCAACTAGTCATTATGGATGAGATTATAACAGAGACATAAGGCAGTTAGTTACCTACCTGCTTTTAAAATGTGGAAATATTTTCAAAGAGCACAAATATTTACAATCAGACATAACTTGTTTTACATGGAACACAAGTGAAATGTGAAAAAAACATACTTAAATTGTTTCAAAAAGAGTCACACACTTAAGTAAATGTTAAACATTGATTTAAAATTTCTAGCAGAAATGTAAACATAAACTTATTCATTATACTTGCAGAGATTGGTTTTGTTTCTTTGCATGCCTAAGATCTGACTTTATACAAATTAAGATTGTATGAGTGAAGAAAAGTAGGTACCTTCTGGTTTTATTCTTGTCTCTTAAATTCTTCTGAAGTATAAGTATTTATTTTACCTTTTCCCAGATGCCAAAGTGGGGATACTTAGTTTTAGGAAACAGGCGTAATACAATCCACAGATGGTGTGAAAAATGGGGAGAAGGAAAATGGAAAATTCTTAAATTATTTTTTCCTTCTCAGTTTTTCAAAAGTAATTTTATTACATCCTGTACTGCTATGCATTCTCTTTATGTAAGCTTTAAATGAACAAGTGCTATCGCAAGAGACTTGGCACTAATGAAAGCCAAAGGAACACATTATTTTGGTTTCCTAAATGGAAACCATAATTTTCAATTATAAAGCAGAAGTGGAAAGATGAAAATGGATGGCCTTTCTCAGCTGCTAACCTTTACCTACAGTTATCTATTGAGGAATGCACTCAACATCCACCTCCAGAAAAGCTTTATTCATTCAATATTCTCAGATACTTTACACAGGCTTTTGGACCTATTAAAGCAAAAAAAAAAAGTCTGTATTTTCAAAAATGGGAACTCAAAAACCACACTGGAAGCATGTCTTTAGCTCTCTGTACATTCACATACTGTGTGAATAGGTATTGTAAAGCAGTAAACGTATTTTGATCCTTCAGTGTCTGCCAGGCTGTAATTGAAACGAATTACATAGGAAGTATGAACCAATTCAGGAAAAAATTCATTTGTTTTGTGCTATCCTTCCAAGACCTGGTGCAATCATGCAACTTTTAACTCTTTTAACTACTGCAAGATGCTCCCCTGTCTCCTTGTGAGCAATGTAATGACATTTACTTCACACATACTCTTTTGTCATTCTGATTACGTTAACAGGCTCATTTCCAAGGGGTGGTTATGTTAAATTATACTTTACTTCTTTTTTTTTCATTCTACTTTCTGGATAAAATACTAACGTCTACAAAATGGTAGATTTAACAAGAATTTCTTTTACTAAGCCAGAATCTTCCTATTAGTATTAAAAGCATGACTCTCACAGTACCTTTCTGGATAAAATATCCAGCACACAGCTGGATAAACACATCATGCATTGGGTGAATTACTGGCTCACAGATCCGGCTGAAAAGGTCCTTTTACATTGTCTTGTAGCTTTTTGTCGTTTTACTATATAGGCTATGATAAAAATTATTTTATAAGACTGTTCTCTACTAGCTTAGTCAACTGGGTCAATCCACCAAGTCTGGAGAAAGTGGATTTTGTTGCATTAAGGTAAAAGGAACTCTCTGTGAAAAGTTTCTTGCTAAATTCCACTTTTGACAATTACATTCCAACATTCAATATACCTAATATTAGAAACTCTATGACTGTACACACAGCTTCTTATGGCACTGTAACTTAAGTACTTGTTACTTCTGATTTTTGAATTGGAACAGTCTAAACCCAGTGGTATATGGAGAGACCTTATGAGCTGCATTTGCACAAATACAATTTCTGTGACTGTAATAATAGATTTAATATATGAGAAAAAAGTAAGGTTTACCAAAAACAAACAAAAATAAAAGAATTAAAGATCATAATTGCAATGTCTACAAAAATATCTTGATAGCAGTGGGATTAAGAGGTGTTGTTCTGGGAATTTAGGAGTTACACTGAACTAGAAAATCAGCTATGAAAACTGACATTAGCTAACACAATTATAAGCCAGCTGAGAAGACCAGGGACCAAACTGGACAGGAAATCTGCATGAAGTGTTAGTGAGGCAATGTAGTGAAGTTTGTATTGGCTTCAACAATGGAAACAGTCACAATAAGCTTAATGAGTCTAAATAAACCTCCTTTCTGTGTAAGCATGAAATTGATTTACTTAGCACACTCCAGCTCCTGGGTCATTCCCATGTTGTATTACCTCTGGCTTTTTCTACCAGGAGATCACCTTTAAGTTTCTTGTACTAGTGGAATCATACACACTGGAGGTAGAGAAGGGCTGTCCAGAGGCACAAAGGGAACAGATATCTGCATATCAAAATTTAAAATGCAGAGTAATTCTGTACAATGACACTGTTGAAGATAAAGAGAGTATAGAGTACAGATTATAGAGAGTATAGAGTATAGACTATAGAGTATTGTACACAAGAATCTGGCCCATGATGTCATATATTGCTTGCCTGATTTGATTGCTGCTGAACAGGATAGAATAGAATAGAATAGAATAGAATAGAATAGAATAGAATAGAATAGAATAGAATAGAATAGAATGGAATGGAATGGAATGTAGCTCAGCTGGGACCTATAATAGTCAGTCAAATCCTAAGCAGTTCGTTCACAACATGCACTTTTTCAGTGTTTTAACTTGCACAACAGTTACTCAGTGAAATAAAACAAGCTCTCAGTAACTTGAAGATTTATGGAGCTTCCTTGTAAAATTGATTTATATTCCACTGCCTAATATGATTACTTATAGAGACTATAATTGCATGTGGATATAATTTCTACTAAAAGGGAGTCCAGCCTTTTCAGACAGAGTACTTAAACTGGATGCTTATTGCCAAAAAGACAGATAGATGAGAGATAGTCTATTCTTATCTGCATGATTTGGAATTCTAAGAGGAAGAAAATGTTAAATTACAAGCGGTCTCAGAAATGCTAAGTCAATTTTACAATTCTGAACTCTTAGTGTGTCTCATTTTACTGCACTATATGTTTCATTTAGCTCTGCCTTCAAAAATACCTCATTCATATTTCTAGAATTCATCTCAGGTTTTGCATTTCCCATTTTTCTGAAATAAGATACTGGCTTCCAAATGCCTGGTTCATATTTCTGGAAATCATCTCCGGTTTTGTCTTTAATAGCTCACACAAGAATATTCCTCTTTGAATATGGTAACTTTTTTGAAGATTGCTTAAGCTTTTTCTCTTCAAATGTATAACACCATGATTAAATTTAACTACATAGAAATATATGATAGGGCTTTGATTTTACTGTTTTGAGGACTTGTTTTGGTTTACTTTTTTTTTTCAGGGAGGGTGGGTTGTCAGATTTACTTTTTGCTGTTACACAATCTAAACAGAGATTCAGTATATTGAAATCTCACCAGGAGACAGATGATTCAGGTCATGTCTCTGTAAAGCAATACTAAACATAAGTCCCTCCTTTGTATTTTTCCTGCCAACATAATCCTGAAAAAAGCACTAAAAGAGTGCTTATAGCTGTGTTTGAAAGATGTTGCTACTTCTAAAAGCATATCCACAAAGACTAAGAAGGTAGAAAATAAAGAGAAATTGAGCAATATCTGGATTGAGTAAGTCAGGTCATTCAAACCATGCAATTTTTTGTAATACTAGAACACACTTTTAATTAGGATATCTACTTTCCCTCCTGCTCTGATGAATTTCTATTATTTCTGTTAAATAACTCTATAAATAGCTTTGGAATTTTGAAAATTCAACTCAGCTTTTGAAAAATTTAAATGTATAATAAAAAAGTACTGTCATCTACACAATGCTCAAAGCATATGGTGTGGGGTGGGGACCACCATGGGATTTAGTACTTCTGTGTTTCACAGTATTGAATTTTTCAATATACAGGAGCACTGCCTCACACTGGGACAATTCAGCAATCTTCTCTAGCTCCAGCAGCATCTTCAGTCATCACTGTGGTGAGGTATGAGTAAAACCAGAAGTTTCCTACCTGGGCAGAGGTAGGATCCTCACAAGCCTTGAATTACACAAGTAATTAAACACAGCATCACAGCACTCCACTTCTAAACAGTGCCCACTACAATAAGTAGAAGGAAAATGTAAGTTTTTCTATTTTATTGTCCCCAAAGGATCCTATCCATGGAATGCATTTTGATAAACGCATATTTATGCCCAAAGGGAAAATATGGCCTTCTAAATAACAGCCCATATTATTGCTGCATGCATTCTTGGGTATCTAGAAATTACAGGAAGTTCTAGAATTCGAAGGAAAGAGAAAGATAATTAAAAGCTGGAAAGTCCTGGGCCCATCTGTCTGCTATTTTGTCATGGTGCTATCGAGAAAGAGAGAGATGAGGAAATTATTCCCAGAGCATCTCTGCAGTCCTCTAAGACAGGGAGTATTTTAGAGTTACAGATAAATATTGTTCAGTGCACAATCTAAAGACGTATTTTAGCCAGATCCAAGGAGAAAAGATAGAGATGAAGATCTTTGTCTCTATCTTTCAGTTTAAATGTTTTATAACCCTGAATGTCACGATGTTACAGCTACATTAAAAAAAGGGTTTTTTCTGACTCAGACGTCTGTCTTTTCATTAACTTTAAACTAGAATTTTCTGTTTCTCGGTTGTAGCCATACTTTGGGGCAGTGGGACCAGGGACATATGTCCTAGGAAGAAGATAAAGATGCTGCCCAGATGTGTAGGGATGAGATCAGAAAAGCTAAGGCAGAGTTGGAGCTGAACTTGGCAAGGAATATGAGGACTGACTAGAAGGGCTTTTACAGATGTGTTGCTCAGAAAAGGAAGATGTACTTCCCACAATAAATAAGACAAAAGAACTAGTGAAAAATGTCATGGAGAAGATGGAGGTACTAAAAATTTTTTTGCTCCTCAGTTTTCACTGGTAATGTCTCTTCTTACATCTGTCAAATCCCCAAACCTCCAGGCAGAGATTGGGGGAATTAAGTCTCCCCCATTGTAGTAGATCAGTTTTCAGATCAGCTGAGGAACCTGAGCATACAGAAGTCCATAGGACCTAATAAAATACGTCCCAGGGTCTTGAGAGAAAATAACAGATGTCGACACCAAGCCCATTTCCACCATATTTGAAAATCCAGGTAATCAGAGGAAGGCCCCACTGACTGAGGGATATCACATCTGCTTTAAAAAGCATAATTAGGAGGGCCCTGGGAAGCAGTGACCAGTCAGGTTGCCCTCCATGTCCAACAAGATCATAGAACAGATCCTCATGGAAGTTACACTGAAGCATACACAAGACAGAAATGTAACTCTAGACAGCATCATGGCTTCACCAAGGGCAAATCATGTCTGGCTAATCCACAATAACAAGAGGCCACGTAAAATAAGGTGACTCCATCAATGGCAAGCAAAGAGCAAACGATGTTATCTGCCTGGATGTTTTTAAGAAATTTGATAAGATCCCCCATAACATTTTGACAATAAATTGAAGAGATATGAGTTTGATGGATGGACTGTTAGATGGATAAGGAACTGGCTGAACGGCCACGTACTCAAAAGTTGCAGTCAACGGCTAAATGTCCAAGTGGAAACCAATAACCAGTGGTGTCCCTTAAGGTTCATACTGGGACCAATACTATTTAATACCTTCATTAAGGACATAGATAGTGGGATTAAGTGCACCATCAGGAAGTGTGTGGACATCACAAAGATAAGAAGTGCATTTGATGTGCTAGAAGGAAGAGATGCTAAGCAGAAGGACTTTGAAAGGCTTGAAAAGTGGACCAGTGATCAAGAAGATCAACAATGCCAAATGCAAGGTCCTGTACCTGCACTGGAAAAATCTCAGTATTTTACAGACCAGGGATGAATGAGAGGGCTTGGGGATAATAGTGGATGAAAGTATTGGACAGGAGACAGTAATATGCACTTGCAGCCCAGAAAGCTGATCACATCCTGGGCTGCATCAAAAGCAATGTGGCCAGCAGGCTGGAGGAGATGATTCTGTCCCTAGTCTACTCTGGTCTTGTAAGAGCGCTGCATCCAGCTCTGGGGTCTCCAGCACAAGAAAGCCATGGACCTGTTAAAATAGGTCCAGAGGAGGGCCACAAAAATGGTCAGAAAAGCTGAACTGGGACTGTTCAACCCGGAGAAGAAAATGCTCCTAGGAGACCTTACTGGGGCCTTTCAATATACAGATCGTGCTTATAAGAAAGACAGAGAAACTTTTAACCAGGCCTATGGTGACAGACGGGGGAAAAGAATTTTTTTATTATGACGGTGGGGAGTCACTGGAACAGGTTTGCCTAGAGAAGTTGTGGATGCCCCATCACTGGAAGTGTTCAAGGTCGGGTTGGATGGAGCTTTGAGCAACCTGATGTAACAGATGTCCCTTCCCACAGCATCAGGGTTGGACGGGATGGTCTGGGAAGGTCCTTTTCAACCCAAACCATTCTATGTTTCTATGATTTGTATGTCTAAGATCGTCCAGTGACTATGCAGTCCTAATACTTTTTATATCTACTGCTATTAATGATACAGTATAGATGGAAAGAAAAATATTTTAATGTGCCTCAAGAACAATATTAACATTTATGGAGATTATAAGATCCAGTATTCATGTCCGTTCAAGTGAATTTTCCAGAGGACTTTAGCATTTCCAGCAATTCAGCACTGTGATTAATTTTATGTATAGTCCTTCATTACAGGGTGAGATAATAGTGATAGTTACACATCTCTGTCATTAACAACAGGTTTGTATGTGACTTTGTGTATGCACTTACAAATCAAATACCATTGAAACACACCAGATTTACAGAAATATGACCTTCAATAACTCAGACTAGAAGAAATGGATACAAATACTGTTAATTTTCAAACTGTATGGACCAATAATGACACTACTTTCTTTTATGAATAGTCATGTTTGTTTTCCATATGGTTGTTTTACTGAAGAAATTTGTGTTTGTTTTTTCATTCTTTTTATTTATGAATCAAGTAAAAAATACGTGGAATTAGCCTAATATCTTCCAGTGTCCAGGGAGAACCTAATGAGTTCTCAATGATCACATTTACATTTCACCCAGGAAGAAAAAACATAAATATGTTCATAAAAATCAATTCCTCTGATTTTTAAGTGTGTACAGATTTTCTGAATATCTTCTCTTTTTCTAATTCAAACATAGACTTGTAATAAAGAATAAATTCCATAGAGTCTCAAAAGTTACATTTGCCACTGTTGAGAAAGCAATATTTAATGTCAAATATAACATTGTATTTTTCCTAATCCATTTAAAATCCTGGCGATTATTACTTTTCTGTTCCTCATATAAATGTCTCTGCATTGTGCCATTTTTTCCTGAATGCCACAATTAAAAAAAATAGCATTCTCTTTCTTCTATTTTGTTTTTTTCCCAATATAAATACATAAAATAGGAGTTCACCAACGCAAATATTGCACTTTTCCCTTTAGATTTATAAAATACAGAGGGACAATGAAATATTTTAAACCACTTGTGGTGGTTTACACTCATCTGTATCCTTCAACAATGCTAGTTTTTAGAAATCAAGAGAAAACTGTTTAAAGAGTCCATTAAATAACATTTTTTACAGATAAATAACTACTACCAAGTTTCTGGGTATACACGTTGTTTGACAACAACCAAAACAACAATTCATTTTCTTGTGTCTTGACTTCTTTCTTTTTTGTCTCTTTTTTTTTCGTTTGGGTGTTTCTGAGTACCAAGACTGCATGCATAAATATACCAAGATACATTTTTATATTTCTAGCTTTACATCTAAATCTGTTTTCGTCATGGAAAAAATGATCTTTTGTATTTAAAGAAGACTCAAAATCAGGGACAAGAAAAAAATTCTCAATACTCTGATGAACTATAAAGTTTTTGAAACACATTAACCACATGAACAGGTAACTCAGCAAAAGAAGTCTTCTGTGTTCCAAAATAGTACAACCCATGCCTATAGATCAGTGTTTTTATCAAGAAAAACAAGATCAAAAATCATCGTAAAAAGACACACAAACAAAATTGTTGTACCTTACCTTGTGTATCTAAAATGCCAGAAATATGACCATTTGAGCAGTCTGTACGCTATTCTATACACGGTATAAGCTTTTCCATTAAGATAACAAATATTTCTAATGTCTGCCATTATCTGCCATTTTTTAAATTTTATATTTTTATGGAAAAACAGAACTTCAATAAATAAATAAACCTTATTTTGGACAAAAGTTTGGTACATGCTAACATCCAGGAACTGGAATCATAGAGAAGGCAGCAAAGATTTTTGTTCTATTGTCATGGATCTAAGGTTGTTTCGTTATTCAGTCTAATGGTAACACAGGAATCTTTATAATGTCATTTATAAAGATGCAGCTCTTTTTTCAGTTTTAAAGACAGAAGTATTAATTTCCATTAGTATTATAATTCATGATTATGGAGTTTCTTATATTTTTGAGGATAATGTCACTGTACTCCTTGAAAACTCTTTATTGCCTATTACCTGCAACACAAATTGCATCAGTGTATTTGGCTTTTTATTTTTTGTATGTATCTCTAAAAACCAATTTGTGCAAAAAAAAAAAATACAGATAAATGGTAACATTTTCCTTCTTCTTGCCATTACCAACTGTTTTCAAACTCTGAGGACTCATTCTTGATTAACTTTCTTTTTGTTTTTTTAAACATGAAATAGAAATTATTTTTTAAAAATATACAAGTTCTCAAAACATACATTTCCAGTCATTTCTCTCCAAGGTGAAGGCAGCTGTCAAAAATAATGTAGTTTAGCCCAGTTTCCATAAAAAATGAACAGAATTCAAAATCCATCATTGAGATTGTTCTGTTTTAAAATCAAAACTGAGACAAATATCTATGATTGATCAATGGAAAAATTCAGCAATCAAATATTTTTGTGTAAATATTTCAATGAAGAAAAGTCACTTACCTAAAACCCCCAGTCTGTAATTGATAGTGACAACAATGACATTTCCATAACTTGCAAGAATGCTGCCATCAATCATATTTCCAGTACCCTCCATGTAAGATCCACCATGGATGTAGACCATAACAGGTTTCTTGCTGTTCTGATCATGAATGTCTGAAAAAATTCAAGTAAGGAAAACACAATAAAGTAATAAAAACATAAGGAAAATGACATTAGAAATTTTTAACAGTGCTAAAAATAGTCTTAATTATTTCCTATGTTTTCAATGTCACCAGCACTTTAAGCAGCTAGCTTACACAGTTCAGGATCATCCTACAAGCCTAATATTTATAATTTCAAATTTCAAATACTGTTTCCTCTAAAATGGCCTCAGAACACTTGAAATGCATTCAGTCTTGCAAGAAATTGAATTTTAGTAGAAATATCTTAAAGCTTAGTCTTGGGTTTTTTAGAATACTCTGATTCAAATATATGCCAATTTAGAAATATCTGTGCATCTAATAATAAAATTATAGTAATGATCCATACTTTCCCATTTCTCATGGGACATAATTATTGAAATAATATTCCATATAGTTCAGTGAGAGATAATATCACAAAATCTAACTGTTCTGGTAGAAGAAAACATAGTAGACTGTTCCTTCTTTTAAACAGCCTAGGAGTTAACAAACAGAGAGGATTTATGTGAATTCATGGCCCAGGTTTTTTTGTGTTTAAATCAAACTATGCTTTTTGTGTTGTACTTTTCCTAGTCATGGTAGCAGCTAAGCCTCAACGAACAGCCTTGAGTTAATGGTATCGCTGATCTTTTGTATATGCAGACAATTCCTGACTGCTTTTAAAAAGGTAAACAGCTGGGTCTTTATTTCTAAAAGAAAGTTAAATTAATTTGAAAAAAAAAAATTATAAAAGAAAGTTAAATGAAATTGATATTCCATATTTCATAGTGAGTTATAAAGATGTGCTGATCAATGATTGGGGTATATTTAGGACCAGATTAATCTAAAAAGTTAGGCTCCTGATGCCAGAGATGATTCAGCATACCTAAATCTAGAACTTCTGCTCTCTAAAAAACAGGGGGAAGAGTGGCTAAGCTCCTTTATAAAGTAGAGGGCAATTCAGCAAGCTGCCATTAGATATACAAATCTTTTACAAATAATTCAGTGTATCTTCATGGAATCAGCACTTCTTTCAAGTATGTAGCACAACATACAAGGAAATCCAGAGTCTGTGATTATTCAGCCAGGTTTTCAAAAAAATATTTTCGATAGGCATATATTGAAGAGTGGAGAAGGAAGACAGGCAAAGAAAAAGCTGAAAGAGCTAAATACCTACAGGTGAGAGATCTGGGTTTGAAAGCCTTCCAAACCTCTTCGCTCCCCTCAGGCTTATTAGGAAATACTTTGAAACACAAAAAATTGATCAACAATGAGGTAGCGGATATTTAATGTTTTATATATGTGGAACTAATTAGAGCATACTTAAAGGTAAATTTTGACTGTCATATTCCTGTGTCTCACTTTTGCTTTACTCATGTGTATACACTACCTCAAATATAATAAATTTCAAGCTGAGTTCAGGAATGTCCAGGCTGCAATGTACACCTGTCTACTTTCCAGAGTTTAAAGCTTGACATGTTGTATTTTAGATGTTGTACTATAGCAGCAGAACAAAAGTTTGTGTGATAAGATCTTTTTAATTGTTGTGATTATAAGAGTAGTACAGCAATTAAACAGATCGTTTAAAGCAATGAGGCACATTCTAGTGGATCTATTGGTTTGGTTTTTTATTATCAGCATTTTCAGCAAAGTACATAGAAGTGCTTCTTTTTTGAATGCACCACTAAGCCCTCAGAAAAATTGAAAGCAGCAGAAATTGAATAACAGAATTATTTGTGTTTCTGAATTACCTTTTCCTTCTCTCCCCAAAGTCTCATGGCAAGATTTTTTTGTATTTAATCTTTTCTTGTCACCTAGTTCTACCTCAGGGTTGAATCTTTCACTGCTGAAGTCAATAGAAGGTTTCCCCTTCCTCTTCAAGGGGAACACGATTATCTTCAACATAAAGGAAATTAGCTCAATGGTTGCTGTGCTTAGATCTAAAGTGGATACCCTTGTTAATCATGAAATCCTAACATTTTATAAATTTTAAAAAAGGCTGAAAAATAACGTGTTCATAATCTAATATTTATCTTTATTTTAAAAGCGATTTTGGTTTTGCTTGTTATTTGTCCTTTGCTTTAACTTCAGAATTTGGTATAGAAAGGAAAATACCATCATTTGAAAAAAGTATATGTTACACAGAAATAGGATGGTATTTTACTATGGTATTTTATATATAGACAGAGTGGCTACGATAGACCTGAACTCCCAGGAAAACAGGTGATAGTATCCTCACTGTAGTGTGTAAGATTCAAGGGACACAGAGAGGACATATGTTTCAAAGTTATTTGCAATTATGTCAGATAGGAGAAAACAGGAAAAAAGATGTGGAATAACACTTTGGATTGGCCAAGCATGAGAGGATTAATAAACATATTGCTTTGAAGCCAGACCAATAAACTACCCAGGGCTATTATCTTCTCATTTAATTTGAAAATATTTTTTTTCCTTATTTGGTAAATGTGTGAAGTCAAATAAACTGAAAATGTAACTTTAATGAAAAGGAAGGGTGAGAATAGAGGAAGATTTCATTACTTCTTTCTATTTTGGTGCATCCTAAATAGATTTGCTGCGTCAAGGCAAGAAAAAACCCGTGTTTCCATCTAAAACTTTTCTGGGGTACTTCACTGTGAACTTCTAGCATTTCCTTTCAGGAAACCCAATACAGCTTTGAAAGAAGTCAGTGAAAATGACTGTTAATGATTTCAGTGGGAATGTGGTCAGAGTCAGAATGAATGTGTCTCAGAGGCTAGCTGATTACAGGAAAAAACAATAAAGCAACATCAACAGCTTCCTTTATTTTTGTGTCCTGAAATAAACCACATCCTGTGAGAAAGAAAATAAATAAGTAAATAAAAATAGCAAAGACAAAGCACAATTCCACTGCATCAATGTACAGCATGTGCACTGGGGAAACAGTGGAAGTGAAAGGAAGGCTATATAGGTGAGTTTTTTTCATGAATTTCAAACGAGTGAATTTACAAAATGTGTAGGAGGAAAAAGAGCACATGCATATTTTTAAATTCCATTTTCTCAACCTAAGAAAGAATAGAGGGGAAAAAATATGTGGTTTCAAATAACATTTATGTTACTCACTTCACACATATTTAGGAATAAACTTTACACCTATGTCACAGAGGAACTGCAGTCATCTATATGCTAATTTTGATTTTAAAAAGAAAAACAATCAAAGTAAATTCTAAAGAAGAAAATAAAGAAGCACACTGATGTGAGCTTCTGCAAATAAGGGACTAAAAATCATGTTGAAATAACAGCAATAACAATAACAATAATCATTATTATGATAACAAAAATTGAAAAGTTTATGTTCATGCATCAGGGTCAGGCTTTGAAAAAACAAAAAATACCTTCATCTTCACCACGATCATTACTGGTTATATCATCTGCGCTTTTCTTTGTGTTGGCTCCTGGGTTCATATTGAGGAGGAGAATAAAGGGAAAAAAGAGAATTCAAAACCAGCAGGTTCTCAAAAATAAAAAACCACTAGTACAAAAAATGTAACAAAAATGTCAAAATCTGTTACATTTGAAATTGAAAAACAAAAAAGATGCAAACTGCACATAAACATAAAATGTCAAGAAGAACAAATTGAAAATATTTGAAAAAATGTATCATATTCTGTGACAATGCAGTACTTTAGTTAAAAGTGATTTCTGCAAAAAAAACAAATTAATGTGCTATTAAAAAAGAATAATATAAACCAAAAAAGTATGTTAAAAAATCACCAAATTATGTTTTTACATAAGAAATGTGATTTGTTTTATTTTGTTCTGTAACCTTGAAGAAATAATGCCTTCAGTTACTTTCCTCAATGACTTAACATTTTATTTGTCCTCATTAGAATTTATTAAGAATCAGCCACAGTCTGAATTTTTGATGGAACTAATGCAAATAAAATTATTATTTGAATTTTACACAACTTGACTGGACTAAGACAGACCATAAAGACCTCCTTAAAATTTAATCTTGCTTCCCATATGAGCAAAAAGATAATCAAAACAAGACTGTAAACAAAAGTGAAACAGAATTGAGTCAATCTCAGACATTAAATTGGTCCAAAACCAGCCTTCATTCAAAATATACCACATTTCATGCTCTTTAGAAAAAAGTAGAAATTAACTGAAAACATTTACTTACCATGATAAATAGCATGCATTTATTTATTAGATTAGTAAAGAATCTGTTTTAATTTGTGTTCAATATACTTTCTTAAAATCCTTCTGAGGTGTACACATGCACACACACACACAGGCACACACACATAAACACTTATGCTCATACATGTCATAGCCTATGCTTATGGGAGCAAGAGGAAATAAACATGGTTTTCACCTTCCCCATCCTTGGGAAATACCTCTGTTTTCTGACTAAAAAAATAAAAAGACACCAAGCTATCCTTGCACCCAGCATTCTATTATACTGTGCTTACTCCTGCAGCAAGTAGCCCTCTATAATGTAAACAGTTACTTGATAAGGAGTGAAACACGAATAGGAAACTCAATTTATAATATAGCTTAGAAATTAATATAGCTACTAAAGAAATAAAATGGTCTAACCACTCTCACCAATATTTTCTTGAATTGTCTTTATTTTGAAGTGCCTTTTCAAGACATGCTGAAAAAGAACAGTATACTTTAACTTGTTTATGTATGAAGTCTAAATTTGTCACAGATACATTATGTTTAATTAAAATGTGATTAGCTCCTTTTATTCTCCTATTTAAATTCTAATCTTTAACTATATTTATAACCCTTGAAATCCAAGGGTTCAATTAAATCTTTGTCCCTGATTTTAAGACAGAATGTCTTTATTATTACTAAAATACCTAAGATTTTTTAATATATATGGTTTGGGGATCAGTGTACTAGTTTATTTGTCTTCTGGATACAGATTGTATGCAATCTGTATGTATGCAGTGATGATGATTAGTGAGTCAAAATGTGCAAAGCAGTGACTGATACTCCATCTCCACATAAAGTCTCCATCTCCAATACTGTTGTACAAAAGGTATTGTTTATCCAGTACACCAGTGGATTCATTTAATATATCCAGTACATAATTAACTAGGTAAAATATCTCTGTCAAGAAATATAGATGCTTAAGAGGTAATAGATACAGGCTCATAATCTCAGTCACCATCCATGTTTTTTCCTTTTATGAACTATTGTTCCAAATTACTTATATCCAAATGAAGGCTGAATACTTTCTCAGGTGATACCCAAATAAAGTTATTTTTGTATTTAAATAAACTAAGTACTCCACCCATACATTGCCCTTGAACTATTTTTGATTCATGTAAAGTATTTATGAGAAAGAATTATTTATAAGGAATGAATACATATAGACACAAGTTGGAATGCACATAACAAATTTCAATACTAGTTCCTCCAGGAAGGTAGTCTTTTAATTGGTTGATAAAAAATATGATCATCATATGGCAAATATAAAGTCAACTACCACATATTTATTATTGCTATGAATCAAAAAACATCAAAATCAGTGTGAGCCCATATATACAGTACCTGTAGACAAAAACTCTGTGTGCAATTATTAGGACTGTAATCCCTATTTCAAGTATTTTTGAGTGAAAGAAGTAGTTGTGTCCCAAAACAGTTTAGTTTGGGTACTATCTCCCCCCAGAATATTCAATACACATATCAATAACATATTACAAAGATTTTCTCTTTAATGTGCTTCCGAATGTGACTGTGGTTCAGTTTACTTCTGAAAGAACAACACAAATGTAACGAGAATTTAGAAAATGTGCTCACACCATGCTACTAGATGTGATGATACACAAATGTGACCTGACAAGGTATGTGATGAAAGGTTATCTGTAATATTTGAAACATCCCTTATTTTTTTTAATGTTCTTTAAAGATTTAAAATATCATGTTGTAATCCATTTTCAGAAGAAATTACTACAACTTAGTATGTATTTAATTACAATGTGACTGGAAATGCTCTTTCTCCTACATGTTGTGAAACAATCATTTGTGTATTGGCAATTGGAATACACTTTTGTATATAAGTTCTTGGGTTTGAGAGGATTTTATATTCATTTTGAGATCTGATAAAATGGATTACACCAATGAGTTATCAAACCAGGTTTCTTTGTGCCTATCACATTGGATTTTTTTCATACTATGGGTACCAGCCACAAAATAATGTAATCATTAAGACTGAAAAAGATCATCAAGTCCAACCGTGCCCCTAAGTGCCACATCTACGTGTTTTAAATACCTCCAGGGATAGTGGCTCAACAACTTCCCTGGGCAGACTATTCCAATGTCTGACCATCCTTTTCATGAAGAAGTTTTTTCCCCAATATCCAATTTAAATCCCCACTGGTGGAACTTGAGGCCATTTCCTCTCACCCTATCACTTGTTACTTGGAAAAAGAGACCAGTCCCCACCTGGCTACAAACTCCTTTCAGGTAGTTGTAGAGTGTGATAAAATGTCCCCTGAGCTTCATAGTCTTCAAGTTAAACAACCCCATCTCCCTCAGTTGCTCCTCATCAGACTTGTGGCCAGATGCTTCACCACCTCTGCTGTCCCTCAATAACAGAGCACCCCAGTGCCTCAATGTTCTCCTTGCAGTGAGGGGCCCAGAAGTGAACACAGGATTTAAGGTGCAGCCTCACCAGTGCCGAGTGCAGGGAGACCATCACTGCCCTGCTCCTGCTGGCCACACTGTTGCTGATACGAGCCATGTGGGTAATACCGTTAGCGTGAAACTGTCTGAGGAGAACAGACATGCTATTGTTGGAATTATTTCAGTAGCTTCAAAACCACTTAAAATGCTCAGGAGCGTTGCTTAGAAAAGTTATATGAATCTTTCGAAAATAAAAGCTTCCAGAAACCTACTATCTCATGCAGAGACCAAAAATTTGGATTTTCCAACCATGTTGTGTTTTGTATTAAAAATGTCAATTAATTTTTCCTTAAAATTCTAAAAAAATATGGTAATCCCTGTCATAAGACAAAAAAATTTGCTATGCCTGTAAAGTTAGTTTAAGGTTGTATTAATCTAGGAGATTGAACGGAATTATGACTCAGAAACTCCCATTGCTCAGAAGAATTCCCTGCCTGTAACTGCTGGTTGTCCCACAGATCAACACTTCCCTCTGCTTTGGGGCGTCTTTTGTGAGTGTTCAGGGTTGGGACAATTTTTTCCCCCATATCTCATATTCTCCTTATCCCAAATCACAGAAGCATCAATTTTAACCTTCAGTTCCCATACACCAAGTAAACATTATCACTGTATTATAGGATTTGGCCCCTCTGCAGTCTAAGGGCTGTTTACTCATTCATCCCACATGAAACATGGATAGTAAATTTCAACAGCAATCCAGGACCCAGCAGTAGAGAAGGGAGCATGACATATAGCAGGGGTGATCTAGTGCTTTAAAGACTGAATTCCCTGAGTCACTCTATTGACCAACCTAGTGTTTGATTTGAGTTCTTGGTTTGTAAATTTTGTGTTTCACTTTTCATGACACTGAAAAGTAACAAAGAAAAATATTTCAAAATGTAAATAGGATGGGAAGTTTTTTTTTTTCCATAGGCTAGGAAAGGCTAGGAACTAATTACATATCCTAAATATGCTGTAGATAGCATAGCTCTACAGAAGAATACATTTGTATAAAGGTTCACGTTTTAGAAAAACATCTTACTGTTAATAACAACTACTAGAAAAATATGTGACTTCATAACACAGATATTAAAGGCCAGGTGACCTTTTTTCATTTGTCCTACAATTCCATTCATTGCTGAGTGAAAAGAGCATGGTGCAATGTATTACTGAACAAACTTCTTTTGTGAAGGATTTTTGTATGCCAGAACTGCTTCTATTTCGTTTATATAAATATATATATACACATATATATATGTATATTCATATGGATAGTACAGATACAGACTAACACAGGCATATATGAGCCATTTTGAAAACAGCACCAGCCAATATGGTCATAACGAAAAAGTGTTTCATGTAAGTTATTTTTTTTTTCCTCTCTAAGGAGCCCTATAAGCAATGCAGTTCTAAACATTAATTCAACAAACATCTCTAAAATATTTTAATTTTGAAACACTGATCAATGTGTTAATAAACTATTAAAAAGTAGTTGATTTCATTTATCTATGGATGTACAGTCACCTGTATTCCCTGATTTGTTCTCAATGCCATGCATAAATCTATCACAAATGAAGAAGTCACCCTGCTGTAAGCACGTCCTCTGGCTCACATTTCCTTTGCATAATGAATAAAAATCTCACTCAGAAACAGATTTTCTAGTTTTGTAAGTTGTCCCAGTTGTATTTGCAATTTTTGCTACATCTTCCTCCATTCAGATAATATGAATCACATATATGCAATATAGGCAGGTCCCATGCATGCAGTTTCCCAGGCTTGCATATTAGGTATTCACTCTGAAACCTCTAACGGCGGCAAAAAATCATCCACAACTGCTTAAACTGATGCCATTTCTTTGCATTTTATATGCAATTGCTCCATCTGTCACATAGTATACCTTTTGACCTCATTTAATTTTGGAAAAGGGCTCAGTTTTCAGAAATCACACAGCACATTATTAGTTGTATGACCTCCCAGTTTCACATAGCACATGCTTAACCTTCTGGAAATTTCCATCTCAAACCAGATTAATACAGGATTTAACAGTCATTCTCTCAGTGATATGTCTTATTTATACAGCCATTTTAATAGAACTCTAAAGCTCTTGTTTTCCAGCCCCAGGAAAACTATTATAATTTTACAATCAGATCAAGTCAACAGTTCATTACAGTCTCAAGAGAGCATTAGGAAAGCAAATTTCCTTTCTACATTTCTCCTAAGACTGGTGGGATAACTTCACTTCGAGTGTCACTTAGTGTGCAAGACTTGACTCATGTACGAAAAAAGGGGTCCATCAGTGGGGCAGTTTGGCTGTCACAACTCTGTATCCGGCTCATGCCTATGGCCAAGGCTCTCCAGCTACCTTTATAATTGTAACAAGAAGTTCTAATTTGGCAGGTGAAAAAAGATCAAATGAGGATTTTGACACTTCAGATGGAGTGGGGGAAAATTATTGTTGAGAATTTCAGTTTGTTAAGTTTACTTAGAAGTTGACTGTGGGTCGCCTATGTTAGGAAAGATCACAAAGGCAGGCAATATACCTATATAACTGTTGTTTGGAAGTCTTTTCATTTAATCAAGGAAAGAAAAATATATTCATATTCCCTAGATTTAAATAACTAATATTTCTTAACTCTTTACTGAATAATGGCAACGTGTGTGTAACTGTGTGTGGGTGTACACATATATGCAAATATACATGCATACATGCACAGCTGTATCTGTACAGCTAATCAGCTTCCAGAAAGAAACCAGTTTTATTTTCTGGCACTCCCTTCCCACAATCATGTTAAAATTAAATTATAATACATCAACAATGCACATAACTCTAGCAAACAGCCATATTTAATGATTTCAATGCAGTCCTTAGCCATAAATTAGATGCCTTCTATCTCTTTCCTTCATAACATGAAGACTTAGATTCCTACTGTTCTAAGTAGTTTTCAATGTGAAATGCAATGAAAGCTCAGAACTTTGTTTAAATTTGTCTGAATGAAATGTGTTTAGTTTTAATTCCTATATTATCACTGAATAGCAGAAGACACATGATTAAAGTAGCCATTATTCTAATGCCATTAATAACAACAAAACAAAACCATTGGGGTTGCAAGTGCTAGCTCAGTAAAGCAGCAACATTTAACTAAGGGACATGCAACATAATTGAATTCATGTTCCTAATCACTCCAGCTGCAACACACACACAAAATTGCTGGGATTCCAGAGAAAACACATATCCAGGAAATGATTCTTTTCAAGAAAAGAGAATTAAAGGACAATTTTGTGCAATATTCATAAGTGGATGGACTGTAAGGAAGATCTGCTGAAATCCCTAGACTTTCGTGTTCCATGCATTAGAGAGGATTAAATCAAAAAGAAAATGCTGTTTCACAAGCTTTTTCAAATAGTTTCAGAGAACCATTACAAAAATCTATTGAAAAAGAAAATTTCTGAGGTTGAAAAAGGAGTTGCATAAAAAATATGGAATTATTATATTACCTTAACTCTGTAGTCTATGTTCCCTACAGCTTTCAGTTACATGATTACATAACCCTTTTTTTTTTCATAAAAAATATTGCTTGCATCTTTCTGGGCATTAACTGTTCCATGTACAATGAAAGACAGATGATATGTTACAAATGGTAGTACACTGAATACTGTTCTTACTACAATAAAGAGAGAAATGACAACTAGTCCATGATCAAAACTGTGCGCTCCCCACAAGATGTTTTCCTGGTCAATTATAAGTGCATTACATCAGTCCATCACTCAGTTTCCCATGCTTTAAATGAGATTTTTCAAGAAGTTAATACAGGACAATGGACTATATGAATTGTCACACAGAGTGACTATAGGGTCCTACATAGTTCTACAAAAGACTACAAACTCTTCTCAGAAGTAGGGATGTTGTGAATACAATTATTCACTATGATTTAATAAGAGTTATTAGATCTGTGATTCATATGGGAGTTCCTTTCCTTATAAGTTTATTCCACATCAGTGTGCTGATATAGATTCAACTCAATGAAGAAATTATAATATCCCACAGATTCTGCAGCAGGGAAAATCTTTAGACTATCTCTATAGATAATATGAGATTTTGATCACTAGTTAGGACCAAAATAGCAGCAACAGTTATTACTCAGGAGAGATGTTGTTACATGAAGTTTTGGCTGGTCTACATGCTGATTATACTATTCTCTGTTCAGCAGCTAACTGATATTAGATCTTATTCCATGTAAGATATAAAATAAAAAACTTTTAGTTATGTAACTGGGAAAATCATGTTTCTTTCCCTTTTGTAAAAGTTTTCACTATAAGTCAAAGTTTTCCTATATACTTCAAAGTTTTCCTATATATTTCATTTTTGGAAAGTGAGCCATGTATTTTAAGAAGATTGTTAAAAATAGGTCTGTGACGAAGATAAACACTGACATACTGTACACATGTTATGGTTACTGAAAGAAACACATCTAAAAGTTATTTCTTTTTCTGAAAACATTTGCATTTTCGTAGATTGTATTTATTCATCCTGGAAAAGAATTTATAAAAAGGTTACATTTTATATTTCATCCTGTGTTGATCTGTTTTGGCACACTTTTTACCCCCTAAAATTGCTCTGAATAAAAATTACCAACAATAATAATTTTTACAACTATTGAATTAATATTTAACATATTGCTTTTATTTATTAGTAAAATTATTTTAGAGGAGTCATAACTAAAATAGAAATGAGCTAGCCACATAAATTCACTAATAATTTTTGTAAGGGTTTTTGTCATGCAAGTTACACCATAACTAGAATTTACGGTCTTCTAAATACAAGACATTGCTTTCACAAAACAGTACATCATGGCTCAAAAGAAAGAGGGCATTGTGAAGCCTATCCTTTCAGTGACCTCCAACAGAGAAGGGGAGTGTTTCTTGCACTGCCAGTGTAACTGAATCTGCTTTATTTGATGCAGAACTGGACTAAGCCTGCAGTGCTTACTGATTCAATAATGAAAGATTAATTAAAACCATAAAACTATCATATAGTTAAATTAATTCAGAAAGAAGCACATATTTTTCTGTGCAGGCATCAGCTAAAACACTGTCAGTGTGAAAGCATAGCAGTGACTTCAAATAGCTGACATTTCTCTGCTGAAGTGATCCACTTGGTAAAGTGTGAATGTAGTAAAGCTGTGTCCTGGTTTCACCTGGGATAGAATTAATTTTCTTCCTAGTAACTGGTACAATGCAGTATTTTGAATTTAGTATGAGAATAATGTCGATAACACACTGATGTTTTAGTTGTTACTGAGTAATGCTTACCCTAAGTCAAGATCTTCTCAGTCTCCCATGCTCTGCCAGTAAGCAGGTGCACAAGAAGCCAGAGGAGCATGGCCATATACTTGTAGGATATATAAATCCCACTGCAAAGTTTGTCCAGAGTATATTAATACCGCACTGCCAAGTCAGTTACTAGTCAGTGTGAAGTCAGTGAGTGGAAGACGCGGGTTGAGTGCATTTAGCTGCTGAGTGGCAAAAGTTTGTTGGCATGATGAGCATACTACAATTAAGTTGCCAATAATGCATACGACTTCTAAATTAGAAGACATAATTCAACATTTATTAATAATCAAAATTCCCAAGCCCAGATGCAACTACATTCTAGTTAATCTAGACAAGTGGAATTTGCAGAAAGAATTCAGTAATGTTGACCTTTAAATAAAGGGTGACTACTTTCAAATATGCTTAAGAGAAGTAAGTACCTATGCACTATTTAAAACGAATGTGAATGAACCTTCTCTGCAGACAACTGAACAACACAAGCACACACTCTGTCTTCAACAACTGCTGGTGAAGTTGTTCGTGCAAATTCTCCCTTTGGACATTTGTAGGCACCACTGGAAGCTGTGAACTGAATAATCAACTCTTAAGAATACATCTAATTATTTGTTGCAGCTATTTAATTCTTCATTTTGAAAACTAGTTTAATTTGTGGTTGCCTTTGGAGAACTCAGGAAATAATTGTGTTTGTTATGTCAGTGGATCCTGTGAAACTATAATTTTATTCCACTGTGATAGATAATAGTTTGGCACCATATTTTGATGCTTACTGGATCTTTGACACCTTAGTTTTTATTTGGAAATCTTGGAAGTGCTAGTTACAGGTAAATAGTAGGTCCATATGAGACATCCAATGGAGATAAAATCTTTTGTGGGTTTTGGGGTTTTGTTGGTTGGTTGGTTGGTTTTGTTTGATTTTAGCATATAGTCATGTTTTCAGGTTTTTTTCTCTACTACATTTTAATGACATCTTCATCTACAAACAATCTTACTGGAATTAATTATACCAAACCAACTAAACAATTAAACTATCAAACAACTAAGTTGCTAATAAAAGGTGTATAAACTTAAAAGATGGAATAGAACATACCATAGCTATTTCAGGGAAAATCAGATCTAAGCTGTATATGATGAAGAGCTTTATAGTGCGAAATATGAATATTTAATTATTCTAATACTTCAAAAAATAGTAGAGGCACATAGAAGATTTTCCCTAGAACTGAATTACAGATGAGTAGGAAATAAGACAGAACCTTGAATATAAAGTTCATGTAAACATTTTATTCATTATTACCCAGTAATGAAAATGTATATGACTTTTCCAAACAGAAATTGGTGTCCTTATCCCAAATAACTGCCAATACCTTCTTGTCATCAACTTGATAAGATTTTTTTTGTTTTCACAGAAAAATATTAGGGAAGAGGGATGAGAAGAGGGAAAGCACAGACAAAACCTGCAGCATTCTGTATTATTTACAGTTTAATTACTTCCAAGCATTAGTTTTGAGCATATTATGAAGCTGTGCTATTTTAGCTACAATATTAAACCTGAATAAAGATAATTTTGATTTACACATTCTATATAATTAATAATTATTAATTATACTAAGCTAGCCTCAAAACTGCTGGTCAGAATCGTGATTCAAACTCAAAATTCAGCAACACAGCACCGAGCTCACTAGCATCTGATCCATCTAAACTCCACTACTTGAAAAATACCAGTTGGTTTGGAATAATTTGTGGATTATATACCTGTGCTGGTGAAAAAATCTTTTCTCTATGGAACAAACTCGATGAGAACTCGTATCTCATTTCGGCTTTCCATTTTGCAATGTTCCAAGCATAATTCACATTTTGTACTTTCAGTGTTGGGGTCATGCTTTACTCAAAATTTAGAAAGGAATAATAGTGGTTTGTCAATGATAATTAACTGACAGAAGTAGGAAATTAGAAGCGACTAGTAAAAAGTCATTTTTAATGTAAATACTACATGGCATGTGCCATTTGATACAATACAATATTAGAGAATGGTATAATATCAATATTGTAAAATATGATTTATTATTCCATCTTAAGAAAGGCAAGTTAAATTTTGCATTTAATAGGAATTATATATGAACTACATGGAATTAGATGTGAAATGATACAGGTTATGTATGCAACTAATTCTGGGAAATTGAATTTCAGTCATTTTTGACTAAATATAAATAGTTCTTGAGAAAAGGAACAGGTCAAGTTTTTCTTCTTTTGATTTATTTAAGCAGTATTATTGTATGTGTGCTGGTGTTATTTGTTGAGAAATGTACCTTCAAGTCCTACAGGAAAAAAATTAGTTCTGCATTTGTATTCAGCTGTAGACAAGAGCTGAATGTTTCCTTTTCTCAATCAGTGCAATTTACAATTTAAAACACCTACCATCTATTTGAGGAAATTAACTATAATTGACAGTTTTGCTCAGGAAAATAAGCCACAGTGCTTCAGTCTGTTGAAGGTCACTGACAAAGTGATTAAGCGAGGTTGTCTGAAGGTAAAATTGGCACAACATCAGTCTAAATTATACCTGCCTGCATGCTGTTGTTACTCTGTCAGTCATACCAGGACTCAAATACACTTACACGAACAAACCAGAAATACTGACACCACAGCCAACTTTCCTACCACTAATGGCAACAAGAAGAAGGTATCAGATGTAAAAACACAGCAAAAAAAGATTGTGATCAAATCTGTCAGGGTTTCCTCCTAGCATCAACCTAACCTCCTGTCCAAGCTCAAAGGTTCCTGACAAAAACCACGTGGTGTAGCAGATGAACTTACTCTGTGTCTTTAAACTCTCCCCTCCCTTCTAAAGAACACTCAGTTTCTGCCAACTGTTTTTCTCCTGAGGCATAATTTGAAAGGAACAAAAGCACCACGTGAAAGGTGATTTTTGTAGTAGTTGTTCCTCAGCTGGACAGCTGCCAAAAGGCAAATTCCATTAGTTCCACTGTATGTGTATGTGGCTGTTCGTGTGTGTCTGTGTGACATTTGCCAAGTTCTCACACTCTTTTTAGGCTTTCATGCCTGGATCCTTTAGCAACAGAGGAAAAAGCTGAGAATGTCCTTTGAATTATGTTTTGCTTTTCAGGCACCACTGTGGGTAATTTCATACTTCTTACCAGTAAACCCTGATAAAATTGGCGATACAAAGTGGAGAAAGGAAATGAAAATTGTCAGTACATTATGCCTGACTAATCCAGTGGCCTTCCATGATTATTATGGGATAAGGGAAAAGCTATGGATACCATCTATCTCTGCTTCTGGAAAGTCTTTGGTATGGTTCCCTACAATGATCTTGCTGATAAATTAGGGAGATAAACATTTGATGGAAGGGCTATTTAGATGGATTAGGAATTGACTCCATGTCTGCTAACAAAAGTAGTCAATAGCTCAATGTCCAAGTGGAAACCAGCAATCAGTGGTGTCCCTCAAGGTCCTGTATTAGGACCAATACTATTTAATATCTCTATCAATGACACAGTGGGGTTGAGTGCACCGTCAGCAAGTTTGCAGACAGCACTGAGCTGTCTGGTACAGTTGACGCACGGAAGAGAAGGGATGCCAGCCAGAGGGACCTTGGCAGGCTTGAACAGTCAGCCAGTGTGAACCTCATGAAATTCAACAAGGCCAAGTGCAAGGTCTTGCCCCTGGGTCTGAACATTCCAGTATCAGTAGAGACTGGCAATGAATGGATTGAGAGCAGGCCTGTAGAGAAGGATTTGGGAATATTGGTGGATGAAAAAATTGGACATGAGATGTCAGTGTGGGCTTGCAGCCCAGAAAGCCAATCAAAATCTTGGCTGCATAAAACCAAGCATGTCCACCATTAATGAGGGTTGTGGTTTTATTTTGTGTGTTTTCTAAAATCTATGGCACATTAGTTTTGGAACAAGTTTAATAATTCCTGCAACAAATCTATGATGGGACATTCTGCAAAATCTGCATATACAGTTCAGGGCAAACAACTTTCTACATTTTAGCATTTCAAAATGAAACCCTACTGTCATCCATATTTTAACTCTGATGATATAGTTTTCCTCATGATCAAAGTGCACTGCTCTTCTCTGTCCCATATTGACTTTACCACATTTCATTTTAGTATCTCATTTCACAGGTCTCTAAATAAATATCCCTTGGAAGTTTATTACAGGTTTTTGTAAAAAGAAACAATTCCAGTAACAACCCTTAATTTGTGATTCAGACTCTTGCCTTTGAAAATAGGTTTCAAATCCATTAATATCAGCAGTATGGTACCAACAAGATCATTAAAGTAATTGATAATGTTCCCTCTCTCAAGAGTAGTTCTCAGATTTTTGCACCAAGAAACTGACATTATCTGACAAGTTATTTTCTTCTAACTCTTCCTCCTTTCCTTTGCATGTTTTTGCATCCTCTGACACCATTCTTTTTCTTCACAGTAGTTAAGTTTTCTAAAGTGATGTTCTTATCTCTTTCTTACATGACTTTGATTCTTCTTTTCCCTCATTTTTTTATGTCATGATGTTTTAATTTGTCCATTAACTTTACCATAGGATCATGCTTAAATACCCACAATATATACTTTACTACCTTTGCTGGTTTTGGTTGGGGTAGCTCACATGGGTTATGTTTTGGATTTGTTCTGGAAACAGTGTTGGTAATGCAGGGATGTTTGATCTATTGCTGAGCAGAGCTTGCACAGAGTCAAGATCTTTTCTGCCTCTCACCAAACCCTACTCCACCAGCGTGGGGGCTGGGGATGCACAAGGAGCTGGGAAGGAACAGATGACCCCCGCTGACCCAAGGGGTATCCCACACCATATGGCTTCATGCTCAGAGTATAAAGCAGGGCATGAAGGAGGAAGGCAGGGGGGATGTTCAGTGGTGACATTTGTCTTCCAAAGTCACTGTTACATGTGAGAAATCCCGGCTTTTCTGGAGATGGCTGAACAACTGCCTGCACATGGGAAGAAGTGAATGAATCCCTTGTTTTGCTTTGCCTGTGCACACAGCTTTTGCTTTATCTGTTAAACTGTCTTTATCTCAACCTATGAATTTTCTCACTTTTACCCTTTTGATCCAATCCTCCATCCCACTAGCGGAAGAATGAGTGAGCATGTGAGTGAGCTCACTCAGGTTAAACTATGACAACACCCTGGAATAACAAAATTAATTCAATCTCATGGTCTCTTCAGTAATTCTCCATCTTTCAGCATTCAGATATTATTATTTCAGTTTCTCTGACTTAATTCTTGTTAATATCACCTTGTTCTACTCTCTTTTTCTTCTCTAGGTGTCTAGTTTTACAAGAAATAACAAGATATTACGCATTTTTCTTAGAGTATTCAGGAACTAAAGATGTATAAAAGAGAGTTAAACAAGCTATATTTTGATAAACTGAACTGTCAGAAGAATAATTACTGTCACCTATATCCTTAGATGCATTAGTTATAAACCAGTATGTTTTTCTCAAAAAGGGGTTGAGAATAAAATTATTGATCTGCCAGTGAAATGCTTCAGTGTCTAATTGAAATAAGTTACTACAAGAGATTACTAGGAACATATAATATACATATTAAAGTCAAGGAAAAAAGTTACTGTAGCCTAAGGAAAACAGTAGTTAGAAGTATCATAGGGCACTTATACACCTAGACCAAAAATAAATCATAGCTCTCTTGAAAGAACAAGCATCACTCTTTGACCTGCTAGAAATCTTGGTAAAAAAATTTCTAGATAAAATGTACTTGAGTTTTAAAAAAAAGCCTTTGTTAAACCTTTTTCCATGAGATATTGAGAACATAATTTTTCACAGAGAAAGAGTTGAAGTAATGTGATGGATTAAAAACAAGGTACACAGGGTATGTTATATTGTATCCAGAGGTCAATTTTCAATCTAGCAAAAGATTAATGGTCTAGTGAAATATTCTGTATATTAATCTGATGTTGTTTAATATTCTGTTAATGATCTGGAGGAGGGGATGAATTGTACGATTTGCCAGTTACAGAAACTACATGAACCAAGGCTAAAAAGAATATGAATACCTTCAAAGACAGTTTATAAAGCTAGGGAAATAAGGAAGCTTTGTTCCAACACTTAAGGAGCTATGTTTTTTGACTTAACATCTACATGTCTGTGAAATATGAGCTATTCACTTTGCAGTCCGTGGAGATAAACAATGCCTGCCCCAGTTTGAGACAAATTTTAAACAAGGTGTACTTCTTTCTCTTCTTTTCATTCTGAATAAAAAGCAAACAGCATAGAGCTGGAGGTACCTCTAAAGTAGTATGTTTAAAAACTAATAGTCATGTACAGTGGAAGCAGTAACTGGATCCAGATACATAATTGTTAGATTCCAAATTACCCATAACTTCCAAAGAAAAAGCCTTTGGCATTACTCTAGTTATAGCAATGAGAACCTTAAAAAAAATGCCAAATGCAACACTCAGAATATCCGAGCATAGCATGAAATTTTTCTGAAAATACAGTAATATTGTACGTTAATGTATAATAACCAGGTATGGCAGGTTTTATCAGGAATGGTACATTCACATCCAGATTCATTTTTACACAGCATATAGCAGAAAGTCTTCCATCAGTACTCTATATTTCTGGAAGACAAAAATAATTTTTTATGTGAAGAGATTGAGTTAGAACCCTCAATTACATCCAGAGAACAGAAAAAATAACAAGAATTATAACATTGTTGAATTGCTCCTTTACAGAGCTTACGTACAAAGTAAGCCAACTTTTCTGTGAAAACACGGTGTTGAATTCCTCTAAAGAATTGAATATATTTAAAAGCTAATTATCTTTACCAATTCAAAACCAATAAAGGCTTTTAAAAAGTTACGATGACATAATGCAATAAAATAACAAACTTTTATTAGCATTTTGTACTATTATTAGCATGTAAGCATGTTACACCATATAGCTGGCACCAATAACTCAAAAAAAGGTAAAGCACACCGTTATGTCTAATTTAACTGAGGTAAGTGGGACTGATTTATGTTCAAAATAAAAGTTACGGGGCAGAGATTGCGAACTGTGTGTTTCATGGCACGTGATCAATCACCAAACTCTCTGTGAAAAAATCACAGTGAAGTTTAGTTCACACAGAAGTCTCCTGCACCATAAGGATTCCCTACTGCAAGAGAGAACTGACAGTTTGAAAGAAAGGAACAGAATAAAAAGGGTTTTTTTGTTTTTCTTGATTTTATTCAACCTTTAAAGTTTACTATACTATTTGATCATACTCTGTTCCATCTTTATGATCATAAAAGAAATATTATTTTGTTAGGGGATAAAATGTGGGTCTCTGTTCACCTTTAGAAAATTACTTGTGCTTCATGTTTTTTCTTAAAATACATTTTCTCAAAACATCAAAGCCAATCACACAATTGCTTGTACACAAGTACACAAAAGAAGTACATCTCAGTTTCTAAGGTTAATTAAAATTTGCAGTGTGTGTGCTTGCTAACTTAGTTTCAGAATGGACACAGTAACAAAAGGAATACGCAAAAGTCTGTCCTGAATGCAGCAATGGTAATAGGAAGCCATTGCCACAAGACAGATCACCCTCACATCCACACAGAAGACAGGCTGAACTGATTCAGAGTTGCAGTGATGTTGCAAAAAATGCACCAAGTTGTAATAAAAATAAAATTTTTAAAAAACTGTGAGGCTGGCACAGTTTCCCACATGCAGCTGGTAATACAAATCAAAGGTACTTCAAACCTATGGTTTGGCTAAACAATTTTAAAATTGGAATAAATCATTTGTGCCCTTCAGACCTGTGAAACATTTTTAAACACAGCATGACTAATTTTCTTTTAAATTTTCATCAGAAATCTATGAAAACTGACAGAGAGCAGCTGTACCTATATGTGCACATAGAATTAAAATAACATCTCTTTTAAGAATTGAGGCTGCATTGCCCACAGTTAGAAGGGAAAATATTATTATAACTGAGGATAAGGTTAAAAGTAAGAGTAAGAGTAAGAGTAAGAATAAGACATGAGCATTCACAGACTCACAAGAGGGACTGGTTATTAACTACCAGACCGTGAATGACAGTACATTCCTGGAAAGGGTCAGAGAGAGAAGAGAATGCTGATGTTTCTTTAAATCTCCAATGTATCACGACGCTTACATCATGCTGCGTTGGGTTACATCATGTTACGACTAGTGATGTAACCCGTCGCAATGCAATGCACACATCGCATTCGGTCAGCACTGTTTCAGCTTGTCCACATGATCATCGTGGCCAAGAGAGGTTTGCTTGTGTTAATTGAAATCATTGTATTTCTGTGGTATTTATGGTTGGTCATGAATAGAAACTTTCTTGGCTTAAGAAAATCCAGGAAGGAAAACAGAACTAAAAAGCATCCTAAATATATAAGACAAATGTGTAGAACATGCAGAAAGGCTTGGTCTGATGATGATATGAAAAGCCACCCACATGAATATATTATAGAGTAAACTTAGGAGCAAGTAAATTGGGGGAGAAGAACCAGATGGATCACTCTCACTATAAGCATGTTTCCTCTTTAAGGATAAAATAATTTTATGTGTTCAGTCAGGGGGGATTCCTGGGGGGTTGTTCTTTCGCAGGGGGAAAAGTAGGCTTTTTTTTTTATGGAATGTATTAAGTAGAACTTTAAGGTAGGATTTAAGGGTAAGCTTTTCCTACATGACATGGATGTTGTGTTCTTGTGCTCCCAAACCAGGCTTCAGCTTAGGTGAAGCAACAATTTCCATACAGAACCAGGCTGCTGAAGGTATTGGAACAGTGTTATTGCCAGTGTCTCCAATGCACATGCTGGAGTCTGCCGCAACTAAACTGTGGTTGATAGTGGAGCTGGTGCCCAGCTATATGTCCCAATAGCTGGGACAGCAGCAGCAACTGTGATTAGAAACATATATTGCATACCAACTGCAATCATTTGCCTAATTATTTAAGACTGAAGTCAAACAAGTCTAATCTTTGTCTCACCTTATTCCTTCTCAGTCTAGACTTAATGCTAGTCCCTAGTGCTTGAGCAGAAGCATCAGAATATGGGTATGGGCAATTTTTACAAGTATCATCAATTTGAAAATATGACAGATACTTAAAAGCATGGTTGAAGCTTTTCCTTGTTATACACCACAGTAAGTTTGTTATTTCCCACTTGTTTTTTCACACTATCCCCTGGGAAGCACTCTTTTTTCTAAATGCTAAAACATAGGAAAGATGAACAGCATACTCAGAAAACCACCAATTTTTTTATGAATCCCATACTCCTTAATATCTGTGTTTAGATGGAGAAATAACCCTGTGTGCAGGATGCAAAAAAAAAATGGCTATGAGAATATGATGTCATATGGTAGTACAGTCTTGCTTTTTCTCCTGTCAGATTTGAGCATAAATTATGCCAAATTATGTCTACTGAAAACATTGCATTTTGACGGTTGTTTTTATGTCCAATTTCTTCCATTCTGTCTATCTTTGCAATAGGTATACACAGAGAATGCAGAGTCCTGTTGATTTTCCACTCTGCTCTCCACTTTGCACACACAACTTGCTCAGACACGCATGTACACAAAAACTGATAATATCACTTTCTGTACAAGAACTGAAAGTAAATGGAATAATTTTTTGAAGTTGGTCTTCAATTTAGATGTGAAGATGTATTCTCTTCCACTGGCAGTTATAGTCAAGAAAGCATTTGCCATTTCTTGACTAAATCTCACCCTTTCTGTCATCTGCTTATAACTGTCTTCTTGCTAGAAGCTAATTCAACTGCCCATGTGTTTTCTTCAGAGCTCGTCTCAGACGGAAATGTGTCAAGTTAACAAAGAACGAGTGTTTAAACTGATTAAGCTAAAACATTCTGACTGAAATAGGTTAGGAGACAATCATTTGACTAGCTTCACAAGCAGAGGCAGAAATTGCTGTGTTGGAAAGTGGCAAGCAGTGACTTTATTTGCTGGCACAGCTGCAGTATGAAGAGGATGCATCCGCTTCTCTGAAATACTTAAGCAGGTGAGAAGTGATTGGCACAGAAGGAAGGATTAAGAATTTACTGGAGAAAGATAAACAATAATTCAATCTCTTAAGAGTGAAGTTAGAATGCAGAGAGGTATTATGCCATCAGGAAGCAGGAGCCACAAAGCAGCAGATGTCAAGGAAGGCACTCAATATAACTGTTTCTCAAAAATATGTGACTCCAAATTGCAAAAGAAGCATTTAATCTCATTTATCTTCATATTCTTCCTAGTCCTTCACCTTTATAAGACAAATCAAATCCCCCTGTAGTAAAAAAATACTAATGAAGTGCTTGGAATCAGATCACAACACAGTCAAAGTGACTAACTATGACTGACAGAAGAAAGAGAAAAACATTTCTGGAATGGAATCTTTATCCTGGTACTTCAGAGAAGTCTATATGTGTATCAGACATATGGCCTGTCTGAAATCAGGTCAAACTGGAGGCAGTTTTACTGCAGGTGGAATAAGAGTAAAGTGCTACAATCTTAAATGACCCATCCTAAAGGAAAACAAAACCAAAACCAATGTAAATATAATGGTGCAGGCAGAGTGATTGTATTAATATGGTTAGGTTTACGTGGAGATCTTTAGATGCAGTGTTTGAACAGCAATCAATTTTTAATGCTGCTGTGTTAAAATAACTGAAACCCTGAAGCAGGAAGAGAAGAAAAAGGAGACTGAGCTTGAAGGTCGTTCCTAAGGCACTATACCTTCCAGGGCTCCTTCTGGGACAATGCTAATTATGAATCAGCTTTCACTCCAGGTTTTGCCTAAAGGCACAATCTAGCCATAAATAAATATTCATATCATTGAATCCAGCAAGAAATCATTCTTTTCTAAAGCAAGAATGTTTCTAAGCAACTCTGAATCGGGTCAGAATCCCGTGAACATTATGTAAATTGAAAAAGCTTCCTTTGTAGATTATGTAAAGCCTTTAAGGGAAAAGTTTAGGTTTATGGATGAACTTGCTCTAAGGCTTATGCTAAAACATCTACATTTCCTTATAATCAGTGAGACAATTTATTCTGTAATTTTCTACCACCTTAGTGAAAAGCACTATGTTCTTCCTGCACCCAAGGAGGAAGGATTCGCAACATGACAAGCTAAGTTAAAATAATCAGTCTTCCGCTCTTAAGGAATACGTGGAGTGTAGCAGAATCAAAACTTCAGCAGTTTGTTACACACAAGAGAATTCGTTGGCAAAATGATGCACCCTGGCATAAAAAAATAATTTATGAGTAGATAAGTATGTTCTTTTTTTTTTTTTTTACTGATACACAACTTCACAGATATTTCTTTATAGTCACATTCATATCTTTGCAAACTAATCTCAAAGTCAAATTTATTTGAAACTGAAAATTAAGTACCTAAATAGTTGAGCAGGTCCATGTGGAATCTAATAAAGCCTTTAAAAGATCCAGTCTTTGAACCCACTACACATTTTTTGTGTAACATGATTTACTATCTTGAATGTTGTAGATATACTTTTTTCACCATGATTTATCCTAAATCATTACATTGTCCTTATTTTCACTGCTGTTATACTGAAGTTCTAATCCCTATTTAAAACACGACAATCTTACTGTTTATTGCACTTGTAGAAATGCATCTTCATATAAGCAGCAAAAGCAAGCACTGACTTTAGCATAGGCAGAGATTACGTTCAATAGCATTATGAAACAATATGTCTTGTTTCCACACAAAATACTGTTATTATTTCGTGCAGCTGGAGTGAGATGATGACTATTTTGCTGAAATAAGGCAGTATTGGGGAAAAAATAGGCCTCTGGCAGCTTAGAGAAAATGAACTAGAAAAGAACAAATTTAGTACATTAACAACTTGCCTCCTCAACCCTCATTAAATTTAGTATCTGCTCTTTTCTGAAATGCATTCTATTGTATGTGCACATAAATGTGTGCTTGTGGATCCTAAAAGTTCTAAAAGGGTCAACAGGTAGCAGAGAGGCAAACAGGTTGTTTAATCCTTAATGCTTTACTCTCAGTACAATGAAACACAATGTGAGCTTTGCTGCAAGACCTGTTAGGGTGACTGTCGTGTGTATTCTAAAAACAATGCTAGAATGACAGACCATAAGTATGTGTACAAATTCTGCTTGTTCCATTGCTTATACACGTGCTGCAAATGTAAACCTGGAAATGATACCAAGGAAAGCATGAGTTTAATGGAGAACTACTCTCAAGTCCACCTGCAATTTAAAAGAAAAATATTGAATTTGTACAAGAAGAAACTAACTTCTGCTAACTCCTTCCTTCTGATAGTCCACTCAAATAAGTGGGATATCTATAGATAAACAGAAATTATATGCTAGGGACTGAATTCTGAAGAAGCTTCTTTAACAGCAGACCATGGCCTCAAAAATCAATGACAAGCTGTTAAGAAACCCTTAACAGTTCCAGAATTAAACTTCCTTTCCATGCGTGACTGGAAGAGAATATGTAGACAGCAGACAGTATGTCAGCCTAAGAGGAGCTTAATTAACAGTTCAGGTAATAAAAAAAAAAAATATTAGCCATGTTTCCATGAAACCTCCAGTAAGACCTAAGTTATTAGTGGTGTACAAAGAAGAAGATGCATGTTCTTTTTCACTGCCTCCTTTTTTTCCCTAGTTGCCTCAGACCATGCTAAAATTCCCTAGTTTTTATCCCGTTCCTTTGGAAATTCATTCTGGAAACAGTGTGATGGCTATGGGACCAAAAGTTGCTGTCAAGTTTGCTTTTGAAAATCCTGGACAACTTAATCAGGCTATACATAGTACACATGATTGAATAACCTGGCTATATTTGATATCATATAAACTAGTTGTATTGCCTGGAGGGCAGGAATTGGACAGGAAAGCAATAACCTCTGAAAAACACTTGAGGAAAAAGAAAGGTAATCATTTGAGCAAGCTTCAAATAAGTGAACATAATGGAATACTTCCATAATTTATACTATGTTCAAAGGCATCAGGAAGACCCAGAGAGCAACAAAAATCAGAAATCCATGCACGAGTGCATAAAGCCATGCATGAGTGCATTCAAGTGAACTGGAAACCTGTAAAAAAATTATTTCATGAAAAGTGACTACTAGAGGTAGCTCCAACTCCAGAGGCATCAGGTTTCAGATCCTATTTCATAGGGAGTTTTGGCCCATGTCAATGTCTCATTCTTTGTGAAGATGGTTTAAACCCTTATAGAACTCAGTGAGATTTCTGCTGTTTTCCCATATATTACATGTTAAGTTACTAGGAATAGCCTGAAATCAACGTAATTACTCACAGATGTAAATATTTATTGTGCAATGCCAGAAATACAACAGAGGACTAGGGAGCAGAGAACTAAGCTTCAGTAATACACACAGTGTCTGCAAAAATTCTGACTTTCAAAATCTGAAAAAAAACCCCAAACCCTTAATAGGCACTAGAGAGAAGAAGCCCCCCCGGGAAACAATTTATGCCACAAGTGCCAGAAGTAACAGGAAAGCCTTATGCGCCCTCACTAAGTAGTTTAGTTCTAAAATGTGTATCTACAATTCTCCTGTGAACAGAGTTTCTGCCATTTCTGCTGTCCAGTTTACTACTTAAAAGAAAAACAACCAACCCTATAGATTACATTAACAATTGGTAAAGCAATGACTAGACAGAATATAGAAAAAACAACCCCCATATTACTAAAATGCAAATCAGCTTTCAGAAGAACACAGAAGTTTCAAATATGTGGGAAAAAGAAACAGTTTCCATGAGGCCCTAAAGGGTTGTCTGCCATATATGAAGCAGCAGCATACAGGTGTCCCTGAGCTAGAACCAAGAAGACTTATTGGTGACAAGAAGCAGAAAAACTCTATCACATTCTTCCTACTTAATCTAATTAGGTCTGATAAGTGACGAGAAATTATATAGTTTAGGTGGAGCCTCTTTAAACAAAATGAAGTTAAATTCTCTATTTAACAAACAGATCCTTTTCTTTTTAATAGTGTCTGTTTTGAGCATTTAACAGTAATTTGGTACTGTCAAATAGCAATTGTTACTCAGGGTAAAAAAATCCCTGGAGTGGGAAAAATTCTTTTTACTATTACATTATTATTAGTAGAAATAGTAGCAGTATTACATTGTTGTTGTTATTATTATTATTATTATTATTATTATTATTAATATTATTGTTATATTGTTATTATTAGAAATGTATTCTTTTTTTCACAGTTCAATGAAAGAATGCAGGCTTTCTTTGTCAGGCACAACTGAGGTAAATGCAGCATTAGTTCAAATGAATATCTGTACACCAAGTAATCTGTTTCTAATGACTCTCCAGTACTCTCAAAGGTAATTATTATTATTTACAAAAAATTAAGCCATTATTTGGCTTATTTCATTGAATGAAATATTGGTTTTACTTTTTTTCTAATCATTATGAACAAGAATAAAAAATTAAAGACGATTATTCTTCTCTTTCCCTTGTAAAAACAAGCTGCATTGTTCCAAAAATTGATTCCTACAGAAATGTAATTCATAGGCCTAAATTTGCACTACAACTTAGAATTCCAAATAAAAATTTATAAACTCTATTAGATAGTCTCTTGAAATCTTTTCCAAGATAAGTATATATATATATATATATATATACACACACACAAATATATATGGAATATAAAATATATGCAGAAATGTAAAATACACCAAAAAAAGTAAAAATATACTTATATGGTTTGTTTTAGAAAACTCAGCTAAAGTAGATGAAAATCACTGAAAATGCACCATCAAAGTACAAGCTACTGTATTTGAATCCTCCTCATTTGCACCATTCTATTCTTATTGCTCAGAGTAAACATACTCATTGTTCATCTATCTGTATTATTTCCTATTTATCCATCTGTATAACTTTCAGACAGGTTCAGATCAGTGAAGTCCCAAATGCCATGCTCCTTTGCTATCCCTCAGTGACAAGCATAGTGGCCTCACAATCCCTTGCTGTAATTACCCCCTCCCACGCCACTGGCACAGAGCTGCTCCTGTGGAATACATCTGCAGGGAGCTCTGTGGTGAAAGGCTCACATGTGGGGTGCGTGTCCCTGCCTCCTGCTCTGAGCTACACCCACGTCTACTGCCCTGAAGCCTTCCACCACAGCCAGCTCTATCTAGGATGGATGTCATGTGCAGGCTTTGTGGGGGCTGTCATTTCTAATGTTGAGACTTTCTGATATATATTCTTGGGTAACAACAAAAATATCAAACTGTACAGCCAGTTAGATACAATTAAAGAGCAGGGAAGGCTGCCACACATTTAATATACGCTCTTGCAGATCCACAGTGTCCTGCTCCATCCAACTTTGACAAGCATTCAATTCTGTCGAAATACCTGTCACATTAGAGTTGAATATTTATACAAAGTTACCATACTAAGCCTTGAAGGAAGCTGGTATCCCCACAATGGTTTTGTTTGTTTGCTAGTTTGTTTTCATACTGGGTACTCACTACAAAAAGAACTATCTCTGGAAACACAATATAGCCAACATGACTTTTCAAAAAAAACCTGACAGATAATTGCATCATTGGAATTACTGTTGTGTTCAGTTTGGTCAAAAACAATATAATAATAATGAAACACTAGTTGTACCATAGCTTTGTACCAAAATAGGTAATAGTAATTAAAGTTCAACGTTCAACAAGAATTTATCCTTAGATCACAGTAAATGTCTCATACAGGAAGTCAAAAAGTATTTTCTTACTCTAATTTCACCATTAAAATTATTTTCTATGCAAAAGTGTTTACTTTGCTGCTTTAATCAAAGCTGTAAAAGAGAAAATAAAAGTCCTTTCAGCTCTGTTCTGTATCTAATGTTGTTATTCATGTGATAGTTTTGTTCTTACATCACAGTCAGAGAGTAAATTTAGTCCACAAGAGTTCTGCTGCTCTCAGTTATTAGTGGTAATCAATACTGCTTTGTCTTACGTGCATAACTGACAATTTAGTGCTATAGACCATATTTTGTTCTTTACAAATAACAGCTCTTTCATTAAGCAACTAATATTTCCTCTGAGGAAAGCCAGGATTGACTCAGGAACTCTACCTTCTCTACCGCAAAAACTGGCAGCCCAACCAGCATGACCATATTAACCAGTCTAGCGCAGCCAGTGTTTAAGTCAGGACTACCCAAAATGAAAACACCTCTTGCTGCTTTGAATTGTCACACAGGACATGAAAAGATCTGGGAACATTCTGAAATGCGGGGAGTCAGAGAGACTGCATAAGAGACCAAATATACAAATGTCTAAGGAAAAAGGTGGTTTGGTTTTTTTGGACTCAAATGATTATTATTTATGCAAGAGCTCTCATATTATTAAATATCTGAGAGGGCCAGCACAGGGACATGGAGCAGGCACATTCCTCTGTTCTTATCAATTTCATCTGTTAATTTATACAAATTAAGACATGGTGATTCCACAGAACCAAGTTAAAAGCCAATTCTAACTTCTATTATGAAAACCTTTTCATTATTTTCTTTTATGTTCTTTCTTTTTATACACACTGGTAGTAGTGTTTTGCTCACAGAATTTAGCCTTTGTGGTCCACGCAAGAGCCGTTGGCAGTAAAGAAATTATACTGTCCACACAGTATATTCCTATTTTTTGGATGCATTGCACTTGTTCGATAGAAAAAGAAAAAAAAATGCTTAAAAATGCAAGAGATTCCAAGTGTATAAAATTGGAACATAAATCTGCTAAGTCACATGGCTACTAACAGACTAATTATTGCAGTACACTAATTATTGGCAGTGTACATCCTCAAAACAAGGACGTTCTACTGAAGTTTATCCTGCTAGTTCTGAAGCTAAATTTAGACTTACTGTTTTCAACAAAAAAGATTATTAACAACTTTATATGCTCTGTAGTTTAAACAGAAAATAATTGGGGGGATTGAGTATATATATATTGAAGAGTTCATTAAAAAAAGACAGAATAAAATTGAATTATAGAAAAGCCTGCATAAAACCTGTCTAAAACTGCCATACAGTTTGAATGCTGCTCTGCAGGCTTTGAGGATGTTAGTCTACTAATTTAAAAGCTTTGAACTTATTTATTGTCCATGAATATGCTATGCTGACAACTGTAAGACAGAAATAATCTATTTATCTACAGGATGGGTATGGCAAAAAGAATATAAGTTTGATCAAGGAGTGGAGTTTCTTTTTTATATTGAAGAAATTTGCAACAGTAAAATGACACTTGTAGTTTATTTCTAAGTAGTTATTTCCCATTACTTGCATGCCCGTGTTTGAAGAAATTAAGGTGAAAGAAGGAAACAAAGAAATAATTACTAAGCTGATTTATGTTAACTAAGATACCTATTTTACAAAGGCATAAGTGTTCTTTAGCAGTCCATTGGAATCTCAAGGGCACAGGCTGATACTGAAACCTCCAGTAAACGCAGTGCTGTAATTGTGTAACTGGTAAGTAGGCAATTAGAAGTGATAATGAAAAGCCTTGAGAAGTCTTTTCTTTTTTTTTCCTTTTTTTTTTTTTAACAGTAACTTTCATTCTGGATTGTTAGTAGAGAAAAGGATGAATAGGTGGCTACTCATATGCAACAGATAGGCAGGCAGTCACTGTGTTCAAGAAAGTCCAGCAGTATTATTTTCAAATGGTTCAATAACAAATTCTGGAAAAGAGGCCAATGAATTGAGGAAAAAAAAATCCACAAGGTAGAAAATACGTAAGACAATACTTCTCAAAAGTCCTACTTAGGACATTAGGAGCTATAATGTTTCTATAACAAAGTTCATATGATATATCAATGAAGGAAAACAATCAAATAAAAGAAATTATTCAGGTATATCCTGCATAATACTACAACAGGAGAAGAATTAGAATACAAAATTCATGAGAGAATACACAAGATGCTTAAAACTGCAGAACATGTGAAGTTTCTAACTACCATGGCAATAAATGGTCATTAATAACTGCAAAATTAATACACTTGAACGCAAATGGAAATAGACTCCCTTGAATCTATTCTTTACTGTGACAATGACAGAGCACTGGAACAGGACTCCCAGAGGCTGTGGAGTCTCCCTCTCTGGAGATATTCAAGACCCACCTTGACACAGTCCTGTGCAAACTGCTCTAGGTGAGCCTCCTTTAACAGCAGGGTTGGACTAGATTTCCATAGATCCTTTCCAATCTCAAACATTCTCTGATTCTGTGAACTACTTAGATTTCATTAATCAAAGTAGTTATGATCTTCTCTGAGATGGAGATTCTGCTCTAGAAAGGGATCAGGTTGCATCTTCCATTAAAATTTTTAATCTCAGATTACTAAAGAATGCACCAGATAAGAAATTTGACGAACAGGTATTATTTATTTGTGTGTATGCGTGTGTGTGTTTATACACTCAGGATATATTAGATACTGAGTGTTCCCTTATGCAAAAGTCCATTTCAACTGAACATGAAACAAATACATTTGACCTAAGACAAAGATATTTCTACTGATTGCAGTCTATTCAAACTTTCTAAGTATGACAAAATTCTTTAAAAGTCAGTGTTGTCCAATCATACAGCTTACTTCAAAACTAATCACTTTGCAATAAAACCTTAAGAAAATATCTCAATCATAGAACAGATTATGACTTTTCTACATAAAACAAATACACTTATGGCTAAACAAAGGACTGCTTTTGGCCTACACTAAAAGATGAAATAGAAACTACTAAATATGCCTACTCAGACCTGTGAATTTAAGTCCAAAAAGGAGAAAATTAAAAGCTAAGGGTTGATTCAGAAAAGCACCTTATTTGCAGAGAAAAAAAGGAGATAGATATAGTAAAGCGAACATAGGTAAGAAACAGTGAAGATGCTGCGTTACTTAGGAAAAGAAGAAAGTGGGAAAAGTCATAATGAAACGTCTGTATCCCATCACAACATTTTTTATCCACTTGTCCTCTAGTATCTGTACTCTTATTTCTGGGAAAATGTAGGCTTTCTTTAGCAGCTTAGATCTACTTTGCCACGGTCCAGTCTCACCAGAGAGGATTAATGATGCTCTCTGTGTACTCTTTGTTCTGGTAGGAATTCAGGCCAGGCTTCCCCGTGATGGTGAAAATTGCTTTTTTTGCAGTCACAGCTGCTTCCTCCTTTAGCAACCTGGTCTAGCAAATCAGTCCTGCTCAGTGAGGTCCAAACTAGAGAAATGTATTGTCATGACCATTTGCTAACTGTTAGCGTTTCCCCACTTTGTCAGAGCTTTGGATTGCTCCTCAAAGCATCTCTCTCAATCATTATGCTCAAGTACTTAACTTAGGCACAGTGTGACTTGGCTGCTACCAGATATTCCTTTACTGAATGTTCTGACAGCAGACTGCCCAAGATTCTACTGTGGCCTTAGGAAAACAAATGCAGTGTTTATATATCTAATAGAGCTTACAACTCCTCCCATGAGGGCTGCTGTGCTCAACAGAAGCTTTCCTTTAGGTGGAGAATTGTGAAGTCTACCAGCTTCCTTAAAATACTTTCCTCCAAGCTGAAGCACTGAGAGCTTGTAAGAGAATAAGGGAACATTTTGTTTTTCTCTACTAATTTCTTTAGTCAGTGACTTTACCCAAGAAATGTAACTTTTCAGTAAAAATGTAGAGTTTGTCCTTATCTCTCTTACCTCAGAGCTCATCTATGCTACACTATTTTGCATTAGGGAGTACTGAAGTGTAATGCAAATACCAGTGTATACGGGTAATTTTGCAGGAAATGTCAATCAACTATGAATGTAATTTTCAAGGCAATTATCAGGCGAAGAGGTTAGTGGCTTTAATTGATCATGAATAATTCCCAAGGGTGTATATAATTTCTGGGCTACAGGCAAACCAACATATTTTTTGGAAAACAATATGTAAGGCTCCTAAAATTATCTGTTCATAAACTTCAGGAATTATCATAGGCTATATTTGAGTTGCATTAAGCTTGCAAGAGCATGTCATGCTTTGTCTGGCTAAAAAAGAAGTGTTAATAAATGCAGGTCTAAAATTTCCACAAAGAACATAGAAAATCACAGGTACAATCTACCCGCAATTTCCAAATTACTAAAATCATATTATTGATTAAAAATATTCCCATGAAATCTTCTCATTTGCCTATCAATATGTCACATGGGGGTGGTGCTCAACATGACCAATATGTTGTTTTATGGTCATGAACACACAAGGGTGCTGCTTATTCTGTTTCACCTATAGCTCACATTGTCTTCAGATATGGCTAGCATAAAATTACCAATTACATATTCATATGTCATCTTGATTACAAAAGCTGACACATGCTTAAATTCTCAGGGCGTGAATCATTACCATTATGACACATCAGATAAACTGGCTGTTCATAGTGTGTGTACCTTAGACTCCCAACAAAATTGGATAAAATGTGCCAGCTTAAGCATTGTCCGCTAATGTTTTTTTACACCTAGGTTAAAAGCCAGGGCATTATAATAGACTAAGAAAGTGCATAGTTAATTCATGCAGCTATCTCTTATACTGCAATAGCCCAATTGTGCTTGAAATTTTTTCAGTCCTTCTAAGTTGTGAGGAAGATGGAGAAATGCACTTGCCAGTAGCAAGGGGACACATCCTTCATGGAAACATTTAGAGTGTGGAATCACAACAACGTTACAGACAAGGTTATAGTTAACTGATCAGAGGAATAAAGCTAGGGAATACACAACCAAATGCTTTATTAAGGTAAGGGGAACCAGGGAAATGTGGGATATTTTTAATAACCACCTCCTGGGTTATGTACAAACCCAACACTTTCTAGTTCAACACAAATAAGTGTGCTGCATACCAAATACAATGTCTTTGAAGAATTAAACTCTGAAAACAGAAGTAGTTGGCTGCACCCTCAAGGATGGTTTAGCAGCTACAGAAAAGTAAAAATAGTCAGTATGGGTTAGGGTCTTTGATCTACACAATCTTAGCTGAGTGAAAAGGGTACTAAACAAGTCCTGTGCATAAAGAATGCGTCTGGTGTTCCCAAAGTTCTGGACCCAGTGTAAAAGTACAAATCCCATTAGGTCCATTCTCAGGAGGGGGCTTATAGGTCATGCAAAGTATTCATTTCAGAATGGGCTACAAGGGTTCATAGCCATCTGGCAGGTTTGTTAGAGCAAACATTTAAATTGTACTCATGAGTAATTTCTTTATTACTTGAGAGGTAATGAAAATTAAAGGACTCACAGAAACATTCCAAGCCATTTGTTGCACCTGCAAAGAGCATACTTTGCACAAAATCCACTTCTGACATCTTGCTTTCAGTAAACTTTATGAGAGAAACCTATTAATTATGCATCACATATTAGTAACAACCTGTTTTCATTCCTCAGAAGGCTAGTTGATCCCTTCTGAGTTTAAACACATTACACTGAGAGCTTTTATGCCTTACCCAATCACAAATTCTTCCCCATCTTTCGGTATTTAAATGCTTTGGGATCTTGTTCTGGCATAAGTCTGATTTCCTGTATGTCTTTTAACTCTTGGAAAAATTATATCTGCTGTCTCATTTCTGACTACTCTGTGAAGATTGAGAATAAAGAATTAAATGCAAACTTTGATAGCAAGGCTTCAATCTTCTATCAGTAAATGAGTCAGATCAATATCTAGATGCCTTAGTTTTAAATCTCTTTACCTAATTATTTAAATTCATCATGGTATAATGGCTCCCAAATCTATTGCCCTTTAGATCTTTCAGAGTTTTACTTGGAGGTTACAATAAAATGCAATGATATGCAAAGTGCTGCCAGAAAATGGATTACCAAGGAGACTAAGACAGATCCTAGAAAAAACTTTGCACACACATACACACACACAAACACACACACACACAAAAAAACCCAAAAAAACCCCCAAAACACAAAAACCACAGCAAAACAAAACAAAAAAACAAAGAAAAAAAAAGAATAAAGTCTCTTAGGTTATAAGTATATGGGAAGTAATTTGAGCCTTTTGTCACCCAGATGCATTTCCTTCTTGCAGTTCTTTCTAATCCTAATCAGAGAGAAAAACTATGATCCTCATTTTCCAAATGGACAACTAAGGGACAAAGGCAACAGATGATTGATCTCACATCTCTCTTTTAGACCTCAGACTGCAACAGTGTCACTGTACCTAAGCAATACGGTGGTTTTGGTAGTTTATTTAAAAAAACCAAACAAACGAAACCCCAGGCAATTTTAATTCACATCTCTGTATTAAACAAAAAAGCCTGTAATAAATCTGTACAAAAAATGGAGAAAATGGTAGGTAAAATGGTAGGTGTTTGTAGTTCCAATTTAGGCTTACAAAAGAAACAGAAAAGGCACAAAACAGAAAAAAAATAAAATAACTTGTGCTAAAATAATACTTTCACTTAGTACATCATGAAGGAAAAAATGCTTAAATTAGCTCCACTTATAATGCAGAAATAACTGTTTTATAATCTGGTTTTATGAACTAAGAGTGTCTACCTTATCATTAGTGTTGAGGCAAAATAGGAAAAAGATCACAAGAGGAAAAGGAAAAATTAATATAGACAATCAAATACAAAAGTTATATATTAGAATTTGAAAGAATGTAGTTAATAATCCCAACACTAAGCCATTTTGATTTACTATATTAGACATGAAGAACAAGCACGGTAAAGTAGCCTGCATTTAGAAGTTTGATACAGTATTATGAAGCAACAAATCCAGAAGTAGCACTCAAAAATGAAATAAACTATTAATTTCATAATATTTTAAAATCTGATACATGCCGTTACTTTCTAAACTTATAATTACTTCTAAATTCTTCATTTATTTAAGAATAATAGAAAATTAACTTAAGCATTACAGGCCACACTTTCGAAGGTGCTAAAAACTGAAAACTACTGCTTGAACTAAAACACAATATATGTTACATGATGGAAATCTTTCATGGCCTTCCTAGATGCTCAGGCATTTTTATACAAAGCTGTATGCCTTTAAAGAACTGACATTTAACAAAACCCTCAAAAGTCAGTATCTGAACATCATCCTTCCCCTTGAATCTTGCAATATCCAAAATACTTTCTTGGCATATTTATACAACTGGCTGTGAGTTGACCACTTTATGATGACAACTAAAATTCAAGGAAGAACTGTTCAGCTAAAAAATGAAAAACGAAAACAACAGCAAACAACAACAATTAAATTAAAGCAAAACCTAACTTACCACAGCAGGGCAAATTAGGATCCTCAGGTACTATCCTATAGGCCAAATGCAGCTTGGCAAGTATAGCTGAGTGGCTCACTGAAGGAGTCCAGTACAGAAGGACTAATACATGAAAGAGAATCAGGCTTCCTCTCTTTGCCTGATCCTTTTACATCCACTGCATATTTAATATATATTAACTATTATATATACCTAGCTACCCTTCCTAAAATTTTTTAAGAATCATAGCTGATATTTTCTCACCTATTGCTGCTTCTTGTGTGTAATTTTGGTAAAAAAATAGATAGGGAAGAATATGCAGATAACACCATTTTTGGAAATAGAAACCAAGTTGACACTTACTTTATAGTATTACTTTTTACAGTGAGCAAAGGGATTAATTTATAAAATAATAGTGGCCAAAGTAGGGAAGAAGAAGTGGTTACAAGGAATAGTGAAATTGGATAGAGAAGAAATAAAGCTTGAACATCTCTCAGCAGTTTATTGTGAAAATGGACACAGTTAAGGATAAAAATTTACCTATTTAATCCATCTACTACAGTTTACTTCTGGGAATAACATTGAAGGCATTATGGATAACCCCGTGAGAATGAAAATAAAGAATACACTGTACAGTATGACTTTTAGAAACTCATCCCATTCTTTAAATTCACATTACTGCATTTATTTGTATTCAGTTATTTCTTCAATTTGTTTTCATTAAAATATTCCCACTGAGAGACTGTCACACTGAGCTGCTCCTTTCGTACAATGTCTGTGTCATTTCCTTTGACTTAGGTATACTTTCAGGTAATTGTTAGTGACAAACCATAGCAGTTAATCCATAGGGATGGTTTTATGCATTATCACAGTAAACATCTGATTTGATCCAACTCCCAAGGACCCTGGCCATCAATTGCATCTCAGCCTATTGCATCTAATCCCTGAAGGCAGAACAGGGTCTATGGTTTAGGTAGATGAGAAAAGCACCTCAAATCCTTAAGACCATAAAAATAACAGTCTTTTTGAATCATACATTTTGATACATTATGAATCCGAAAGTAAGGTATTTTGGAGGGGAAGCCCTTAAGCATTTGTGTAATTTGGCACTTTCTATGACTTAATATAGTTTAGTTATATTGTTAATTCCAACAAAGTGATAGCAAAAACTTAAAAAATGTCTTAAGTTAGAATGAAACTCCAACATGCTTAACATTTTTTGTCTCAGTGAAATAGAAGGAGGCAAAACATATTTGGCACTTTACGTGAATGAGCTGTATAACTGTAAAACAGAAGATGGAAAGACAATGGCATTCATTGAAAAAAAATCTGCTTTTCTTTATATTTTGGTTTTGAAATGGAAGAACCAAATCAATCATTTTTTAAGCAGGAATGTTTATACTAACTCACCACAACCAAACAGATTAAGTTCTCTACTTCGGAATCTGTTCTTTCATTGAATGCCTTGCAAGTATTATTCAATTAAAAGCTGGTGCATTGACAGTATGCTTACCACCTCAACATTTGTTATTTTACAATAAAAAAAATAGTTTTGTGTAAATTTGTCAGTGCAAGTACATGTTTTGCTTGGAAAAGTTCTATCCCTCATATAAATTCATCAGTTCACAACACCAGAATCAATCAACACTGTCAACTTTATTACCTTGCAGCTTGGGAAAGGTGGAATCAGATCCCTTCCTATCTGTATAAATAGCAAAAACCAGCACCTGTTTGAATGTTTTACTACTGCATTCACTAGCATTATTTGTGTCTCTTTCAGTGATTCCCAGGGAGAGAAAAAAATTCGTTCGCTGGCAACTTGTGCTCCCTCTGCTGTCTGAATCAAGCATAAAAAGCAGGCAAAAGCGCTACCATGGGGGCAGTATTACAAACGCAGAATGATTTTTTAAATTTCCTGGCCACCCTAAAAATACTACATAAAAGATAATTTGATTCTAATATATTTGAAAGAGGATGAAATGTATATATTTGGATTGGGTTTTCATTTGCCCTACTGCATCTTTAATAAAACAGACAATGTATCCATTATTTTCAGCTATGATGGCTTGTAAACATTACCAGTGACTAATTGAATAGTCATTTGAATCTGTACAAAGCAATTTCCCTGCATTAGATTAAATATGTCACACCCTGTCAATGAAAAATCTATTTAACATCAACCCAGCAATTATAAGCATTTTGGAACAAGGCAACAGAAATTCTATTTGTAACTAAAATTCCCTATATATAGTGTAGGAATTTGGCTTAGCATCGCAAGTAAATTTATTCTTCACTAAAAGTTTGCCTACAGCATGAACTGTAAAAGAAAAAATTTCCTTTTATTATAACAATTCTGTAATGGATTTTTATAACATCAGTACCAGATAGCTATAAGCATTAGTTCATTTTCACGGTTTCATAATAATTATTTCTTGTTTTTCTCTTTGGGTACCAGGAGCAAGGTCCAGATTAAAAAAGCCTTAAACCCCAAGAAAATAAACTCATCCATATTTCTTCAGATGATAAGATCACTAATAAAATTTGCTATCATTAACTTTCTTCTTTTCCTTTTTTCCTTTGTTCTATTTGGATTACAACTAATACGTTCAACTAATACTATCCTAAAATGTAAGCACACATAATTGATTATATGCCATTCTGAGAATTTTATCTGCAATTGTAAGAAAAAAGCACTGAATAAAGGCCAGAAGTATCCTTTCCCTCTACAAAGGATGGAAAACCAAAGTACTGTGCAAAAATTTCAGGTGAAATTATCAACAGTTTTGTCAGGAATCCTGAGGAGCAAATAATGAGCATTTGCTTTATTTCAAATTTGTGTTAATTTATTTTGCAGATACATAAACATTTGTAGAAAAGAATTGTAAATTTTTCCTGTTGACAAACTACCTCTGACTATCACATTGATGTGGGTACAATTCCTTGAAATATTTTCACAGATGTGACTGATTTATGAGCCTTGTGATTTAGCTGAGCTATTCAGCATATGTCAGTTTTGTTTGAACCTGCAATTAATGTGCAAATTAAAGGAAACTGAACCAAATTTTAACGAAAAGATACAAATAGCTTTCAAAAGTTTCACACCAATGCAAAAAATACCTGAAGGAAGACCAATGATATCACAAAGTCTTAACAGTAAATCAAAGCTAATACAAACGGTATGGCCAAGACACTGATCAGATGCAACTGCGTGTATTCCGCATTGGTCACCACTCAGAAGCCTGCCAAGGACCCACTGCAGTGCTCTAGGACAGAGGCACCACTCAGTGTTAGCAGGTCTCACACTGATTTGTGTTTTGACAGAAAGCAAGAAGACACACACAGAACAGCAGCGGTGCACCGACGTGTTTTGCAGGAGTGAAGAGGAAAGCTCAATTTAAAAACAAAACAAAGTAACAAAACCCCCCAAAAAACCAAAAAAGAAACCCAAAGCAAACATACAGGAAAAAATCCAAACCAAAACAAAAAGCATCCTGATTAGACAAGTGGGAGTCAGTGGACAAAATGAAGAAAAATGTGATCTGTCTCATGACCCACATGACTAAAGGTTTTTTCTTTTGTGTCACTGAGCCAAATGGCTCAGCTTCTACAATTCAAAAAGCACTGTTCTTTAACTAAAAGGATGATAACATTAATTTGCCTTTGCAGAAGAAACATTAATTCATTGTGTTTTAAAGAACATTCCCCCCATTCTAGCAGGTTTTTCAATATGAGGTAATGACGAGACCCTAGGAAACGGTGCCAAAAATCCTGTTGGGATTAACTAAAGTCATATTGAATGCTGAGTCTTCTTGCTAGGCTTCACTGCATATCAGTTCCTGAGAAGGCCATTTGGGTGCAATCCTGTAAAGTGCCTGTGGAATGGGCAGCTCCTGGAGGGAAGGACAGCATTTTGAAATTAGCAACTAGATCTGAATTTATCTCTAAGGATTTAAGAACTTTATTTCATCTAGATTAGAGTCCTGTTCTTTGGTGTCAGAAGGTATTTGTGACTGTTAAAAGCAAGAATGTAAAATAAGGGCCTGGATTACCCACAGCTTTATCCTGGTAGGCAGAGAACAGCCAGACATATGCCGCCTTCTTTCTCACAGATGCCGCAATATTTCTGGATTAGGAGGAGGGGATATATTGGACCCTAACAGTGAAAGAATTGGCTTGAGGCACTCTGACACAACAGGGAGTTTATCTTTCACAATGGAGAGCAATTTTCTCTCTGATGCTAAAAAGTATACGTTTATGTTCAACTGGTACTATATGCAATAATTCCAACACTGTCATTTTGTATTGTAATTGTTAACTATTATCAATCCTTCTCACTCTGGAAAGCAACACAATCGTTCTACAAAAGGATATGCCTTATTTTGTCTAATTTTTATATATGTTTTTATGAGCGGAAATTCATTTAAGTAATAAAATTTTAATAATTAATTTTTATTTTTCCAAAGTAGACAAACAATTGACTGAATGGGTGGGGATTAAAAATAAACCAGTCACCGACAAAACCTATGACAATATTGAAACTGAAAACAAAGTTTTGTTATATTCTTGGGTTTTTTTAGAAAAACATTATTTGCAATATGAAACTTTTTAAACATTATCATCTATAAAAGTCCAAATGTGTTTTAAAACAGATTTAAAATGTTTTTAGAAGAAAGTAAATGTATTTAATTTGTTTTTAAAAATACTTCAGATAACACAGGTAAAACTCTATGCTCCTATACTAATTACAGAACTTATAATTGACTTTTAAAAATACGTAGTAAAGATTTTGAGGAAGAATAAAAACTGTAAACATATAGGCAAGAGATACTGGATTCTTAATTCCTTAAATCTATATACATAAATCCTTGCTTTGATTTCTAAGGTAGCTACCTACATTTACAAAAGCAGTGAAGAGATAATAGGACAATTAAAATTTTAATATTATCTGAAAAATGTCTGATATACATCTACTGAAACTTAAAACTACATGCAGTCTAGAAGAATCTATTGTATGGAAAATTGAGTTTATTTGGAAATGAAAAGTTACTATTATTATTATCATCACCTCCTAATAATTCAATAAAAATAATGCTGCACAATATCGCACCTATCTTGCTCACTATGACACTATTTTTATGTATGATCCCTTATTTCTCATAGTAACAAAGAGGCCTTTGATTGGCTTACTTTTTTATTCTATGCCATCGAAAAGTTGTAATGAAGAGACTAATCTTTACACTACCTTTTTCTTTGCCTCAAAGAAAAAGGAAAAAACACAAATTTTTTGTCAGTTATATTTGATTAGAATAACTTCGATAAAAATATTTTTTCCATGTTAAAGACATTGCAATTCAACAGCAATGACAAAAAGAAGGCTGAAAACACTCAATTATAAATTAAGCAGATATTTGACATTTCATAATATGCAAAAGTGACAGCCTAAGTCTCTTCTCGATCATCTTTGCTGAAATTTTTCATTTTGTTATTTCTTAGTCAAATAGACACAGAGTCAAGAGCCGCAGTTATATTTCCATTCAGCCTTGATGAGTGCCATGGTCTCTCACCTTTTGTTGTCACTTCAGCTGTATTTATTCTGAAGTAAATGAAACAAGAGCTCACAAACAAGAAACAAGAGTAAACCTCTGAAGATGCTAAATACTTCATTAGTTAATCTGTAACAGATACATAGTGAATAAGGAGCTCCACACTTGTGTAAAATGTACCCTCTATCCATATGCCAAAATAAGTAAAAAGTATATATGCTTACTACTGATCAAGCAAAGACAAAAAAAGTAATCTTTTTTATTTTCTCTTTTGATCTGAACATAGCAGGTTTTAGATAAATATAAAAAGATTTGTTCTTGTTGGGTTTTGTTCTTTGTTGTTTTGCTGTGTTGATTTTTTTTTTTTAAATCTTGCTTTGCTATTAATAAAAATTTAAAGTTTACAATGAAAGAAATACAAATTAAGAGTATTTTCTTTTTTTTTTTTTTCTTGTTATAGTTTGTTTCCCCAGTTATGATAGGAGTTAGCAATCTCCTTCAGAATCCACAGATTGAAATGATAAAGGCCAGGGATTAAGCACAGCCGATTAACAGTCTGTGTCCTCTTCAATCTAGCATTTCCACTGTAGATAAACCCATATTCAGACTGAAGTTATAATAAACACACTGTCCTCAATATCATTTCCCTAGATGACCTCCTCAAAACTGACATTCAAGTATTCTTGTGGAAAATTACAGTTCATAGTAACTGAAAAAGCAGCCTAGACAAAATACACCCACACAAATAATTCTGAAGATCAAGCCAAATATTTAGAAAGCAACTGGATAGAATGATAGTTCCACTATAAATATTTCATTTGCTTCAGTTCTGAGTAATTTATTATTACTATAGGTTTGACATATAAAATAAAAGAATTTTCCTAGATTTTCTCTTTATTGTTTTTACTGTGTATCTTTGAAATAACTGCATTATTATTTATACTTATGACCAAAAAAAAAATCTCAATGGATCACAGTGGTTGCAATTCCTTCCCTTCCAAAGGCAAAAGAAAACAAACAGTGAAATTTTACAGCTACCTTAGATACTCTGAAATAGAAGTATTACTGAAAGGAAAGGGACATCAAAAAACACCTGTCCAGTGAAAAACAAAAAAAGAATAAAAACCTCCATGGAAAGAATTGCAGAAATATTCTGCTAGGTATGTGTATTGACTTCTATGATAAATAATATTTTCACCTAAAATGAAAAAAGACAGGCCCTAAAACCGAGGTTTTTGCTAAGGACATTTTTAACATGGGAAATTCTAACAGGAATCTCCTGCTATTTGACATTTGAAATCCAGAATCTTATGGGTCTAAAGAGAGGCTATGATTAATACAGACACAGACTATGTAACAGGTCATTTTAATTTCTTATCCTAGAAGCTCAAATTATTTCAAGGAACTATAGATTTATTTGTTATTTAATTTCACGGTACTTCTTCAGACTAAAGCAGTAACATTTCAAACTATTTTATTATAACTAACTAAACTTATCTACCTAAAGTGACTCCATTCTACTCTTATTTCCATTAGTTTATAGTGGAAGGATTCCAGTGAAGCAATTCTGAAATCAGATGGAGGCATATGTGCATTTATTCATCAATCTTTTATTGAAAGTACATGATCAAAATTTGCCTCCCTTTGGCCAAACCACACAAATAATAAGAAACAGATCATCCTATATAGTGAAAAAGAACTGCAACAAAACAAAACAATGAAAAAAACACCCAAACCCGAGATTCATTTTGATCATTTTTTTGCTAGAATTGATTTGAAGTAAGCACTGTAAATGACTGCAGTTAATTCATTAGTTGTTCATCTATTCTTTTCACCAAAGTTAAAAAAAAAAAAGGCAAAAAATTATTAAGTTTTATAATCAGAGCATTTATTAGGTTTGGATGATACCAGCCACTCTTTCTTCTAGGAAACAGTTTCAAAGCTCTTTTAAATCAATCTGTACTGAAGAAAGAATTGAAAATGTGAATTTAACTCAAAGTCACTGACTTTGAGATCTTCCTTCAAAAACTAATTTCATGGTCTGTCTCCATAACAACGTAGCTTATTTTTGCCAACTAGGACTCATATAATGAAGCATAACATGTTTAACCAGACTGTATGGACCACAATTTAAGACTGTTTAGAGTGATTTGGAGACACAGTAACTGAGGACATGTGATTTGTAGGTCAGTTCCCCTTAAGCATCTTTATGGTCAGAAGATTGAATAAATTCCTCACCAAAAAAGCCACTGAGTTTTATTAATTAGTGGTAACATATACAGCATACAATCAAAACATCGTGTACTCAATTTATTCATTCTTAAGCTTCTTGTTCACCAATGAAACCTTTTAAAAATGCCTGTCATATTGTAGAGGAACAATCTTACCTTCACCTCATCACTGACACTAACCTTGTTTTCTCATTATTCAGTTACATATACTTTTATGCATGTGTTTACATTTTCAATAGGACATATAAAAGCAAATAGATACTATTTACATGCTATCTACCATTTACATACTATTTACATGCTATCATAGTAAAGAAGATCTAAAATGAGGAAGAGCAAACCATGCTTTTTGCAGAATTAAGTGGACAAAGAGCTCTAGAGAAGGTAAAATTATATTTATCAGTCCTTCTTATTTTAAATCTAACAGCAAATGTGATTAACCATTTTAGCAAGATGAGTGTTATAGGTTGCTAGTCATTCAGCCCACAATAATGTATTATTTTTCATTTGATACCAAATATTCTTTTCCTAGACATTCACATATATTTTTCCATGTCTAATTTCCTGTATTCCCTAATTAATGAATGAAACCTCTTACTAGACTGGAGGAACATATGCATTTATTAAAACTAGATTCTAAAATAAGACTTAGTTAGCAGAGCTGATATTCCTTCAGCAGGAACAAACAAAATCTTAACCCAGAATTCTTTCTCAGGGCAAGCTTACTCCAGTGACTAATTAAAAGATGAAGGATAAAATCCAGAACATAAACAAATTTGGGAAAAAAAAATCTATGTTATTATCCAAGAAGGAGTGCAATGAGACTGGAAGAGGGAAAGAACTGGGTTGAAAAGACCTGCTCCTTTGTCTATGCACAGAGGCACACACACACATATGCAGACACACAGTCATGCACACAGAGCCCCCATAAACACAGCTTTCCTTTCACAGCACTTTTCCTTAAGCAGCTTGGTAGTATTTATGTTTGCAAAGCTCCCAGTATTCCCAAACCTTACCCCTTTATTTTTAGCTTTCAGGTTTTTGCTTCAGCTGATGAGAACAGGAAAAGAAGGTGGTATGTTTATTGCTGGCAGACAGCTTGGAAATTCTGAGTAAAGAAGCCAATCAAGGCAGAAGGATTATAACAATCAAAGTAGAAAATTTGCATATTTAGAGTATGGTTACTGAGAAATAACAATGCCTTGGTTGTGTAAATCAAACCCTCAGTGAAAGTGAAAGGATTTGAATATCTGGGAGAAATCTGTCATGTTATACATCAGTAACTGCATTCTAATTAGCAGAAAGCACTAGCTTCTAGTGGAATATTAAATATAAGTGCTAGTAGTATTTTTATTTCCTTATGAAATAATAGACTTAGCTCATTTGCAGCCTGATGAAAACAGATCTTCTTGCCTGTAGGAAGCAATAGTATTTAAAACGACCAAAGATACATTCATCATGCCATGCAGCTACACTTTTTAAGACTGAGATCACGTAAATGTTCAAAGAGTTCTGTATTACCAATTGTGTTCATCCTTTTTGTCTATATAAAGTGGTTTAAAGTAGCCCTCTTGAGGAAGTATTGCACAAAACAGATGAAAGTTTAAAACCACCTGTTCAGCTCTGCATAATAAATAACCTTTACTTCATTTTAAATTTAGTGAATGAATAAAAATAAGCTGGACTGAAAAGTTTCACAGATGAAATCCTAAAAAAAACCCTGCTGACTGAATTACTGTAACAATTTTCTATTATCTATTAAAATCAAGCAGAGTTAACAGTAGGCTCAGAACTATTATAATAAAAGTAAAGAAAAAAATTAGGTAAATTCTCCTTTAAAAATTAGTATGTAACAGTATATTTGTACCATTCATGCATGGAAAAATAACTAGGTTACTTCAGGTTAATGTTTATTTCCCCTATCCTCTCTTGTAAATGATTCTCAGCTGTATTTTTTACGTAAACTTAAGGCTGGCTGACACACCCTGGCCACCACTTGCAATCGAACTACAGGTTGGTGTTGCACTGAAACATAAGACAGAATCCATGCCAGCATATTCAATCTACAAAATATTACTAATAATGCATGTTCTGAGGCATTATTCATTTCCACAGATAAAACATGGAGGAAACCCAGTAAGATGCTGTGAAGACCTGGACATTACTCATGTGTAGAACTGGTGAGCGCACTCCAGTGCAGGTCTCAGGGTACTTACCATCCTCTGTGGGCACATAGATATTCAAATACAGACAGTCTTCATTTTGATCTTGAACATATGTCACCACAGTATCCAGATTGGCTGTAAACCAGACTGGCAGCATATCGTTGAGCAGTGACCTCTCATCCAGGTACTGCGGGCAGACAGCGGCAAACTGTGTGGCGTTGCGGACACCCGTCCAAGATGATGGTGGCTCCGGGGGCTGAAATCGCCTTTCTCCAGTCGGAGGAGAAGCATAAGGAACACCCAGGTACTGCTCCACTGGACCAAGGATCTCATTAGGCAAAGGTGTTCTTAAACCACGTATTTTGCCATAATTCGTAGTAACAACTGGGTATTGTGCTTGGCCATCAATGAGAGTAAATCTTATAGCCAATGCAGTTATCCACAGGAGGAAGTTAGAATTCAACATGACACACACTGGTGTGAAGATCAAAGGCAGCCATAGGAGTCCCATTGGTTTCGACATTATTTAAATCAACATCAGCAGGGCTCTTTTTTCCACAGCCAGGAGAAAATTAATCAGTCAAGGAAAATGCAAACTAATAAAAAAGTAGTCAAAAGGAGATGAAATGAGGGAAAATGTAACCTTGTTCAGGCAAGAAATAAACAAAAGCTGATGTGCAGTAGGTGCCTCAGCTGACTGGCTGTAGACAAATCCCAATGTCAGAAGAAACAAGGGAGTGTTTGCCCCCAAGGCCCATCCCAGACTTTAGTGTTGAATTAATCCTGGCAACACACAGCACTTTCCAACAAGTAGAGTGGTGAGAGACCCGCAGTTATTCCACTGCCCCAGTGAAATGGCTCCTTTCAGTGAAGTCCAGCCCACTCAGTCAGCCTGCAGGCAAGAGAAAACAAGCAATTCAAATCAACAGATAAATTTATGCTGGCATAAACCTAAACCAAAAAAAAAAAAAACCCAAAAAAAAACCCAAACCAAAAATTATGTTCATACACTACCTCCATGTCAAGGCCCACAAATGTTTTATGAACCTTAGACATCATGGTTAGCTACGTGTTTCCAAAGATGTGTAAGGTAAGACAGCTAAAACTGAAGCCATAAGCTTGTCAGAGGTTATACCACAAAACAAACATTTCTGCTATACCACAGTCCAAACACTTCTGATTTCAGGAAGAGTATCACGTTTAAGTGCTAGCTTGAGGATATCATCTGCCCTAAATAAACAGAATCTTCTTTTTAAGCCTATTTGCACTCCCACAGGAACCATTCATTACTTTTGTTTCCTGTATTGGATAATCTCTTTTTGCTATGAGATGACAACTACAGAGTATTTTTCACAGATATGACTTCTTTTCTGTAGGACAGCCTAATTTACCTCCACTAATTCAGAAATTCCCATTAATGTAATATATAATTAGTTCAAATCAAGTGCGAGAAGAGTTAGTCAAAATTAGATACAAATTTATTAGTTTTCATATCTTTGCCTATGTCTGACAAACAGAACAGTGGATAACTAAAAGAAAAAATAAAGCATGATACAATCTCTAGAGTCAGCTTTTGGCCTACATAATGTTACAATTATGTAACATTACTTGTTTGCATTCTCCTACTTTTATTTTTAGACAGAAGGCAATTCATACAATAATTGTTAATTTTTAATGAAATGCAAGTCACTCACATGTATATGCTAACCATTCCAAGTGTACAAATAAACACACATCAACATTCTTCTACTTGCCCAATGAAATTAAGGACTTCCTTTTTACCCATTATTCAACTCAAAACCACAGACAACAATTACACAGGTAAAAAATTCCTTGTTATAGGAAACTGATACAGATACCTTATATTTTGTAGAATGAACACACATTTATATATCAAGCTTATATATAAGTGGACTAGCAAGTCCTGTTTTCAGTCAGAACTCTGACAAGGAAAATAATTTGAAAGATATTTTATTCTCTCAAAACTCCTAGAATTCTTCAATTACTTCATTTTAGCACTCTTACCACAAAACGGTTGGAACACCTGAACACCAGAGGCCAGAAAAATACCAGATACATATCATCTGTGACGGACCAAAACTTCTATTGACATTTTCTCTAGGACTTGCAATTTGAGGGCCATTTCTGAAGGACAAATCATTAACAGCTGTAATTTTCATGCCCCCAAGGGCACCACCAGGGCCATCAGTCCCTATCTGAGTTATGCTGCAGGAAGCCCTATGCCCAACCCCATGCCCAGCCTGGATCTTGGCCTCACTGTGTCCCCAGATAGACCTTGGACCTGACTCCTCACCCTGCCTGGCCTGACGATTATTGGGTGGTGGCAGGGTCCTGTCCTTGTTCTCAACCCACCCTCAATGGGGGGCCTTAGGAGTTCAGAGCCTTGCCCTGCCAGCTCTGCAGTGTCCACAGCTCCTGAGTGATCCTCCCCCATGGGGAGCCCCACTTCAGCTGCTCCCTGACACTCAGAGTGGTCAGCCAGCTGTGGGTCACCCAAAATTCCTCTTCAAGCGTCACTTTCTCTTCTGATTTCTGCTGCCATCTTTAACAATGGAAGTCAGCAGCAGGTGATTGGTTTTGAGTAGTATTTCTCTTGCTCTGTCCCATGCTGACTTCAGCACACTTTACTGATCATGCAGCACAAATCAGATTTTCCAGTCATATCCTACTCAGGATTTAATCTGTGCTTAGGGAGGAGCAACAGATCTTATTCCCTTGACACTCACACTGCAGAAGTTTGTAATGGCATTCTAAGAAATGTGGAATACAGCACTAAGAAAATTGACAAAGTGGAAGGAAACACAGTGATCCAGATGATGAAAGATGGATAGAGAAAAAAATTTTCTGGGCAAACAGCAAGCAAAAAAAGAGGACACAAAACAAGAAAAGAAAATGGGAATGACAAATAAACAAGAGTAAACACATTACCAGCAGGGAGAGAACCAAAAATGACAAGAGGAAGGAAAGTGGAAATCCTCAGATGATACAGCAGAGATAACATACAAGTGTAAAAAATGTGACATACTAAATAGCGTGGCTTTTTTGGCCACTTGGCACAAGGTAGCTGATATCCAGCCAGGTTTCAAACTGCACCCCCAAGTCCCCTTCAGCTGACCAGCTCTCAAGATGCTGTTCCCCAAGCCTGGAGCATTTTGCAACCCATCTGCAGGACATGACCCTTGGCCTTATCGATCCTCATATAACTGGCCTCAGTCAATCCAGTCTGTTGAGTTCCTTTTGCAGAGCCTTCCTACTCCCCAGCAGATCAATACTCCCATCCAATTTAGCATCTTCTTTGAAGACAGTGAGGATGCATGCAATCCCTTCATCCAAATCATCCATAGAGACATGAAACTGGACTGGCCCCAGTACTGAACCCTAGGGACCACCACTGGTGACCAGCTGCCGACTGGATTTAACACCATTCAACACTACTCTCTGGGCCTGACTATCCTGCCAGTTTTTCACCCAGTGAAGACTGCACCCATCCAGGCCCTACACAGCTGGTTTCCCCAGGAAAATGCTGTGGGAGACAGTATCCAATGCATTACTGAAATCCGGATAAACAAAATCCACAGCCTTTCCCTCATCCACCAGCCAGGTTACTTTACGATAGAAAGAGATCAAGTTAGTCAAACAGGATCTGCCTTTTGTAAACCACATAGCATGTGATGGCACTCAGGACGATCTCCTCCATGACATTCGCAAGTATCAAGGTCAGGCTGACAGGCTTGTAGTTCCCTGGGTCATCCTTCTGACCCTTTTTGTGGATGGTCATTGCATTTGCTAATTTTCAGTCAACCTGACCTCCAGTCAACCAGGACTGCCGGTAAGTGGTTTAAAGTGGCTTGATAAGCTCTTTCACCAGCTTTCTCAGGTGCATCCCATCTGAGCCCATAGACCTGTGAGTGCCCAATTGGCTACAGGTGAATAAGTAACAGGTCACTAACCATTTCTTTGTGGATTGTGGGGGCTTCACTTAGCTTTCCATACTTCCCCAACTTCCAGCTCTGGGAGCTGTGCATCCTGGGGATAACTGTTTTTGGTATTATACTGAGGCAAAGAACCCAGACTGAGGCAAGAAAAGCAAAAAATTCTTGTTCAGGATGAGATTCCTGCCCATTTCGGCAGAAAATATCACACATTTCAGTTTATTGACATTACTAGAGGAATTACTATTTTCCTAAGGTAAGTTTCATGTATGAAATGTATACACGCTCATACACAGAAAAAGAGAGACAAAATAATTTTCAGTAATATCAAGAGATAAGGAAGAAGGCATGCTACCTATTTATTTGTGAACTATGAGAACTATGCTATGATGTTAGATACATCATTGAAAAGGTTGGAAGATGTAAATAGACAGTCACAGATTTCAATTAGAGATTAATCTTAAATAGAAAACTGTAAACATTCTAGAAAGGTTTTTAGATATATCAAAACTAGCTTGATGCTCAATTAGATGTATACAGTCAGATATTTAATATGCTTTTACATATTGAGTCTACAGGAAGACATGTACTTGTAATGCCTTTATTTATTATCACTAATAGTGTTGTACTTTTTCCATATTTTTTTTTAGTGCTTCAAATATTACAAAAATGCATACAAACTTCCTTGCAAAAAATTCCTAGTTGGAAGTATCACTCGCTCAAACAATCAAAAACAATCAATCCAAATCAGAATATTCTTTTTAAAATTACAACTTCTGGCAGGGCAACACACAAAGAGAAGTCAAGGAGGATCTGAAATCATATACATTCATACATGATTTCTTTATTGGCATAGGAGTGTAATTTGAGGCTAATGAGACATTTATGGCCTTTGAAGAAAATGAAGATTGAAGTTAACATGGATGTGTATCTACAAATATCACTTGAACTTGTTTATAAATCTGTGCCCCAAGCCCCACTTAGAGATGCTTAAATAGCCTATGAATCAGGCCTTCAGGGCTAAACTGATGGTTTCCAGGATCTGCAGCTACCGTTTTTCAACCTGAGGAGAAGATTGTCAGTACCTCTACACATACACTGTAGCTGTTAGGGGTATAGAAGACATGGCTTAGAAGTCCTCTTTGCTCCAGTGCAGAGTAGAAAACTAAAGTGATTTCAAGTTTTTTTGACCCGCTTGTCCAGCTCATGGACAGTTACAAGAAAACTAAACAGAAATATAAATTATATGAACACAGGAGACTGAAGACTGCACAGATGTACCAGGATTTCTCAGGCTTTATCTAAAACAACTGGTGCACAACAGTACACCTCAGCTTTCAGTCACTGACCACCTTTACTGTCTGCCCCTTCCTTCTACTCATATTCCCAAGGGGTTTTTCGGGTACATTCGTAGGTCTGACCTCAATAGAGTCAGGGTTAAAGACTCACATCTCTTTCATTAGACATACACTCTGAAAGCATACAGTCAGCTTGATTAGCTGAAATATAAGAGCAACCAGCTAGTCAGCAGGAAAAAAATGACAAATGATGTAATCAATAAAATTTCAGATTCTCCTCATACTTATATATTTTGCTAAGTATTTAATGCGTTTCATATAATATGGGGATTTAAAAAAATACTTCATTTACCAAGAATATGAACTGTGTTTTGTCTTCTTTCCATTCTCTTTGTCCCCTTGAAATAAGTAATTTTGAAATTATTAAGGAAAGAGGATATATGGTTGCTTGCTTTTTGGGTTTTCTTTGTTATTTTGGCTTGTGTCTGCTGATGGTTTTTAAACAAAAGCAATTAAAATATCATACGATACATAAAGCTCTATAATAAACTAATGTTGTGGTATGATACTGTAAATAAGAACTACCCAAGGCATAGACATTTTTGAACAGGTCTGCAATTAATTTTAGCAATATGTCCATATAGTTTGAAATATTAGCAGAAAACTAATCACACAATTGTCTTCTGTAAAAGCTCTTCCCAAAGCAGGTCTAAATGCACCTCTACCTCATAATCAGCACTACACCTTCTTAATAGTTACTGTGTTCAAATGTTTGTTCAATAACAAAAGAGCAGTTTTTCCAAATGTCAGTAAATACATACAGGGTTAGTCCTATCTTTCAAATTAAAAAACAAACAAACAAACAAACAATCCAGTTATAACTTCTTTAGAGATTTTTTTCTGAGCTTCTAGAACTTTCTTGATACACTGAAATGAGCTAATCTTCAGTCTTCCTTATGCTACGTAAAGTTATTCAGACATATCCGACAACATCATAGTGAACAACAGAGAGGAGCACCAATCATGAACTAATGTGCACTTTCTGGACTGGATTACTTAGAACATTGGTGGGAAGTTTATTTACCAAAAATGGCCAATCATAACATATTTTTGAATCTCAGAACTGTAACTAAAGCAATGTCTGGCTTTAAATTAACATGCAGCTAAGTCTTATGAAAAATTCTTTTTCATAATAAAACATATACGTGTATTTTATTGTATTTTTGTAAGCATTTTCCCAACTGGAATAAATTAATTATTAAATCATTCTTAAAAACACACACTAACATACAAAACACCCTCAAAACAAAATGAAACAAAACAAACAAACAAAAAAACCTCTTGACTTCTAATAATCCTAACTGTAGACGACCAGATCTAATCATGTTTTTTCTCAAACATTGCAAGTATGGCTACAGGAAAGGCGATCAAAGGAGAGGTGGGGCAGTGCTGTCCTGAGCCAATGTCCTGCTCTACCTTGAGACTTGTGCTCAGCTCCCCCCACTCCAACTCACTTCCTGGGGAAGGGCTGGCTGTGCAGCAGTGAACAAAACATGCAAAAAGTCTAATTTACGTAAGAGGCATGCAGACTGGGCCACCTCTCACTTTCTCCTCTCTTTCTTCCTCTTAACTGGTTGCTGCACTAAGAAAACTGTACCATAAAGCAGAAGAGTTCCCTGACAGGTAGTCCAGTGTCTTTGTTCAGCCTGATGAGAACTTACAACAAACATCACACCCTGTACTGGTGGGTCATGACACTAATTTAGCATTATAAACTTCACTAGGGATGAGTATCTGAATAATGTGTCACAGGATCAGGGAATTATTTAGGTGGGAAATATAATTTATCCACAGTCAAAAATTCCTTCAAGATTTAAAGTTTAAACTGAGAATAAAGTGATACAAATTTAAGAACTATGATGTACCCTTGCTTAGAGTGAAAATAAACACCAGATATACAAACATCACTATGGACCTTGAAGTTGGTCTTAGTTGTATGATTAAAAGTAACTGAAGAAAAAGGTAGATAATTTACTTTCTTTTTTTAAAAATGGAAATAAAGACTGAAAAGCAATAAAAATTACATACAAACACTAAATTAAGCAGGCTTGGGTGTTGTTTTTAAAGAACATGCTGTATTCACCCTTCTATGAATTTCTCCAAGCGAGAGAAATGGATAGGCCTAGATAGGCTTGGACAGTTTCAGTAGATCCCTCAGGTTAGAAACTATAATAACCATTTACTTTTCAGAAAACAGGCACACAATTCTTTCATATCATTGCTTCTTGCCCAGAGCTACAACTCTTATTCTGTATTTCTAAATCTCATACACTATCAAAAAATACAATGGGATTATAAGAAAAAGCTGTGTGGTCCCTACAATGTTTTTGAAAACTGCAATTCTCTCAATAATTAAAACAATTTGAAAAGCCAGCAGAGGGAAAGAAAACACGTGATTATCACTCCTTTCCAAGAAAAAACAAAGAAATTCACCTCAGCATTCTCTAAAAAATCAGCTGTTTCGATCTAATTATAAGAGAGGGTTGTTGAACAATCACAGATACGGTTTCCCTTGTTTTTTCCTGTATTTAAAATTATAAGAAACCAGTATGGCCAGAAGGACCCAAGACTAACTGGGAATGCTCAGATAAGACAGTTGCACTTATCTCACTGACTTTTTGAAAGGTAATTTCAACTGCTATTACGTGTAAGTATAGGAGAATTTCAGTGGTTAGACAATTTTCATGATACTTGCTGCTTTTTGAGATAAATTGATGAAGATCACAAATAAATATGAGGTGTCAGTATTAGGAGGGAAAAACATGGCATAAACTGCTTACAAACATAAGCCTGAAATAACTAATAATTCCAAAATTACAGTTCTGTTCCATTCAGCTCAAATCGTGATCTGAATTTAAGTTTCCCATGACTGTATGAACACTGAGGCCATGCAATTGTGGTCTAATTGCAGCTGCAAAGTCTCAAGAAAATACTGCATTTCCAGTACATATGTTAGGAAAATGTACAAAAAATAGCATCAGTACAGTCTAGCACAACCAATGGCATAATTTCCAGCTTTTACTTCTGATATAACCTTGTAAAAGAAATGTAACACACTCTGGGTCTCTCTTTGTTTCTTTTATGCATCTCTGTTTGCCTAAATTCAGATATGTTACCACAAAAATAGAAAAAATATGATCTGAAACAGAATGTTCAGCCCTGAGTTTCTGTAAGGCAAAAGCTCCCGTAGAGTAAAATCTCTTATGCCCAGAGCAAACTACTAATTTATGGATATGAAAAAAATTAAAACATGCACACAAAAATCAGTATTTTATACATTAGGCTTACAGAATAGGCCTTCATAAGTTGAATAAACCCTCAAAAAAAAAAAATCAAAGTTCATTGCCTGCTACCACTGTAAGACCTTAAAAAAAACATTTGTAACATGGAATGAGTCTTAACTCCTCTCCAGTAAGAAAGGTCAAATGACTGAAAAGACAAATTCTTAAGGTAGTCTATCAGGTTTTGTCTAAATGTTATACAAAGAAACTCACAGGTCTCAGTCCTCTCTTTCTTGTCTTCACCATTGAACTTAAGTGCATGCCCTTGTCAAGGATGAAAGAAACTAAAACTCTAGTCTGAACCAACTGAGAAACTGTCTAAGGGACTGATTGATATGCAATTTGATCTCTTGAGGCTATTTAATGATTAGAATTTGATATCTCCCTCTTGGCATTCCAGTCTCAGAAGAAGAGACATTAAAAATGTTGCAATAACCAGAAACAGGGTGGGAAAAGCAATTTAAACCATCTGGGCATGTGAACACATGCAAAAGCACAGACACACATACAGACACCCAGACACAGACACACACACACACTTAATATATATGGCCAAAAAAAGTTGCTGCTTTATTATACAAATTCTTAGAACTGAATTACACAGGAGACATGCAGGACATTTTCATTGCATTACCTGGTTCAGTTACCAGGTGGTGATACTGCCTTCATTCATATGATAATGTCACAATTATGCATTCATTCTGGGAATGGGAAAGTTGAGTGGCTACCCTCATTAACCTGAAGAAATCTAAACCCACACCTCCCTCTTTCAAGTTACAAACATTAGCTTTCAAATAAGGCTGGGATAGCTGTGAGGAGTCTGTGAAGCATTCTCAATCCTGAACCACAAGGCTTCACTCTGAGATTCTCACCCTTGGAGTTTGAGAAAACTCTAACGTTGCATTCCCATAAAGTACAAACTTCCTTGGACAGGTATTCTCACTTTCAAGCAAGCCTCAAGCAGTTTGTAGGAGAATTATTTCATAAAATAAAAATTGTGACTGGAGATTATCGTTACTATGCTTTTACATCATCAAATTTTATCAATTAAATCTTCCCCTTAGGTTTTCTTTATTTGCTTGAAAGTGGACAACTTCAGCAGCATAAGGAAGAGTGTCCTCCGGCTTCTGTTCCTGTGTGACTCTCCTCCTAACTTAGTGGGCTTTCACCTGCTAAATTCTGTCTTGGACCCTTATATTTAAGAGCTGAGAGAACATGTCTCAGCAAGATAAGTATCCACAAAATGTGAAAAATGGGATCACCAGAATTACTCTAGATCAGTATTGCTAGATCAATGAAGTTGGTGAAGGGGCTGGAGTATAGATCTTACAAAGAGTGGCTGAGGGACCTGGGGTCTTTTAGCCTGGAGAAAAGGAAACTTAGGGGTGGTCCTTATTGCTCTCTACAAATACTTGAAAGGAGGCTCTTACAGGGTGGGGGGCAGTCTCTTCTTCCAAATAACAAGCAATAGGACAAGTGGAAATGGCTTCAAGTTGGAGCAGGGGAGGTTTAAATTAAATATTACGAAAAATTTTTCACCAAGAGGGTTGCTAAGCAGTGGGACAGGCTGCCCACAGAAGTGGTGGAAGCACCATCCCTGGAGGCATTTGAAAGGCATGTGGATGTGGTACTTAGGGACATGGTTTAGTGGCGGGTTAGGCAGTCCTGTATCTTAGAAGTCTTTTCCAACCAAAACGATTCTATTGTTCTATGACCTTACACGATATTAACGAGACCATTCCTGTGCTGCCTGCTGCCTTCCCCTCTTCCCAGCAAACACAGTTTAAAAGTTTGCCTAGAAGAGAGTCTGTGGCATATCCTCTGCTTACTGTCCTGTTTATGCTGAATTCAATAATGAAGGACGAAATTCTTGAATTCTTGACTTTCTAGCTGACATAAATACCAGGAGCTGTGAATTATATCACATACTATGGACCACTAAAAGCTAAGCATAATATTACCATACGGAAGTCCCACTATGGATCCATATCTTAGGCTGTTTTTCACAGTAAGCACTGGAATTCAGGGTCTAAGCAGTAAACTAGATAGGGCTAGAGCATGGACTCCAACACTGTCCTGCCCCAGTATTCATACCTCCCAGCCAATGCACAGGAATAAGCAGGGAATAGGATAGGCCAGAGGTATTCCTCAACAGACAAACTTTTTTTTTTTCTCTTTAGTAAGAAAGATTTTCACTATAGAGATGCAAGCTCTGCTATGTTACATGGCCTCAGGGGCAGAGAACAGGACGTGCACCATTTTATTTACTAAGAGATATAACCTCATGGGCAGAACCAGAGATATCTTTCCTCGCCACTGATGATGGATGCCTGAACCCCAAGTCTGACTGTGCCTACTTTTATGTAATGTACGGTTTTTGTTTAAATATGGAAAACGAGGGGAAAAAAAGAGAAGTTATGTTCCTCCAGAAAATTAATGATATATGACTGTCATCTCACATCAGAGATAGTGATAAACCTGTAATATGAAAAGATGTACAAAACAACAACAACAACAAAAGTAAGATTTATTTCCAAAACAACAATAAAAGCCCGGTAAATACTAAGCAGAATCCAACAGCAACATGTAGAAATCTAAGAAACAGATTTCTGAAATTGCACCACCTTGGAAATGTAAATTCTAAAATTGTTACAAAAACTAGCAAGAAGATATGCTACAAAGAGTAATTCCATATAGTCACAAGCTTCAAAAATATGTCTTCATGCCAGTTACTTGAGTTTTGTGTAGGTTTTTTTAATCACTATTATTTTCTATTGGTTGCCAAAACATGCCAAAAAAGCAGGAAAGCTAAGCTTGGAAAAGATATCAATTTTTTTTCAGGTAGTTTTCTGTTCAATTAAAAAGGTCCTCCATTTCAAATCCCACACTCCCAAATGATAAAAATCCAAACATCTTTCATGGTCTTTTAACAGTTCCAAGAGAAATCTCAGAATAATAAATAAATGCTTTTCTCTTAGATAAAAAAAAAATAAATGTCTCAAAATTATCTGCATGACAACCCCTATCATTTTTCTACATGGGAAACTTCAAAGCCACCTCACATGTAGTTAATTACATTTTATTGCATCAAAGGGTTTTCAGAAATCTAATGCAATATATAGTATTTGCTTTGTAATGTGTAGAGCTGTATCTGAGTCAGAAATGGAAGCCAACAAAAATACAGAAATTGTCGTTTCCCTTCCTGCTCATCCTTCCACTCCCATTATTGGAATGTTTCCATCTTTGCCTAGCACAATGAATGGGTACCTTCTCTACCTTGGAAACAAATACTAAAGCTCACGTTTGTCTCGCAAACTGTATATGAGAAAGTCAGATATTCTGTCTATACCAGAAACATATAGTTCAGGCAGCAATTCTTCCTCTGTAACGTAGGTATTTGACATTAAATATTTGTTGAAGTTAATCACTATGAAAACATCCTGAAGATTATGTTTAAAATGCCCAAGTGATTAGCCTAGATTAGACAGCTGTCCTAACTCACCTGTAGTAAGATGACTCTTTCTTTCATCTCTTACCAATATATACAGAATTATCTTTATAAGCACAGAGTTATGAAATTTGTAACTTTCCTGTTTGTTTCATACATAAACAAAGTCCTCATGACTAAAATCAGAAAGAGCTTATTCTGCTGTGAGTTTCTTAACAGTTTTTGTCTGTTCTATCATTAATTGTGCTAATAGTTTATCAAAGGTGATGTAGCATCCATTGGTATGAAATTCAGTATGCAGAGTTAAGACTAAAATTCAGATATTTTCTCACCTACTGTCCAATTAATTTTATTTTCTGGGGCTGTTTTTTATTATTGTTGCCATTCATATTGTTATTCCCATAGCCATCTTCAAGTTATTTTAAAGACTGCTGCAATGTATCTTCTTTGGTGTAAAATCACATTTTAGAGAACAAGTTTATCCGTTTTTGCCATCTTCATCTAATACTAGCCTTTATTTACATAGAACTGATAGGTTTGTGGAAAAACAATATTATGTTAGAAATATTTGGGTTATTTATTTTTAAAAAACATGTTTCCCATGATTTTTTGGTTGCAATGAGTACCATTTATGAATGACTTTCTAACAAGACCCATACAATAATATTATTATCATATTATTTAGCACACTCTACCTGCTTTCACAAGACTGCAAAACTACATGGGCATTTTAAAAAATGAGGAGAAATATTTTTTAACAATATGATTCCATGACAAAACACTATGCCTTGGTACCTTTTCAAGACCCATCTTACTCTTGTTCTTCCCTGCTTGAAAACATGATTTTATAAAAGTACCTATACTTTTCCTCTTTTGCACATAGCCTTCTCAGTTCTTTTCTAATTCCCAAATCTTTCTCATAGAGTGCACACTGCTAGCATATTCTTTTCTCCAAATCATAATTCTTTCCTGTGACTCTTTTCTTCTCCCTGGTCATTTGTTTTTAGCTTCCTGTTGTATACAGGAAAAGTAATATGCCCATCAAATCAATCAATGTAAAATTGATTTTTAATTTGTGGAAGGAATTTATTTCATTTATTTTGTAAAGGGTTTCTGGTTTTCTTTATTTATTTGGTTTTGAGATGGGTTTTTTTTCCTTTTGTTCTTGTATCATATCCATATGGGATGATATTGCAGAAAAAAAAACAGAAGACAATTTGCAGCTGCCAGGTTGACTAGGAAGGACTGATCTATTTTTTCCTGCCCTCAGACAACTGATTTAGGTTAGGATTGAGAAAAAATATACCTTGTCACATGGCGGGAGTTACAGCTTCCTGTGTGCTTCTATTATATCATCTTAAGAAATCTCACTAATGAAACCTAATACCAACCAAAAATATCTACCACAAACTAATGCAGTCAATTAATAGAACAGATGGAGGTCAGGGCAGACAATTAAATCCCTTTGACAGGGGAGATTATTCTACCTCGTATTGGAGATATGTCAGTAATTCCTGTGTGATCTGACTTACACTTTATTCTTCAAAATAATTCCTTCCATAATGCCTTCTTTGGCATGAGAGAAAAAGATCCATCATCTAAAGGTCTTGTTTGCAGCTGTATATAATTATTTATATTTAAATGGTGGGAAAGTGCACATATGTTTTTTCAGCAGTATTCTTACTGATTCTCAGAACAAGCGAATCAAATCTTTTTGCCTTTGTTTAGACAGCTGCTGCTCCTCAAAGTCCACCCCTCAAAAAGATGATACAGCTATCATCTTGGCAAGGTGCTAACCACTTTTTTTGGAATTTAATATTGTCTTCTATAGGTATTGAAGATAACCACCCAGGAATCCTGAGTCTTTATTTCTCTGGCCCTAAATTTCATCATAATTGCAACAATTATCTTTCCTAAAGTCTTACACCAAGATGGTTGCATTTCTGGACATGGGAGCTACACTTCCAATAATACAAACTGTAAGTGCTGTTCCCATATTCTGGCAATATCAATTACATATTTTGTGTTTCAAACAAAAAAGAAACTGAGTTTTGGGGTTTTTTTGTATTCTGATTTTGATGATTTCCAGCATATAGATTTCAAATTATAAACCATAAGCAGCTATAGGGAAAAATTGTTCAGCTGAGGAATGAAATTAAGTTCCCCGTGAGATATTTTTTCACAGAAATAAAACTCTGTATCAAATGACTTCCAATTGTTTTTAAATAAAGGTCAACACAAGTTTTGATAACTCTTTAACACCTTTTCTTAAAGTTATCCTCATAGCATACTGTGGTAATATTTAAATTTCAACGAGCTCAAAGAAAGTTGCACTAATATTATACTAATATTTCAAAGCACTGAAAATCCATATTCCAAAAGACAATGAAGATGCCAAGAGAGTGACCTATTAGTGTAATTGTTGTGATTGCTCTGTCCCAGCTTCAATTTTCATTGGTGAAATTCTAATACATCCATTTTCTTTGTCAAGCCCATCTATTGAAACTTCTGCTTTCTTAATTAATAAACTCAGATTGCTTAATTTCTGCACTATGCTAAAAGCTTTGTCTTTCGGATACATATTGTTTAATGAATTCTGCTCTCAAATTAATATACATTTTATGCTGAATATATCAGATCTGAATTTCTTGTACCCTTATGTAGCTTATTACCTCAGTGTTTATACGTTTTAGTTTTCATGGCTTCTAATGAAAACAGATTCTAGTCCTGCCATTGTTTGAACTTTGTATTGTAGCCTCACACCATTCCACTCAATGAGTTGGATTTCACTAATACTTTATAAAAAATATTAAATAAAAACTATTTCAGTACCCTTTAAAATATTTACTTCTGTTTCATTTGATCAAATAAAGTATATTTCTTTTAACTTTCTTCCTTTAAACAGAACTTTATTAACAACAGAAGCGCTAAGTTTCTAATTATTCATCACCTAACTTTTCAAGTGACTCAGCATCATTATTTATTTTTTCCATCCTTTTTGATACATCCATATAATGAAAGTGAAAGGGTCATACTCTTATTTTAAAGTGACAGAAAAATTGAATTGCTCTTAAATGAAGATCACAGGAGCACATATTGCTTGAAGTTGGAAGGGACCTCTGGAGTTCATCTGGTCCAGCCCCTCTGACTGAGGAGGGATACCTGCAGCCTGTTTTGGTGACCCTGTTTAAGTAAGAATAGACTGCACTTCAGTGTACCAGCTAGATTGCTCATTATTTACAGCTAGTTTTCAGGAATTTGCATCTCATCTTTATGAATCAAATTCATGACATATGCCTACCCATAAGAGTAGTCACAATGATATGATACAGAATAGGAAATATCACCTACGTACCTTTAAAGCAAAGCAAAAAGCCTCAAATCATAGAAGCAACACAATTCTTCAGTATAATTAACTCCACTGACTGCAAACTACATTGGAATTAAATATGTGATTTAGTTCCAGATAAAAGAGTTTTGTTTCCACCATGGAGAGAGAAACCACAATTTCAATAGATATTTGGTTGCAGGTTATTAATTTCTTAAACCAAGAAAAAATGCAGCTATTTAAGATTATAACTAGGCACCAAGTTTTGTCAGTTACTTCCTGAAGTCATATTGAAAGATAAAAATTTAAGCTGGTTTTTCTAACATTCTGTGAATAGTTGTGTAAGCTTTAAATCCATACTCATGCTGTGAGCACAGAAGAGCAAATCTCCATCACTATTAATACAGCTGCAGCCAGGTGAAAAAGAGAATAGTACTACTTCATACATGTTCAGAAGAAATAGAGCCTATAATGAAAGCTGACAGAATCTGATTTTACTTAACCTGAGTAGTTTCACCTGCACTCAGACATTCTGAGCTTTTTTTTTAAATTGTGGATAACAATATTACCATACTTGTGTTGTGTTCCCCTTCTCTAGCTTTTTTCTTGGAAAAGAAAAACAGAATGCAAACCATTATATATGAAAGAAAATGGGGGGTGGGGGGTGTTGATAATAAACCTGGTAAAAAGAGTGGTTTAGATACTTTCAGCTTTTGTATTTAAGATCCAATAGAAAGCACTATGTGTGTGTATATATATTTTGCACAACATCAACAGAAAATAAAAACAAAATAACGCTCTAAAAAAGTGCTGTACAATACCAGCTATCTGAGTCTAAATTGGCATGCAATTAAAGCTAAATGTATTTTGTATTCATATATACAAACAAACATATTTACCTTCAGAATCAAATAGTGATTTTCAATTCTAAGTAATTTCTACAAGCAGTTTGGCTTCCTGCTGGCAAAAGCATTTTATTTTTTTCTTTCAAAAAAGAGAAATATGCCATCATCTTCCCTAGTCACTCAACAGCTGTATCAATTTGTTTTCAGGGCAGTGATTAGCATAATTGTGGTGGATTACTTGCATTTGGCACAGAATGGAAGTAATTCAGTATTTTAGCAGATATGACATAGAATGTATGGGATATCCAGACCCTCTGGAGTTGTGCTGGAAGTTTTTTTTCCTAAAACTGCACTGAAAGCCTATTTATAAAACCCAAATCTGACTGAAAGAATCAAAAACCTCAGTTCTTCTGATGTGCTGTTTGACAAACCACCTCATACTATGGCTAGGGCACACAACCATGAAATCAGCTCCAAGTAGCTACATTGAGGGCATTTCTCACAAGGGTCTCAATGTGATATAATTGCTTTAAAAATCATTTAAAAAACCCAGAATGTGATTCCATCATTACTGATTTTCTACTTTATCTCCAAATTCCACTTCCGACGCTGAGGTGCATACAGCGTTACCTTTAGTGCTATATGAGTGTTAAAATCAATCAGTTACATATATTCTTAGCCATTTACCTTAATACTCTTGCATGTTTTATAAACATGCATAGATAATCACTGTATGATATTATACAGAAATATCATAAAATTATAAAATGGTTTTGGTTGCAAGGGACTTTTAAGACTATCTAGATCCAACATCCCTGCCATAAGCAGGGATGCCACCCACTAGATCAGGTTGCTTAAAACCACCCAATCGGGCTTTGAGCACTTCCAGGGATGGGACATCCACAACTTCTCTGGGCAACCTGTTTCTCTGTCTCGCCACCCTTAAAATAAAGAACTTCTTCCTTGCAGCCCCTCTAAATCTATGCTACTTCAATTTAAAGCCATTCCCCTTTGCTTCCTGTCACTACAGGCCCTGATAAAAAGTCTCTCTCCACATTTCTTATCAGCCCTTTTTTATATATTGAAAGGCTACAGTAAGGCCTGATAAGAGCCTTCTCCAGACTGAACAACTCCAGCTGTCTCAGTCTGTCTTCACAGGCAAGGTGCTCCAATCCTCTGATCATCTTTGTGGCCATCCTTTGGACCCACTCTAAAATGTCCATGTCTTTCTAGTGTTTGGGACGCCAGAACTGGATGCAGAATTCCAAGGTGGAGTTTCACCAAAGCAGAATAAAGGGGCAGAATCACCTCCATCAACTTGTTGGACACTTCTTTGGATGCAACCCAGAGTACAGTTGGCTTTCTAGGCTGCAAACACACATTGCTGACTCATTAACAATTTCTCATCCACCTCCAAGTCCTTCTTTGCAAGGCTACTTTTAATCCATTCACCATCCAGCCCCTACTGATAATGGATATTGCCATGACACAGGTGCAGGACTTTATACTGGTCTTGCTGAACTTCACTAAGTTTTCACGGACACATTCCTCCAGCCTGTTGAGGTACCCCTGGATGGCATTTCTTCCCTCAAGTGAATCAGTTGCACCACTCATCCACAGACTTGCTGAGGTGCATTTAATCCCACTGTCTATGTTACTGATGAAGATATTTAATAGCATTGTCCCAGTATGGACCTTTGAGAAACATCATTCATTACTGGTTTCCACCAGTAATCAATGTAGCCCTTGGTTTCCAAACTTAGATTACAACCTGTATAAAAAGCATTGCCATGATATGGTCATCCCCTCTTATAGAAGCTGGACTTGATGATCCCAGAAATCGTCTTCTGTCAGTTGTTTCTAAAAGAAACTTGAACTTCAGAGTGCAGAGCTCAAATTACGTCATGGGGATACCAGAAGGGCACAAGATTTTGCCGTTACACAGAGCTATTCCTTTTATATGAAAACTGAGGGAGATAACTGCTGAACAGCAGGTAAAGGGATATTTAGTAAGAGATATAGATGGTCTTCCCTTCCTGTCAGCTACTGAGTTGTCCAAACAAAACAAACTGTGGTCTTGTGGTTAAAAATGTGTGTTCTGAACCTTGACAGGAAGAGGACAACTGCTTGCCTGTAATTCATTTACACCGGAATCTTGTGCTCAAAAGATTTACTGTTCTTAGAAGAAAAACCCAACACTGAGTTATTATGAACTTTTTTTAAGAGTTAAGACTTCCCTGTAGAAACAGATACAGCAGATATAATATCACTCACTACCTGTTATTCAGTACAGCAGATTTAAATTATATGAGTCACAGTGATAAAACATTTTCAAGTTTAAACACTGAGATAGTAAAATTTGCACTCCAGTTCTTTGAACTGAACATGACTGAACTTTAAATGAGCTGTCTGTGCAAAACAGTGTGATTATTTTTTATTTCACTTTTACTTATTACCCATGATGTTATGATTCAGTGAACTCCCATTATCCATGAAGTCTGTATAATGTTGAAATTACACAACTTTAACCATTCTCTATTATTGTTGTACAATACTTTGTGTAATGTTATGTTCAAATTAATTTTCTACAAAATCAATTATATTTCTGGAAGCATTACTTAGATAAGAACAGTGTATGAGTCTTAAGGATTCAAGACAAACATGACTCATACTTTTATAAAATTGTTTAACTATGTTCCCAAAGCTTTTAATAAAACTAATGAACTTAGGTAGAAGTTTTAAATTACCCAATTACATTGCCACCTGAAAGTAAATTTAATGACCTGGAAAGTTTTGGTGTTTGCTATTTCATATCTGCGTAATACTTGAAAATGTATTCCATTCTCTCTTGGGTTCTTCAGAAATTCACATATTTGTGGAGATCATTAGAGTTTACCTACTTCTAGGTACTTTAGATCAGTCATACCAAAATACATAACTAAATATTGGAATAAAAAATTATTGGATACATTGCTTTGAATTCAAATGGAAGCAAGGAATTATTTATATTCATTAGAGAATCGGGATATTTTGATTCCACATTCACAGTAGGTCTTTACCTTTAATGGAAAACACACCCTTATATCAGTGATGTAATGGATTTGCTAAGATTAGATTTACCAGTAACATCTCACAGCAAAGCAGATGATGCAACTTAATTTATTTTTTCTAGATCAACTGAGATGCACTGGATTAACGATTTCAGAATACTCTTCCTGGAAACAAATTTGTAGATGCATAGAGAGCTTTGGAACATCCTACAACCAAATGTAGACAAACTCTCATTAAAGCCTGGTTAAATTTCCAAACAGTAGGTGTTAAATTCAATTTACACTACTGGAATTTCTTGAAGAAGATACAGTTTCCAATTTGGAAACTTACTGAAATGCTGAGCATCAGCTTCAATTAATTGACATGACCAGACCATCAGTCTGGGTTCAATTGGTAACTTCATTAGTTGCTCCTGCTTATCACTTATGTTTCAGTCTGGAAAACACACCTTCTATCTTTATAAAATGGAATAATTTTAAACTGGGTTCTTTCCTTCATTCCTTCCTTCCTTCCTTGTGTTTCAAAATTAAGAACTGGTAGGAAGAATGCGCACTATAATGTCAGCAGAGCCTACATATCATAGTACAAGTCTTAGGAGTGTACATAATTGATGGCTTTCCATGCTAAAATAGTGTGCAAATATTTCAGCAAGACAGAAAAAATGTGGGGAGCATTTTTTTCCACCTAGGAGTATAAAATCAGTGACAGCCTAAAAAGAAAACTGGAGGAGTTGAAGATGCTGCTTAACCAGAGGTTGGACTGCTCAGCAGAGTACACTTTCACATACAGCCTTAAATCTCAACAAGAGGAAGGCAAAGATTCTTATCTGAATCCCAAGAGCTGAAAAGTAAGCTGAGAAGAGCTGAAAGCTCTAAGAATGAGAATATATTGTGCCCTGATTTTCCTCAGAGAACAAAGAGTTGATCTGTTTCCTAAAACTCCCAAGACTAAAACTGGAACAATTTATTCCTGCCTTCTAATGTAAAGGCTTTATTTTTCCTTCACATTTGTTACCATAAATGATACAAGACAAAAGGTTTGATCAGAGTCTGAGGACATGATCAAGAATCTGACAGTATGTGGCTACATCAAAGAAACGACACAGCACTTCACAGACTACCACAGGGCTCCATCTGCACATTCAGCTGTCAGATTGGGATTCTAGAATGAAATCCCACCATTTAAAGTCGCTTACACTTCTGATGTAAGATCAAAATCTGAGGACAAAGCACGGGCCTTTTGTTTGCTTCAATTTTTGCTACTATATTGTGCATTGCCAGAAAACACATTTCATGTACTCCAAACATAAATTGATGTTTTCTGTTCTTGAGAAAGATCATGGGTTTATCATGTTGAAGAATTTTATCTGGAATTATGGATGAGAAAGATAACAAGTAAGCAGTTAAAATGTTCAAGATTTAGGGATTTCTTTCTGTATTTCTCCTAACTATAAGAGTACAATATAGCCAAAGTCATAGGCAAAATCTGTCCAAGCTGTCCCTAGTTATTTTTTTGAATTTTTTTGTTCTTCTCTTCATCCAAATGGATCCCTGTTGTCTGCTGAAGATACAACTTTGAGGTTAGTTTGGCTTGGATTATACATTTTCATGAAGACCTTCAGATTCATTTCTATTTGTCTCCTGAAAATATTCTCAATACAAACCTTTTCTAGACAAGAAAGGAAATTAACAAATATTTCTGTATTTCTGTCGTGTATTTTAGAGTACCTCGGGGTTGGCAGTTGAACACAAATATTTATGGCTACTTCAGAAAATTAGCAAACAGAGAAGTAGAAATAAATTTTATCCTGATTTATAACTTGATTTTCTGATCTCTTTTTCTTTGGTTGTTTTTTTTAAATGTATAGTCCAATTATCACCTCACATGATCAAGGAAATTTTCAAAAGGCACAGCTGGCTTCTGATGTTCACTAACTTGCAGTGTGAGTTAAAAGCCAGACATCAATAGGCTCCATCTCACTTTTCTGTTTTAATGTTGTTTGCTTCCTTTTCTTCTCCTTCTCTCTGACTTTCCTGCTGTGCGTTATGAAGAAGAAACAAAATGCTGAGAAAACAGAGAAAACTAAAATCATACCATCCCTCAGTTTCCCCTTCAGAATCCTCTCCCCAGTGTCTGTGGTCTATCTCAGTGGACTGTGATTATCTCAAGATGAGACTTTTCCTTCTTGAAACATGGCTGTGGCTTATTCTAGTACCAGACAAGGTAAATGTACCACAATTTAATTCCAAAGAAATTGTTATTATTTCAACTTTGACTTTAGCTTTATAAGAGCCTTGTATTCTTTATATCACTTGCTTTCCTCATTCCTGAAAAAAATGTCATGAGTTGTCTGAAGTATGGTAATTGAATTCTATGTACGTCATTCACGCATATTGTATTACTCACTATATAACCCCTAAGAGTTCAGCTATTATCACAATCAGTGTGGATGCTAAACTATTAAACAGGCCCCTGTTCATAAAGTATTTTTTGTTCAACTACATGTAAATTGCTACAAATTGGAATAAACATGGCTCAGTGATGCAAATCACAGGAATTTTCAAAGCTGTTATTTTCTTTGTCTGAATTTTACATTTCACATAATGGTACCCTCTATTCTCATAACTAACCTGTCACACTGAATTATTGCTTATTCACAACTTTATTATCACATCAGATATATCATTATTCCTTCTCCTTGAATTTAGGTCCCAGTGTCAACACAAAATTGAAACATCATTGTACCACAGCTAGTGCAATGATTACACAAAAAGTCACATCTGCTTCGAAGTTCATGGATAATATAAAGTGAAAAGGAAGAATGTGCACCAGAGAAACTTTTCTGGTCTCTTTTATATCTCATTCCCTTCTCATTAATCAATGTGTCAGGCACAGTATGGAAGAATGGTTATTAGATTAAGGTGTTTTATAAATTGAATATATTCTTTGCATAGATTTCTAAATAAAACCCTTGTCACATATGTCTTATTGATATAATAAGAATGTTGATATATCTGTGTGCATATATATACACATACATATAACTACATGTGTTACCTGTGTGCATGCTATACATTAAAATATGTTCTCTCATATTTTGCCAAAACCTGAGAGGAAAAAAATAGATCTTTATGGTAACAATATGGAAACAGCAACCAAGCCTCTTTTTAAGTACAGCCCCATAAGAACTCCGGAACCCAACCTTGTCTTGCAAACTGAAGATTGTCAGCTCTATCTGGTACAGTGTGACTAGGAATCCCCAAACTTTACTGACTAGCAGTGTCACAATACCCAGGTTTAACCTCATGTCTTTTAACTACAAAATGATTGGCATCATTCAATACTCATAGAACGGAAAAATAAAAACAATTCATTCTTATCATGATGAGCACATAAACAGCGCTAATGCTTACAATGCACTGTATTCCATGTCTCATTGGATGAACACATGGTAAACAAATATTTTAACTGGATGTATATATTGCAAAGATATTTCAAACACATTTAAGAACACCAGCAACACAGACTTGTCATCTTTCTTTTACATATTTTTGTGAAAAAAGTAATTGTTATGAACATACTTTTAGTACTTACCACCATGTTGTATTTTTGAGAAGGCTTCAGCATTCCCCCATAGGAGGCAGCACGATGTCATTTTAGTTACAGCAGAAATTTTTCCTGTTAGGAAAAAATAGTGCTCTTCAGTAAATGAAGAAAAGAAATGCATGGTTATGAGTCACAAATGGTAAAAAAAGAGGTTACTTAGTAAATCACCTGTAATGCTGTTTTTCAAGATTACAAAAAGAGAAATCACAATATTAATAGCAACACAGTAAATACATTAAGCATAGTGTATTGATTTCTGTCATAAAAATTACTAGCAATATTTTTTTTTTTGCAGACTGATCAATGCTACAAAGAAATAATTGTCTTTAAACCTGTATACCACAAAAGTATACATTTTTGAGAACCTGCTAAGGCAAGTAAATACTTTGAAATCCAAGAAACAGAAGAAATAATGACAAAACACTTTGGTTTTAAATATTTCTGTAAACATATATTATGCATAGCCAAATATAAAATTTGAATAGTCAAATATATTAAAATATGTTTGATTTAATTTAAATATAAATAATCAAAATTTATAAAAGACATTTTACTATTGTTTATTCTTTTCTATGTGTAATTCAAAACTATAGTTTATACTTCAAACGACATTTTAATGGATAGACTATTTTTGAATAATCTATCCATTTTAGATAGACTATTTAGATAGATTAAATACCAGTATTTACCAATGGTCTGTTCTGTCAAGAGTATCTTGAGACATTGTGATGTAAAACTCAAACCTTAATAGTGTTAAGAAAGGTATTTCAGGTAATTTTAATAGTTTACAAGACTTTAATACCTTAATTACTTCTCTTCCCTCCAAAGCCAGCAGATTTTATGGGATTTACTTATCCCCTGCACACATTTTGCAGGGGAAAGATGCACTCTGTTTTTCTCTGTATCGCTCTTAAAGGCACTTCTTATCATTTATTCTTATTTTAATTAAGTTGACCAGCACACAGATTGTAGATTCTGCAATTTGAATCACAGTGAATACTTCATGAATGGTTTGACTCTACAGCCAAACCACTCCCTGTAAGTGCAATTGATTGTAACAGCTGCAAACACAAGCCTCAATTAAGTGTAAACACAGTGATTATAGGCTGGAAATAAGTACCAGTGGATGGCTATGTGAATACACATCTGAAAAGGAGAAATTCTGAAATATGAAGAAAAGCAGAATTCCTTATGAATAAGGAATGTGTGAAACTCCCTAGCTAAACTGTCAAAGTGTCCATCTGGACATTTGCTGCAGGGGAAGCCTGGCAACATTGCGGCTTTTCATACACACCCACTGAGGAATCAGATGTTGAAGTTTAGGACAATCTTTATTCCAAGCTATGGTAATGTCTTAAATCTATCCACATGACAGTGGCACTTTTACTGGAGATTGCACTGCTCCCGTAGACTTTGACAGTCATTCCAATTCTCCAACAGTAGTATGTGATTAAACCTAGGGTATAAGAAATAAGGAAGGATTTAAGGAATAGCTGTGAACGGCTGTGAATATCCACTAAGGCTAACACAGCTTCACTTCTCAGTTATTTTAAACCTGCATTTCTTTATTTCAGCATCCTTTATAGCTTAATTACTGCTACGGGAAGAGAAAAGAGAAGAGAGGAGAAGAGAATTCAGTTTTACTGGTAAACACAGGGACTGCATTTACTGTCTCTCCATGGTACCAAAATAGTCTCCATCTTTAAAGCATAAAAATGAATTAAGAAAGTACTATTTCTGAACTAGGTTTTCCAAGTTTACCTCTGTACCTATGTGTTAATCGTTTTCACCTCCATATTATCTTACACTGTCTTCTAGTTGTCCATGGCAGAGTGAATTTGATTGTAGATGACTAGGTTATAATTTAAACTTTACATATTTTAGTAAACCACAATGTCCATTTACAGATCATGTTTAGACTTTATCTCTGCAATAGTCAATTGCTTTCAAAAAAGCAACAGTAAATACTGCACTTCCTTTCTATTAGGAAGCGTGGGTACACATTATAAGAAAAGCAGTTCAATTCTAAGAAAAAATATAGGCATTGTCTACACACTTTTTTCTTTTTTATAGAGCTATTTTGTCTTCATATCTGTGACAACTAATTTCCTCATAACTACAAAATTTTAATAAAAATATTATGGGAATCTGGCAGTCCATCTAAGCATATTTTTTCTGAAATTTTTAACAGGTTTGCTCACCATCTCACAGATGCATTTGTAACGTAAATCTGATGGTGCTATAATGGCCCCAGTTTTAATATTACCCAGTTAAAGCTTACTTACTTGAGTAGTTTCTCAGAATTACCACAACTGTCTCTGATTTTATAGGTGATACAACAAGAACCCATTAATACTGACATTCTCTCATTATGTACAGTTATCTTAGTCTACTTGAGAAATAAAATCTCCATCTCATAAAAAATACTGTTTTGTTTTGAACATGATGACCCACTCTCTCCAGCTATCCCCCAAACCCCTGACAGCTCCTGGCAATACCTAGATATAAGCTAAAAACATTTGTTTATTCTTTGGTGCTCAAATTTATTCAACACAATTACCGGACTACTGTAATTAACTTCTGTTTGAGCAGATAGGTTCATGAAGTCTCTCTAAGAAAATGCACCCTTTTGAATTTAATCTTAACATCTTTAAATACATTTTTAAATCTGTAACCTTTACAGTGTTTATACTTTTCCCTTTCAATTCAGTTTCATACCAAGTTCTTTCTTTTGAAAATTTTCACAATAAGCTCTCCCCACTGTTAAATTGAAAAATTTCATATGTAGTGACAGCAATTGTATTTCACAGCAATTAAATTATTGAATCTTTTTAACTATAAACAGAAAATCAGTAATGAAACAATGGGTCATAGAATATGCTTAGTTGGAAGGGACCCATCAAGATCATCAAATCCAACTCCTGGTCCCGTGCAAGACACTCCAAGAATCACACCATGTGTCTGAGAGCATTAGTAAATGCATGCAGGCAGTTTTGTGATAATCCCTCAGTACCAATAGTCCAGAAGTCAGAATATCAAGTAAGGAGATAAGTTGCTATTTCAACTCTTTATTGCCTGGATAGTGTGGGAGGAAGGTGCTGTTCAGAAGAGGAAAGCTAGTTAGAGGTACATCTCACTGCAGGAAATAGACACAGACCAGCTAGAGGAGTATCAAGGATATGCAAATGAAATCAGTTTTTCCCCTAATTAAAGTATATGAAAGCAAAATAACTAAATCTGACCATAGGCTTCCTTTGTATTTTAGTGGGGGTAAAAAAGGCATCCTGAATTGTAGAAGACTTATTAATCTACATGAGTCAAAGGGTGTGGGCTTCAAATTAGAAAACAAACAACCAACTCTGCACATATACCAGCTGAGGTAATGTTGATTTTGAGATATCTAAGAAATGAGTGGTGGTATCTTAATTTCTTTAATTGAGCCAAATATAATTAATTATCAAATAGTGCAAAGGCAGTGAAATGTAACTTCTCCTTTGCTAAATAGGCAGTAACTCTCTCTTTGCCTAAAGGGAAGAAATTAATCCAGAAAAAACCTCCCATTTTGAAACTTTAATCAAAAGCAGCACACCAGAAGACAGGAAGCTTTTCATCCACACACTCCCTCTCAATGTACATATTCTGAGTTACAGTCCTTGTCTTCAAGCAGATCAGAAAGACGTGAATTCTGTGTTTCTTCTTTCTCTCTCTTATATACATTCCTCACGATTCTCTTGCTCATCTCTTTCTGTTTTAAATAGTTGAACCTCTGAACCTTTCTGTACTTCTAGTTTTGATTTCTACCTGTCCCATAAGGATGCCCTTGTGGCAACAATGGTCAGAGAAAGCAGGGGAAAGATACTGACACTACTCTGAAGCCAGAGATGAGGGACTGTATCCTCAGCCACAAATAACTAAAATATCCCGCAAAACAGGTGGGTGGCTTCAGAGTGAAACTACAAGAAAAAGAAAGGTTAGGATTGTATGAATCTTGGCATGGTCTAAGGGCAGGAAAAAGTGTAACAGAGACCAAAGATGAACAGAGGAAGTAGGCAGAACAGCCTAATGCAAACAATAAACAGAGACTGCTCTTCAGAGAAAATGGGCTGCTACCAAAGATACAACGGCAGCAGCAAAGGAGCAGTAACACAGGAATGGAAAGGCTGAGGCCATCTCTACAGGACGCAGACAGAGATGAGAAATGAAGCTGTGTGTAAGGCATGATGGCAACTAGGAACAAGTGACGTGAATTTGCAGTGATGCTTATATTTTCCATAAAGTATTAACATTTCTTGAGAAATCTTGCCTTCAAAATTATTTGGATATGAATTTTTGCTAATACAACTGGCAAAACACAGGTTAATTTCTCATATGGGCCACATTAGAAACATCCTGAACCACGTATCAAAAAAAAAGAAATCATATGTGATATAGCAGATAAAAAGGATTAAAAACTCTTCCTCATCAGGAGAATAAATGAAGGTAAATATTTGAATAGAATATAATACACATTTCACTACAAAACAAAGGATGAAAGGATGACAATATTAGAGCAATGAGGTTCCAAACAAACCTAATAATTAATACTACAGGTCAAAACCTGAAAAGTTGCACGAAAAAAATAAACCATGCTGAGGGGAAAAAAAGCCAAACCAAACCTAAAAACAACTAAAAAAACCTCCAACAACAAAACAAACCCAAAATATAACAAGCAGGCTGGAAACAAAGACATTAGACTCATTTTGAATCAAAACAAAACAAATCTTCTGAAGAATTTGCAAACTGCTATGAGAACTCAGGAAGAATTAAACTCATGAAGCCTAAGCCAAAAACAGCAACACAAATCAGAGAAATGCTGAAGATGCAGAAGAGAGTAATTTGCTGTGTTGAGAAATTTTGAATGGCAAATGGAACGATAAATCCCCTTAGGGAAACTCCAGGCCAGAAAGAAACAATGCCAAAAAAGCATGTAGAACAAGACATAGAAAAACCAGAGGACATAAGAAATGCTAAGTCTAAGGTCAAAGAGAAGGGGAGAGTGCCAGCCCTGTGTCAAAAGAAAAGGTTGAATCTCAAGCCACGGATAAGAGAAAGGCCAAGCCTGAGATTAAGGAGGAGGAGGAAAAGGAGGACGAGATACAGCTAAAGGAGAAAGACAGCAGAAAGCAGAGAGGAAAAGATCAATATGAATTTAAAAAAAAGACTGAGGACAAAACTGAAGTCAAAGAAACAAAATCCAAAGAGAGCTTCAAGACCATGCTGAGACATATTGAAACTAAAGATCAGATGGAACAGTGAGAGTTCCACATAATAGCCCTCAAACTTGTCAAGGTACAGCATTCAGAGATTGTCAATAGGGAATAAGATAAATAGAAGACAGAATAATCTACCCAGTGGCATGGAGCTCAGATCGTCTTTCGGTCCTCACTTCAATTATCTAGTTAAGTCTCCTTGGGACTTTTAATATTATTTCTGTTTCTGGAACTAACAGCAAGAAATGTATGAAAAGGCACTTAAACAGCTATTACAGTAAGGCTCTTGCTATGCTCGAGGTAATGTTAATTATCTCTGTCACTTCAAAGTTATTACCAGTAAAGCAATTACCTTTGATGACATTATTTATGCCTTGCTATGTACGAGCAAACTCTGATAAATATATCTGCCTTTCTCCCTTACCATTTTTTAAAAGAGCCTAGGTGATTCAGGAAAAAATTCTCCTAAAATTTGCACAGCCAGAAAGACTGGAATAACTAAAAATTCATTCAATAAAAACTCATACATAAAAGCCCTCTAAAAAGTGGAAAAGTTTTTATCTTTCCATAGATGATGTGTCAGATACTATCATTGCTGGTTAAGCCACTCAGCTGGTTTTCACACACCCCATAAAAATGCAGTGTAAGGTAAGGTAAACTGCAATCCCAGCTATCAAACTGAAATCGGTGCATCAAAATCTGTCTGCACTTACAGAATTGCTTATCTAGCTGCATAAATTTCCATTCCTATATAATTGAAACACGTTTCCGATGGATAGAACATGCACAGGGAGGCTATTCCAGTTCAGTGTTGATGTAACTGGAAGTTTCCAAGGATACAAAGCAGAGGGCCCGACTGACAGCAACAGAGGTTCTGAGACTTCCTTCTCTTGGAACCTGAGCTCTTACTCATTTTCACCTCCATGGTGTTTCCCAGTTCTCCTGAATGAAACTAAAATGTCAGTAAGACATTTCACAGAATGTGACCCATCCATACCGCATCTCCAGAACGAACATTTTCAGAAACCCTTTCAACGTAGCACGTCCCTGAGGACATCACCAGTCCTGACTCGCCCGGGTCTCAGGACAGCCCAACAGCTCCCCACAGCCCTGCCCGGCCCTGCCATGGCCCCGCTGAGCCGGGCACAGCTCCCCACAGCCCTGCCCGGCCCTGCCATGGCCCCGCTGAGCCGGGCACAGCTCCCCACAGCCCTGCCCGGCCCTCCCATGGCCCTGCTGAGCCGGGCACAGCTCCCCACAGCCCTGCCCGGCCCTGCCATGGCCCCGCTGAGCCGGGCACAGCTCCCCACAGCCCTGCCCGGCCCTGCCATGGCCCCGCTGAGCCGGGCACAGCTCCCCACAGCCCTGCCCGGCCCTGCCATGGCCCCGCTGAGCCGGGCACACAGTGGGCCGATGGGCCAGCCTGGCCTCGATCTGCCAGAGAGGTTCCCGATGCCCGGTGCCCTTGGCTGCCCGGCTCCTGACCGGGGGGACAGGTCCTAGCTGACAAGCCCTGCCCTGCTGCTCTCCACGTGGAGCTGCTGACATTTCTGGACCCTGTGATGCCGTGACACAACGTCACCAAGTCGAGAACTGCAAGTGAAATGTTCAGATGGCAAAAAAACCCTACTGTGATCAGACCCACGATGGCACACAAATGAGGACCATATCCTTCTTTCAGCACTCGTCATTCCATCCATAACAAAATCACCAAAATCTGCATCTCCTAAGCCCATGATATACTTTCCCCAGCCACCATCATGAAAACTATGTGGATTAAAGCAAACACATGAAGATAAACCCACACCAAACACTGCAGCAGAATAAACTCACACAATCTCTTAAAAGGAAACTAGTTATGGCTGATTTTTTAATAACAGTCCTCTATGTCCTGTTTCCCCACCCAGACTAACTAACACCTTTGACATACATCTAAGCACTAAATTCCTTAACTCTAACAAGTACTCAAAATTACTGACTCTACAGAGTCCTGAGTCTTACTCTTGTGTCTATTCCTCTTACCTGGACAAGCTTTCATTTTTTATTATAACCTATCTTCACTTTTTGTTTACATGCTTGAGCCACCTTCTTAGCACTTATGCCTGCCACAGAGGTACTGCCTCTCAAATAGTCTAATTGGTAGAGAAATCTATTTTTATAGATAGAAAGGGGTTTTATCTATTTTTCCTTAGAAGGTAATGCTCAGAACATTTCTTGCTAGCAAGCTATCAGTGTACAGGTCACTACTTTGGTTTCAGCCCCTTAGGAAATGGTCTTCTGTATCCAGAAGTTCAGCATTTTATCTAAGTATATTTTTTAGTAAAATAAGTGATGGTAACTCTCTTTACAAACCTTGCTAAACTTCAAGATTACTTAACTGAAATTTTAACACAAGTACGTCTTAAAATTTAGCAATCACAAATGAAATAAAGTAAGAATGGCTATCTTTGTAGTAGAAAACATTATATAAAGAAAAAGCAATGAAGCTGCTAGTTCAATCATTCTTCATTTTGCATTAAATCATCAGGTAAAAATAAATGTCTCAAACCACAATGATTGTATAGAAGTGTTATGACTGGACTACAGTCTTGGATCATTTAGACTTTTACACTTTTGTTTACCTTGATATTATGTTTCCTTCCCTGTCACTGTCCCTTCTCCTTCCAGAAGGTTCTAAATAATTTGTTTATTCGGAGCAGTATTTACCTTTGTAGAGATTATCACCAAAAGCTAGAGGCAGACACAACCACATTCTACACTGACCTATGGACTAAAACCCACATAATTTAAGCTGCAAGAAATGTGTTTTTCCAACTTCCTTACTTGTCTCAAAACGATTGGTGAAAAAGAATAACCAGTATTTTCGCAAGAAGCAACTTGTTATGAAGCTGGGCAGTAGAGACAAACAAACCCAAAGTACAACAGCAGTTTGATAAGATGATTTTAGCAGCTTTTAAAAACAATCAGTGTGAACAGAAGCATTAAAATATTGATTAAACAGATTTCTCTATAAATCTCATCCTTTCTTAATTCAAAATTTCAGGTGTTGAATGGTGCTCAGTAATGGTATCAGAAGCAACGGGCACAAATGAACACAGGAATTTCCTCTGAATATCAGGAAACTTCAACTGTGAAGGTGTTCAAACACTGGCACAGGTTACTCTGGGCTATTGTGGGATCTCCCTCCTTGGAGATATTCAAACACTGTCTGGACATAGTCCTGGACAAGCAGCTATAGGTGTCTCTGCTTGAATGTAAGATTTGAGGAACCACCTCCACAGGTCCCTTCCAACCTCAGTCAGTTATTCTGTTCTTCCGTGATCTGTAAATACATGTACGTTTTTCAAGAAAGACAGAATATGCCATCAACATGCCTGACTCAAGCTAGACTCTAGTTGCAAAGGTTCTAGCAGATGTTCAGTGTTTGGTTATGTCTAATTAATGCCAGTGAATCACTTCATCAATTACTCAGATCATTATTTCTCCTTACGGAGCAGCGTCATTTAATATTAGCAACTAAAGAACAGCTTGAACTATAATCTCTGACATCTCAAGTGAATATCTTTCGTGAAAACTGAGCAAAAGCCTGATTCAAGTCAAATAGAACAGGGATTGCTACAGTCCTATAAGCCCAGGCCTTATTCTATCCTCAAGAGACAAGGGAAGAAATTTTAACTCGTCCTAATTGGTTTAAATCATCATACAGAATCACCTGCGTACCAATGGAAAGTCACAGAGTCAGAACAACAGAAAAGAAACAACTCCATCTTCTTCCAGCACCACAAAAAACTTAATGACATGAAATGGGATGTAGGCACCCTTACACCTCTTTTAGCCTCCCTGCCAAGAAAAGAAAAAACACTTAAGTGTCTATCTGGCAACTGCAACCTTGTGAGCAAACACAAACACATCTGATACCTGCAAGACTTTCACATGATGTTTATGAGAGCCCATCTAAGCTTGCAGCTTAATGGCTCTATCTCTATTGCCTTCATTCCCACAGTTGTCTACATCACAAGGCTTCCTAACAAAAACACAATTCTATTCATTTTTGTGTATGTGGTGTTCCTTTTCAACCGATAAAAAAACTCTAAAAGTAGGAGTAAACAGAAAGAGAGGCGTGAAAGTAACTACCAAGCTGTTCCAGATCATGGCTCAACCTGGGTTTTTAGCCCAGTCTGCCCCAACAGTTTCAAATCCTGCCCAGGTTTCCAGTCAAAATACAGCCAGGATTTACTTTGGTAACAAAGAGCAGCAAGAGAAAATTACAGAGAACTTACATCAAAGGTTCCTCTTCCCTCAAATTCAATGAGGAGAAAAGTCACTGGAAACCTTCCTTCCTCTGGTTAAATTCCATCCTAGCTCATATATGCTGCACTTAAAAATATCAGTTTTCCCTTCTCAGGGAAGTTTTGGTAGTTTACGAAAATCAAAGTATATAAAAAAAGCAAATATTTTAAAATTCATTTCCCTTTTTAGGGATAAAATGGGACAGAACAGCAATGATGGCAGCCACTACCAGCTTTACTATTATGTTGGGAGTGCATGAGAAGACTACAAGAGAAGGGATCCTGCCTTGACAGGAACCTCATGATCAACCCAATTCCTGATCTCTAGAAGGACAAGAGGCAGTGACACGGGTTGAAATGGATTTTTCTGGACAAAAAACTAAACTAGGTTCCCTCTACAATTGGGGCATGGCGCCTGCAGTACAACCTCCCTCTTCACTACCAGATTACTTTATGGTCAGATGAACAGTGTGAAGTCCTGTAGCTCAAGCAGCAATAGGCTGTATTGAGTCTTGAAATTTTGACTTAAGGTGTTTTACAGAAGGTGTGATAAATGTATTTGGCATTGTAGGAGTTTTGGGTTTTTTTTCTTTTCCTGTAACTTCAAATAGTCTGTGAAGACCACAAAACAATCAACAGAAAACCAAAGTCAAAACATATATAAAGGGTGAGAATGTGGCCCTAAATCCTTTTAATTAAGTTTAAGGCATTAAAGAGACATTTGTGCAACAAATGCAGTTTGTTTAATGCTTCTACTAAGAACTGAGTCAAATGCAAAAAGTTAAATTCATTAATTACAACTTAATCATTCATTATAGTTTTATTGTGCTGAATGAATCATGTATCAAATGTTAGGTAAAGGTTAAGAGTTATGAGAGGTCACTGGAATACCCACATTGTCATTAACACATGACAATGGATTATCTCAATCCTCAGCTAATCAACCACTCCATGTACTAACTGAATCTATTGTATTTAGAATTCTCTAAAATTAGCACCGGACAGTATAGAATAATTACTTGAACAAGCAAATAACAAACACAATAATAATAAGACCCCTCACATTTCCCCACTGCAGGAAATCAATATGTTGGTAAATTTATTTAAACTCCATTATATGAACTGGGTAAGTTGCCTAAAATGATTCCAGTGTCTTGGAATATTTGCTGAAGATTCTAAAGCTTCCCAAAAGTCAAATAAATCCTCTCTTGTCTCCCATCAGAAGGAGAAATGAAAAGATTTCTCTCACTGTAGAGCTATATATAGAATCATTGTTCTGTATTTAGAACATTCTGTTTTCAGCTAGATCTTACTTGCTCTAGGCTGTCAGTCATCTTTAGATCTCCTGCCTGCAATAGCAATAGGTTATATCATATGCTGTTTATTACAGGTCATAACAACCCCAAATTTATGATTGTCATGAGTACAATATCTCTACTCTTTCCATTTATCCGGTTGAGAAGTCAATTACTTTTCTCTACCCTGCTGTTCCTTGGAAGAATAAAGATATTCATGAGTGAACAAGCTATGAATATGTTGGCCTTTTACTATTTCAGTATTGAAAATTGAAGAAAGGCTACTGTTGCTTTGAGCAGAAACTAAGAGATTGATCCAGACCCCTTTGAAGTCAATAAAAGTTCTCATGAGATCAGTAAACTGCAGAAGTCAGTCCACATATCCAAGTCTCATACTTTTGTCATACTTGACTTCAGTCTATTAGACACATAATTTTGGGAGGAAATTCTGACAATAGCTGCTACTGGAAAATTAAAAATCACACGTAATATCATGGTTGTGACAACAATAACTATCACAAGGTCTCGAGCAGAGCATTCAAGAGAAACATATTTCAGAAGTCTCTTCCACAAATGCAAAATTGCTCTCAGTTTGCAAACCACAAGACAAATTTTACCTCAAAAAGCTCTAAAAAGTGATGATATACCCTGAGTTGTATAGTGAAACAAAGCTAACTCTGACCACGCTGGTATATCACATACTGCATTGTAGTGCTATGGAAAGACCACAGTTCAGGTCCCAGAGGACTTTCTGCCTGAGCAAAGCACCAGCCTCTGAAGGACTGAACAGCACTGTCATGTCACTGTAAGGATGTGTACTGATCCGGTAACTTGGAGTTGTTTCACAGGGCTTTAAAATATTTGTAGATATACTCCCCTGAGTACACACAGACTCCTGAAACACACATGTGTGGAAGTTATAAATTGGAAGGATAATGACAAAGTGTAAGCTCAAACCAGGCACTTAAGTGGCCTGATCTTCAAAGGTTTTGAAAAACTAGTATCTCAAAAACCCCTCTGGTGACAAACCACTGCAGCAATAAAATCCTTGCAAATCTAATAAAATCCTGCAAACTCTAAATGTTATGTATGTTATTTTTCAACCAGTAATTCCCTAATCTGTAGAAAATTTTCCAACCATAGGTAAATATGGTAACAAAGGTATTCTGCATTCAAGTAACAATTTGAAGTTTCTACAAAGCAACTAAATCTTCCAGCAATTTATTATTTGTATTACAAACACCTAAAAGCATTGCAGTTTGCAGTTCTTTCTCATTCTTTTTTTTTTCCTATTCACATGTCTAAGATGCAATTGAGACTCATAGATGGCTAAGTGATAAATACCTTTGTTATAGTCATCATCAGGTTTTAGTTAATATTTCAATTATTAGATTTCCTCAGTAAACTGAAGGATATCAGAGCTAATGATTGTTGTTTTTGCAGTTTTTAAATACAGCTTTTAACTCTTACAGGGGTTTTTAAGTAGAGCTATTAACTTTGCATTATTTTATTTTTTTGATATTCTCAGGAGTTGAAAATGAACTTAAGATATCAAGAAAAAAATATCTTTGTAGAAAACACAGCTCATAAACTTTAGAAATTAGATTCTTGCCATGTAAGCACTTCCAACTGTGAAGAGATGATCACTATTTGATTACTGGTGCACAAAAAAATGCTAGTGTTTCACTCAAGAATCCACCTGCAATGTATGCCCTCACAAAAACAAACCTCCCCTAGATGGTATTCAAGTGACAGTTGTTCACAGTAAAAGAACCATTACAGATGATCTTTTTTCATTTTTTAAAAGAATTTGAATTTGCATTTTTTTCTTCCTTTTTTTTTGACCACTCATTAAAAAAAAGGGTCTACATTAAGGTTATCAAGATTATCAAGTGACACATGCAATCTTTTGTTAGACAATAAAAAACACCAAACATTGGAATGAGTTGAAGAATACATGTACATATACATGCATAAATTCTATTTTTATTAGAACCTGAAAATTTTTTATTTGAAAAATATTTTTAACATGAGTTTCAATTAAAAAAATCCATATATGAATTCTTTAGCCCTTTTCATGTGAGAAATATTAACAGTTGCTGCTGAATGGAGAGACCTGTGCTGCAACAACCACTATATTAGCTATTCCCTTCATTGCTACCCTTCAGTAAAATATTGAAACAGAATTATTTGTCATTGGAGTTATATAATATGCTCAGCTATTATTATAAATAATGAAGCTAGTCTTCTGCTTCCAAATATTCATACTGCAATTCATAACTCCAAAAAGAGTAGGGGGTTTAAAATATTCAGTATTAGCTAGAAATGAAAGGTGCTATTTTTCTTGCTGGTTTTGGAAGTTTAACTTTTGTCTTGTGTTAAATACATTTAAGCAGGCAACTCATGTGGAGATTTTCCTCCTTAAATACATAAGAAATTTCCAGTGATTATACTGTGAACTTAGTCCTCTAAGTGTAAGTATTCTACATTGCATTTTACCACTCCAAAAAAATTCAGCCACGTCTCCACTGTTTTCTGCTTAGTAAAACATCCAAAGGAATAAGAGATGATAGTCTGAGTCATTAAACTCAGCCACAGTAAAATATATCTATTATAATTATTTCAAATAGATGCTATACTCTTTGTATTTTTTTTCACCCCTTTTACATTCAGAATAATTGAAAATCCTGTAAAACTCCTCCACACACTTCTTCAAAATGATGTCTCACACAGAATGTACTTGGAGGTAATCAGCATATAAAATACTCTATTTCTTTCATACATAACAATTTGCATACATCAAAACTGAGTAGTTGCTATTTTTTACGTACAACTAAAACCACTGAATGACAATGTTGGATAGAAGAAGGAAATTTCTTGACACCAATAACCCACAAAAACCTGACAAATGTGCTAGCATGCAGAAGTTCAGAAAGGACTACAGTCTGATGATTCAGGCCTCTGATAAGTACAGTAACAACCTCAAATTAAGGCTAGATCCTGGACTAACAATGACATTCAGGCATATGAGACATCAAATAATCCCACAGCTTTGTAAGGAAAACATGTTTGAAAATGACGCAGGTGTTAAAACATCAAGAACTGTAAGCCATGAAAAGAGGAGTCCTTTATCTTAAAACAAGATCTGTACCTTTATATAAACAGAAATAACAATAAAGCAATAAATTGTAAGGGACCTTTGCTTCACCAATAATATGGGTGTCTCAGACAGGCCTTAGAAAAGGAAAACCAAAAACTTATAGTCTGTGGAACAACATAAACTGACCAAGATTCAGTTTCACCTGATCAAATGCATTTATTCATTAATCACAAGTGCTTAATCTCATTCCGAAGAAAACCTTAAAAAAGGTTAATTGCATCCCAAACTTCTTAATTATTCCTGTAAATTGCATTGAGAACCTAAAATAACTAATTTGCACAAAACTGTCTACAGTTTGAAAACAGATTTCTGGTATGCAGGATGAACCAACCCACACAGTACTCAAGCAAGGTCTTTCCTTAAAAACTTCAGAAAAATCTTACCAATTATCTGCATATACTTTTCATAACCTACTAGACAGTTAATCTGGTCAGCATCTGAAAGTATCTAGATTGAAGAATGAGTAACAAATAACTTTAGTTATATTTTTTCATAGTGAAAACCAAAACCCACTGCATTTGCAAGAGATTCAGAACTATGATTTTCAGTGGCATCTGAGCTAAACTAGTAGTATATACTAGCAGGCAGTAAAGGGCACTGGCAGACAGATAGAGTCCTCCCTGCTCTGACAGAGACATCTTTGAGAGAAAGATGCTTATTTACTAGTAGGAAAATCATTGAAATCCAGAGGTTGTTGGTGCCTCACCAAAGCTGTCTTCACTGAACTAGCTGTAGAAAAAAAAGCGTGACATTTTTGTCATAAAGCTCAGTACACATGAGTATGCATTGATTATCTAAAATATGTGGACTAAAACTAAAATGCATTCCTCTCTAGTTCTCCTAGTTGGTGTAATATATTCAGTAGACATTTGACAAAACATTTTTAACATGGCGTTACTGAATACACACAGTTCACAGAGGGAAACAGAGTAGCCCTGTAAGGATCTTTCATCAACCACTAATGAGTTAGGCATATGGTAAAAAAAAGAAAGGGGTTTTGTTGGTTCTTTTTGGGGAGGGGCAGGGGGAAGGGAGGTGGTGGTTGTGGGTTTTTCCCTATTTCTTATATCAGAACAGTCCAGAATTGACAGTCACAATTTCTCAGCTTCTTCAGTTTGTATCAACCAAACCCTAAGAAAAATAAGTCTGACATCCAGCCACTGAACAACTGATCTCATCGTCCAAAGTAGTTACCTGGACTATTGAGGAACTGCATTTTTTCAATGCTTTCTCAGGAATGAAAACTGAAGCTAAGCTAAAGAGTGTGATGAAAAAAACTTTCCAGTGTTGGGAATAGTTTAAAAGACTGAATCATTTGGTAACCAGATCAAGAAATTCTGTGGGTATTGCTGTTTGCCACCACAAAAGCCAAGATCATCAAGGATAACATTGTACTCCCTGTTGTGGTACCTCAGCTTCTAATGAATTTAGCCATCTGATTATGCAGCATCATTCCTCAAAGTACAGCCTTCTGAATGTGGCATTTCTGGGAACAGCACCAAAATATGACAGCAATCACTGTATGTGTTGTTAATGCCTGTGGCTAGATTTTGTATTTTGGAATACCTTGAGGCATTGGGTAATGTGGATATCAGGCAATTCTTGTGATGATTTACAAAGTCATAGTACATCCAAATGTACCGTGGCAATTACTGTTTGATAAATGATGTAGTCTTAGGAAGAGAGGACATCCTTCCTTCCAAAGGATCCATTATGAAATAATAGAAGTTATAAAGGGATACAAAGTCACCTAGTACTTAGAAATGGTGTACAAAAAAGTACTGGTTCTATTTTTATGAATATAGTAAAGCAGAAAGTAAATCATGGGGTTTTGTTTTAAAAGATGACTATAGTTTAAAAATAAAGGTAGTCTACTGATACACTGTCTTTACCTAGAGCAAGGTAAATACAAACAAAAATATCCTTAGAATTCTCTATACTCCTCCTTTTTGAGAAAAAGGAAGCATCCAGGCAAAAGCTCTATGTCTACATGATCCTAATTTTTATATGTCTGGTGTTGTGATCTAATACAAATTTTTCATTCATGAGTGCTGCTAAATCATGTTTTGCCTTGAGTAAATTAGTATCTCAGCCTTAGTAATGTCAAGGGTCTGCAATTCACGGCCCTGTAAGCTATCATCTAAGCCACTGAACCAGTGTTTTCCACAGCCCTCCATAACAACATTTTTCTTTTTATCTTGATGTTCTCACACTCTAGGTCTTGTGTTGTTATTATCAGTCTTGCAACTGCAAATCCCAATAGTTTTGTATGGAAGGTACTTGTGGGAAAAACTATCACTACAGTGAGAATGGTCCCTCTTTTGTCCACCCTCCTGCTTCAGCTTTCCTTACCTTTTGCTTTGTAGACTTTAGTTTACAGTACAGAAGCCCAATATGTAGTACACAGACATGCAACGCTTGAACCTAAAAAGTACCATACTTCAATCAAGATTAACACCCTTTGTGCAACAATACATATGAAAACCTAGAATGAAAATTCTTTCTATGTTTCTAGGCTGACAGCCCAGGAAAAAAGAAAAGAGATGAAGTAATAGAATCACAGAATCATTAAGGCTGGAAAAGACATCCAAGATCATTGAGACCGCCCACCCTTTCAAGAACACCATCATGTCAACTAAACAACACCACTAAGTGCCAAGTCCAGTTACTTTTTAACACTTCCAGGGATAGTGGTTCTATCATTTCCCTGGGCAGCCCACTCCAATGTTTAACCACCCTTTCAGTGAAGAAATTCTTCCTGATGTCCAACCTGAACATCTCCTTGGCACAGTTTGAGGCCATTTCCTCTTGTCCTTTCCCTGGTTGCCTGGGAGAAGAGGCTGACCCCCACCCTGCTACAACCTCATTTCAGGCAGTTGTAGAGAGCAATAAGGTCTCCCCTGAGCCTCCTTTTCCTCAGGCTAAACAGCCGAAGCTCCCTCATTTGCTCCTCATAATGACTTATTCTCTAGACCTTTCGCCCACTTCACTGCCCTTATCTGGACATGCTCCAGCCCCTCAATGTCTTTATTGTAGTGAGGGGACTACAGAACTCACTGCAGTACTCAAGGTGTGGCCTCACCAGTGCTGAGTACATGGGAACAATCATTTCCCTGGTCCTGCTGGCCACACTGCTTCTGATACAAGCCAGGCTGCTATTAGCCTTCTTGGCCACCTGGGCACATGCTGGCCAATATTCAGCCAGCTGCCAACCAGCATCCCCAGGTCCTTTTCTGCTGGGTCAATTTCCAGCCACTCTTGCCCAAGCCAGTAGTGATACATGGGGTTGCTGTGACTTAAGTGCAGGATCCAGCACCTAATCTTACTGAACCTCATACAGCTGTCCTTGGTCCATCGATCCATGCTGTCCAGATCCCTCAGCAGACCCTTCCTACCCTCCAGCAGATCAAAACTCCCACACAACCTGCAAACTTCTGAGAATGCACTTGACCATTGATAAAGATCTGAAATAGGACTAGCCCTAACACTGAGCCCTGGGGAACACCACTTGTGGCCAGCTGAGAGCTCAATGTAACTCCATTCACCATCACTCTCTGGACCCAGTCATCCAGCCATTTTTTAACCCAGCCAAGAGTGCACCTGCCCAAGACATGGGCTGCCAGTTTCTCCAGGAGAATGCTGGGGGAGACAGTGTCAAAGGCTTTATTGAAATCCAGGCAGGCAACAGCCTTTCCCTCTTCCACTAGGCAGGTAACCTGGTCATCAAAGGAGATCACATTAGTCAAGCAGGACCTACATTTCCTAAACCCATGCTGGCTGTGCCCGATCCCCTGGTTGTTCTGTACATGCCATGTCACGACAGTCCGTGAACTTATTACTTTAAAATCATAGTGGATAGGCCAGAGTGATTCCTGGCATGATTTTAGTTACAACCAGATCAGAGAACACAGAAGCATTTCCCAGTGTGAGTACTGGAGCTGTATTCTGATTCTGTATTTGGGCTAGAATCAAATCTTCACCTTCTCCTCTCCTTCCCTAAAGTGGCCATTTTGTGTATTTCTGAAGTAAGGTTGAGCGGTGTTGCAGGTTTGGGTTTATCTCAGTCTAGATATCTGAAAACCATTTTTCCTTATAGAGTACTTAGCCAAATAAAAACTAAACAAAGAAAGAAAAAAGAAACAAAAATAAATTAATAAATTCATTCAGTTTTTCCTTTTCTCTCTCCCCCAAAGCCAAGTATTCTCAAGATATATGAAAGACTCTGGAAAGCATGTAACAGTTCAGGCAAAGTCTAGATTCTTCATGTAGTTTTTTCTTTTTTTGGTGGAATAATTTTTATGTTTTTGCAAATAAAGGCAATATATTGTTCTAGGAAGTTGAATTCTTCAACCAAACTTTTATCAATCTTCTCTAGAAAACAACTTCTACTCTGAGATATCTTCTTATGAAAATTCAGTGCTTATTTATTCATAGAAAGTATGTACTATAAATAATCAATCCTGGTACATGTCAGAGCAGAAAAAGAAATTGGTGAAAAGTAATAAAAACTGTTGTGATTAAGTTTTTTCCATCCATTTTCTTCCTTCTGTACTTGCAACTTCTACCTGTCTAAACATAAAATCTGAGCACATACTAGAAATTAGCATGGATTAAGAACTAAAATTCTGATGAAACATAAACTTCCTGTTTAACAAAAATCATCTAGAGGAGAAAAATAAATTTAAAAGATAAATTTATCTCTAAAAATCACTTAAGTTCTAAGCCTATTTACACACAGTAAAATGTGCACCATGTTCTAGAATCTCATTTTCACCCCTCCTGTCACTCACCTCTATCCTCATCTTAACTTTTCAGAGTCACAATGTCAAGAAGGTTAATGCAGTTACATGAATTTGTGATGGACCATTTCACTCAGATTTGCTAAGGCAAACATATATAGCTGGCTGGTAAACAATTTACTCCACAGAGAACAAGTTCTTCTTAGCTGAAAAGAGACCTCCGCCAAACCAATGCACTAAATGATGAGATATTAGCTGCAAAAGGAGAGGGAGGGGGAATCTTGGAACCTGACTATCCTTTTTTTTAAGCAGTAAATACTTCTAGACCCTCAGATATTAGGCACAGTGTCACTGAAGACAATGGTATAAACCAGTGCAAGAACAGTGTTAATGAGATCTTAGTCATGCTTGTAATCTTTTAACTATACAGCTCACAGCAAGTGAAGAAAAATTGCTCTCAAAATTGCTGTTGTATGCATTAAGTCTGTTTATATATATAAAAGAAGGTTGCTTATTAAGAACATGAAAGGCTAGCACTCTGCAACCTCTGAAGAAAAATAGTTTTCTTCTGTCTGCTTTATTTCTTACCAAATACGTACTATTTGGAGCTAAGCAGAGTATATAAATTCTGTTTTAAAAAGTGATCAGAAAAAAGATTTGTAACTATGGAATATAACTTAGATGTGAAAGAATGGTACAACAGTGATTGCATGGTCTTTATCAACCATTACATTAATATCTTTAAGTGATGTATATGAGTAGGATGAAGACACATTTTACTATAATTTTCTTCCCCTCACCCCCATGTACCAGTGACAAAACCATTAAAACCCACAGTTTGTTAAGCCTGCCCTTATATAATCCCAGGTAAATTTCTTCACATTCTTCATGCACTTATCTGCAAAACTAGTTTCTCTGAGAAACTGCAAGTTAATAGTAAAATTTGGCATGTGGGGGAAAAAACCCAAACAAAAGCACACAGACAAAAAAAAAGACATTAAAACAAAAACAAACAAACAAAAAACCCCAATAAAACAAACCAACCAACCAACCAAAAACCCCAAACCACAAAATCCAACACCCCAAAAAGCCAAGTATTTGAAATGAAGCAAAAAAGATTACTTTTTATGATTCTTGGGGCAAACAGCATAAAAAAACCCAAAAAAGTAAACATTCCTAATTAAAAATATATTCAGTGATGATACCACTGGATATGGCTTCCTTAAACAACAATGGCTTTCTGTCAATAAATACTTTATTAGGACAAAAAAATTTCACAATATTATTGAGAAGAAAACAGACCCAATTTCAAAGCATACAATCCAGATTTCTACAGAGGGATGATGATATTAAAAATTGTACTTTTACCTTGACCAGTAACTTCTACATTGCACCCCCTCAGACTAAACCAAACCCTCATGTCCAAAAGCATCACCTCCTGTTGTAAATCCACCTTGATTAATATCCTGCTGTTTTAAGTTCTCCAGAACACAGTATGTGAACTGCCACTCCACCTACTACTATACGCTCTATGCTCTTGTGTGTGTACTTTCCCTGTGTGCCATCATATTCTTTTTCTATGGAAGTTAATCATGTTCACCTTCCTTTGAAACTGGTCGTCTGTCTGCAACTCAGTGCCTGTTTACAGACTCTGACTAGGATGGGCCTCTTGAGGCGGTAATAAGAAAGAGAAGGAAAACACCCCACCAAGCTGGGGATGATGAGTAAGAGAGGGAGGGTTTTGGTCATTTAGGAAGCATCAATTTTCACAGAGGAGAAGGTAAGAACTGGAATATGCAATCTCCTCATCTCAGACATGAATATGCTTAGTGCTTAGCTTTCAGCCCTTAAGAGCTAGAAGTGGTATTAGAAGTGCTATCACTGCTGTTTAGAAATCCATTAATTGTCTCCCAAAATGGAACTGCCATTTCTCCATCATCTTTATTGACGTCTCAGGCTCCAGACAGTATCTTCTTCAATTTACACATTTTGTTTCCTCTTGAATAAACAAGCTCTAACTGGTTTCAGGAAGCAGTGAAATATCAAGCCTCACCAAATGACCACTCTCCAGGGGAAAACAGAAAATGAAATCTACCACAGAAGGATGTTTCTGTGAAGTGTTATTATCCAATGATCATCTACTTATATACAAAATGCAAGACTTATTTAGCTTTCCAATCTTATCTATTTAATAGCTAAGAGAATTCAACACACTGGCACTATTACAACTGCTCCCATCTCCTGTCCTTTCTACAGCATTGTTAGTGTAACTTCTACATTGCTAATATAATTTTCATCGCCAGAACAAGAAATCCTTCCCAAAAAGACACTCAAATTCAGCATAAGAGAACTGCTAAAGCAAATCACCCAAGAGTTAATGGGGTTTCTACTTTATTGGTCACCATATTGGTCAGTATTACACCTTTATTATGTCAGGAGTGGAAAACATTTCACAGGGATGCTAAGACAAATTACAAAGTTACAGAAAAAGAAAACCAACCAAACAAACAAACACAACAACAAAACTTGCAGAAAAGGAAGAATGAGAAAATAAAATATTCTAACTACATGCTCTCATTTCAGTTTTCTCAAGCTAAAATTTTTATAGACAAGACAGATTTAGACAAGAGGACAATTCACTAGAACATCTTATTTCCAAAGCGAACAAGAAAAAGAAAGTACAGATTGAAAATTACAAGGATAAATATACATTTGCTACACTACAGCACAAGAGAATCAGCCAGCTCTTCTAGTGAGGAACTTTTGCTTGTGCTTCCATGCCTCTTTATGACCATAACAACTTGGTGTAAGAGTAATGGCACATGCTAACTGCACCATTAATCCCCTACGTTTCAGTAACATCGCACCTCAGTACCAGATCAGGGCAGATAAATCAATGCAGAATGCCTTTCACAGGACAACAGTATAAAAAGCTAACTGGCTCTTCTAGCTTACTTTTTTTTTTTTAATATAAGTTCCAGGTGGCCTGCATTACCATATTCCTAAGGCACTGCATTTGAAACATCTTTACATAAAGATGACATCAAACCAATATAAACAAGAAGCATTTATCTTTAAAAGCTGTAACTCACAGTTAGCTACAAGATCTTGAGAAAAAGAAAGAAAGAACAAATGTAAGATTAAACAAAGTAATGCATTTTCTTAATAACTGTTAGACTCTTTCAAGCAAAGCAGTAAGTCCACCTATCCTGCACTGTAACTTGTGTACCTGAACTAAATCAAATATTATCACAATGAGCATGAAATTAATACGCTAGCTCTCTCATCCAGCTCCACAATTATTTTCCAGTTATGCCAACTGCTATTATTTAATCTGTCAAAACCACTGGATCTACATCATCTGTCCCCAAATTCTCCACCTGCACGTTTGAAAACTACACACACTGAACATTTCTAATTCAGGCAGCAGACCTACTGCTGGCTGTGTTAATACAAAATCACAGCCTCAGGCACCACAGCTCATCTGTCCAGCTGTGCATAATTTGCAGAAAGTTCTACTTCCCCTCACACCATTGTGTACTGAGAACTTATCTTTGCTTTCATGTAGATGATATAAAGTGCAGTAGGCAGACATAATAACAATTACATTATTGGTAGAGATATATTTGGACTGGGACACTATAGCAAACAAATCAGTGACTATGTATCTGACTGAGAAGGAACACTATGATTGATGAATGTTGTCCTGAAGTGCTGCATTGGACTATCTGCACTAAAGTTTGGGTGAAGGGTGTATTTCATACAGCAACAACTCACTAGCTACTTCCTCTAGTTGTTGCTATAATTTTTCCACTCTTTGCATACGACCTCCAATGAAATCCAGATACACTCCCACTACTTGATAAATTTCATAGAGTTTTGCTAACAGCAGATGTGCATGGGCTTCACCTCTTCTTGCATAATTCTTCTGGAATCTGGGTGAAGATTTTTGCTTCTTTTTTGTCAAGAATCACCTATAAAATAATATTGAAATCTATGATCCCAAAACAGTCCAACTGAACCTCCAGGGTAATTATTTACCAGTACTAAAATGCTAGTTTGGAGAGTTGGCAAAAACTTGAGCACCACCACCACTAATGAGATAACTGAATGAAAAGGTGACCAGACTGGATGTGAATACTCCATCTAACACACAGCCAGTGTCTTTGACAAGCAAATCCAAGAAACTTTGGAAAGAAATCACAGATGGAATCAAGTCTGTATAACCATTTGTCTTCATAAACACAGTCACCAATAAAACGTGTTGAGACAGTACATGGTCCTATATCATCTAGCATACTCTTTTAGTGTGCATAATCATCCATGCTTATAACAAGCTCTTCAAGGAAGGGATGGAGATGCACTATTTTTCAGAGCCTATGCTTTCTTTTTTATTTTCCAAACAAAGGTTTGAAGGCAACTTCATTAGCAGAGTTAATGGGAAGTTGGGAGAAAACTTTTAAGCATTATACATGATATTGCCAGCTCTATGGAAATAATCCATACTATTTTAGCCAAATACTTTCTCCCTAAACCTGACCAAAAAGCCTCTTGAAATTAACAGATATCTTTACACTGAATCCAACAGACCTCATTGTATCACATCAGTCTGTCAATAGTCTGTTTATCTTGGTCCTGTTGCACAAGTCTTTTAATATTGGTGGTTTGTGCTATGTCCAACAAGAAAATGAGTAAAAATGTATTGTACATTAGAGAACATTTGGCTTATATCTTAAATGGTGTCCTATACGAACAATATACTATTTTTGTTTATTTGAAAAGATACATCTGGAAAGTATTCACAGTAGATCAAAAAAGGTAGACTTATATCTTGAAGAATAAACATATTTGTTATACAATTTTAAGGTAATTTGTTCTGTATATGACCAAGTACTCAAAAGAGGTATTTCATGGGTAAGTGGTATATAAGAGATAAATTACATATCTTGGAGTAAAGTAAGTAAAGAAATAAAGAGAAAGGGGGGCTGGGGGGAAGAAAAGCTTATTTATTTTCAGAGAAAGTATTCTTCATTAAACTACTGATAATTGTTGAGTAAACCCCTGCTCTTTTTAATCGCAGAGTTCTGTGTAGTGTCTGCAAAAATGTTTGTATAAAAGGAGAAAAACGGTCTGGCACATCTACTTCCAAGCACAAGTTTTATGCAAAACTTAAGTCTAAAATCAATACTACAAAAGTCAGTACAAAATGAAGATATATGAATAAACACTAAAAATCTGACTCGATTCAAAATTCTTTTATTTCAAAAGAGACTATCAACTTTGTCCTGGTTTTATTACATTTGGACAGACACAAAGTAGGGTTTTCATATATCAGAAGTCAAAAGTGTGATGTATAATATAATATTTGTTTATTGGAATAGAACAAATAGGTATTTGGAGTTGATTACTGCAAAATCTGTTTTGGAGCAAAAAAACCACACCAAGCAGGAGATTTATTGAAGTCTGTCCATTTACTTTCCACCAGAGTTTAAAAGTGTAAAAGAAACCCAGTTACAGAAAATATAACTAATTTATTTGAGCCCTCTCTATCCTATTTCTCTAAACAGATTTTTGAAAGACTTGTTGGCATTAAACTGCATATCTTCTCATTCAGGGTCCAGAGTGACGTTAACATATCAAGAAGCTTGATCACTAACCCAGCTATGTCTGACAACAATATCACAAGATCACCACATGATGGCACTGACCAAGATCACTGGTCAGTCCTGGAAAGACCATATAACCTGACAGCAACACTACAGAGCTAGAAAATCTGTTCCTTCCAGGTCTGTACTGGGCCTGCAGCCCACACAGACGCTACAGTAACAGCCATTTTCAAAACAATCAAGCCATTAGACCACCTCAATTGACACTTTGGATCAGAAATCCTATTCATGATTGTCCTCTTTTATTTCCGGCTGTCCTAGACCTCTCTTAATTGGCAGTGACTATTACCAGCTGGAGGACAAAGGAAAGGTCTTCCCTCTGAACTCGTCTGCACAGAGAAGCAGTGGTCTATCTCATTTTGTCTCTTGCATTCAGCAGATGCAAATGTGAAAAATACTTCTAGATGGATGTTTGCTACCATCAAATCTTTCCATTAATATTTCATCTGTCATCTGTTATGGTGAAACATTGAAGTGGCTTAGTCTTAATGATCTGTGTACCTAAATCTCAAAAATATTTTTAATATATTTCAAAATAAATTCGAACACAAATCCAAATTTCTATTTATATTCATACTATATATGAAATCGTAACAGTCACTGCAGAATCAGTAAGAGTGCCACCGGTTTTCAAAGCTTACCTCTCTTGAAAGGCTCAGCCTCCCCATCAAGTTGCAAATCTCAGTTAGCACAAAAATAACAGAAAATAGACAAGCATGGAAAATCCTAACCCTCCACTGAAGATAGTCAGTGGTATACACTTACTGAAATACATCCTATGACACTGAGTGGTGTGTGGGCTCAGCACAGAAGACAGCTGAAAGAATCATACATTGTGACATCAGTGACTACAATTTATTTTTAGATTATTACAGTACAAATCTGAGCATTCCTAGCTAGGGATTGTTCCAGCATGTGGTCATGCATTTGGTTTGAATTAGCTATGACACTGGCAAAGCCCCACTGCAGATCTCACAGGATAAGCCAGTGTTCTACAAGGGCTGCTTCTATTCAGACTCTCATGTCAGCTATGCATGCAAGCCATAAAGTGACCCTGTTTCATATACAGCTTATTTTTAATGTCAAAATTCATCCCCATTTGTTTACATGGGTTAAAGAGGGATGAGCTTGCTGGAAATGTCTCCAGAATAATTTCCTACCTTTTAAATTCAACAACTGCAGACTGTCTATAAATCTTATCTTTCAATTTTCTATTCTCTACCCTTATATCCAAGTTGTGAAAAGTTTATTACCATTGTGTCCTATCTCATTGCTAAAATTTTTCCAAGAGTATTGTCAATAAAACTTGTTACTTGTTCTTCCTCCACTAGACAGCAAGGTGGTTTTTCTCTTTGGTGTTTGGGGGGTTTTTATTGGTTCTTTTTTATTTTTCTTTCAAATCCAATCTGGGGACTACTAAAACAAACACAATGAGAAGTGCAGAACTATTAAAAGATGACATAGTTGAGTACATAACCCTGTCAGATGTGAGGATCGAAATGGCTCACAGCATAAATGCTTTACAAACATTGCTTGAGAGCACCTGAGTTGAACTGTGACAGAGGATAGCTGCAGCTGGACATGAGATACTTATATTGATTTGTGCAACTCTTGTTTATGTTTTATTAGATTTTTATTTCTATGAAGACTCACAGCCTTGTAATTCAGTGCACATAACTAACCAATTTACTCATGCAGAAGAGATCTTGAATCCTGATGACAAGTCTTCAAGCGACAGAATGACTAAATTATATGCTGGTTATAGCATGATGCTTATTCCTGTCCTACCCAGGTGGAGCTGTTCTTTACACTATGTGATTCAGCCATCAAATAGCAGCACGCGTGTTTGAAAGGCCAAGAGGAGGCTGTATTGAGAACCTGTCAAAAGCAAACGTGCAAACCTCTGTGTAGCAATCAGTAAATGTTGCTTGAATCACTCTTTTGTTAAAAAAATAAAAAAGCCAAACAGATCCTTGTTTCTATATAATATTTTTAATACAAAGCTTCAGTTAAACAGCTTTTCTTTCTGCCTCTTGCCTTCATTTCTGCATGACAGGCCTCCAGCTGAAGGATGCTATTAGGATTGACATTTTTATCAAATGTAAAAATTTTCAGGTGAATGAATGGCATCAGCTGAAGATAAAGTATTTGGAAGACTACAAAACATATAGGCTAGCATGGTGTCTCCAGTAAACCTACCAGTTTTATCACTTGTCGTAATTTAATCCAGTTGGCCTCTTCTGTTCACACTATGAGGCTTGCTCGTGTTTGCTCATATTGTGATGTCTTTAAAAGAAATTACACTGATCACTGTGCTTTGCTGATCAAGAAAAAAAAACACTGGGAATTTCTGAATTTACAGTCTACATGTTTGTGATATAGCGCTGCATTTTAAAACAACAGTGGGTGAGTAATCACTCCCTCCAGAAATGCAAAAGAAAGAAAATGTATTTTCTTATCTATATGAATGTGTTCCACTAGAGATCAAAACTAAGAGCCATTATATTCAATGAATTAAAAAAAAAAAAA